>JAQJVK010000003.1:58368057-58968057 GCA_035578135.1 Flexamia atlantica
ATATTCAACCTTTACTATGCTAGTAGTGGGCACTTGGGGCTGCTGGCCCAATCAAACTTTGACAGGCAGTCAATTTTTTGACAGCTACTTCCGGTCACGTGACCGGAAGTGACGTCATCAGCTGTGACGTAGCTGTGACGTGTTTTTGGTGGGTATTTAAAGTTTAAATGCCCTGCTGTGCTGGGTATTTAAATTTTAAATGGCCGGAAGTGTGTCAAGGTCTTTTGGGGGTGTTTTTAAAAAAGATCTTGCATTTTCGGAAAATCCGAAAATGCAAGATAATTTTTGTTTCTTTTTACAAACTGTTGTTTTGTTGATTTTCACGTCTGTTAAAATACCATGTAAAAAATGGAATTGACAAATTAACAAGAAAATATCCTGCTACAAAGTATCCAAATAAAGATGCAATTACATAAACATAAACTTTAAAATATAGCGAATGTTCTTCCTTTTTATCTGTTAGCATTTCCTGAACAAGGTAACCAAAATTGTAACCACATAAAAATGAAAGTAGGCAAATAATAAATTTCGACGGGTTCACAAAAACCAAGTTGTAAAGTAGCGAATTTCTTTCTTCTTCCATTGTTGAATTTTTAGTCGAAACCAATTAATGATAACATTATTGCTTGCGCATCAGAACTAACAGTTGATGAAATTTCATTTACTTGTAGACTTGTAGTAGTTTCATTTGTAGTAGGTAATTGTTCGGAAGTTGGTGTAGATGTAGAAGAAACAGTATTATATTGAAGCTCAGAGTCCATGTGTGCTCGGGTAAAGAGCTGAAGCTTTAATGACGTGTGGTAGCCGTGTCCTACTGTGCATCAGGAGTTGTTGGTGGTGGGGGGTCGTTTGTTTCTTGCACTGAAATGTAGATGGAATCATAACTTTCTGGAGGATGTACTAAAATTTGTTGTATAGGATCTGCATCAATAGGAAAACTTTGCGTTTCAATGCAAAGTCCATCTTTAATAAAAGAAACATATAAAACAGAACTCATGTTTATTTAGATGTTTACTCTGCCAGTTCTACTAGCAAACTGATGTGTCAGTATCGGCGTTGCAACCTCCCTTGACATGTGCAGCTCGGAACATCTGCCCTCCCCCCACCACCATGAGAGACTCCTCGCAATTTTTGGATTTGTAGTGTTAGTTCTAACGTAGGTGTTGTAGGGTGAACATCTCAGTACTAAACAATTGTTTTTAACATTTGGCTTAAAATACTTATTTAACTTTGTACAAGTTACAATATTTTTAAAGATGCTACTTTATTATATTACTTTAATACTTAGCTATAATATTTAGTTAAAGAAATCGAAACTGTAGTTGCGATTAAAATAGAAACATGGTTTCTTAACATTTGCCTTAAAAAGATTTGTAACAAAATATCGTAAGAAAATTTTTACAACATATTTGAATTAATATGTTTGCAAACCCTATCATGCGAGTTTTAAAAGATAAACGAGACCGAGTGGGCCGGGTTTGACCTCGCATGCTTTCGCTTGTTGCCGACCAGTTAGCAATACAACTGGTTGACCTTGCGCCGCACTTTCGCTTGCGGCCGGCCGGCGAATACAGGTCGTCGTCCTTGTTGCATCACCCGGCACACCTGTCCTTGATTGCTTAACACACTCTACACTCTACACTCGACAAGTTATTCTTTCCTTTGCCACCGTCCTAACAACACCTACTTCAATTTCACAATGAACCGCTCCGAGTATACCGAGATTTGGTATAACTGGTTTTCCTATCTTCAACTGCTTGGGGTACGAATTATTCAATCGAACAACAATCGTGATTGGTATGATGTTACAACCACTATTGCTCGAAAACCTTTTCAGCAAGTTTGGAAAAACATTCTTACCGGCACCAAAATTCGCACCGAACCACCCAAAATTCGCACCAAACCACCTATATCACCTGTACCTTCAAACGTACCCCAGCAAAAATTTCATCTAAAAAAACTGAAACTTAACCGAAAATATGAAATCCTAAGACATTTATCTTCTTCTATTTTCATTTTTAATTCTGAAAAAAACCAAAATTTATGTCATTGACATTCCCAAAAAAATTCCTATTCCCCTTAACCCTCGACACTTGATAATAAATAAAAAAGGTGCCAAGTTAAACATAAATATTACCGAGTAAAACCTTTTCCCACCTCCAAAGTCCACCCTGGTGGCAAAAAAAAGGCCCTTCTAAGGGCCGACCTAAGACTTTCAAATTTAGGCTTAAGTTTAAGCCTCAACCCTTGGTGACTAACAAGGGGTGGTTTGTGAAAGCCCCTATGGGACTTAGAGGTACACGGACCTCTTGTTAGTCACCAAACGTTAAGGCTTTAGCGAAAGCTCCCCGCTATTGACTCAACCTTTGGGACTTAGAGTTATGTGAACCGCTTGTTAGTCACCAAGGGTTGAGGCTTTAGCGTCCAACCCTTTGTGACTTAGTGGTACACAGACCACTTGTTAGTCACCAAGGGTTGAGGCTTTAGCGAAAGCCCCCCGCTATTGACTCAACCTTTGGGACTTAGAGGTATATGAACCGCTTGTAGTCACCAAGGGTTGAGGCCCTAACTTAAGCCTAAATTTGAAAGTCTTAGGTGGCCCTTAGAAGGGCCGATTTTGCCACCAGGGTGGACTTTGATTGAGGAGGGGAAGGAATATAAGGTTTAATTTAGTATATTTATTCTCAATTTTCCACCCTCCGCTGTTACTAGTAAAAATTTTGGATCTGTTGGGACAAGTGGTGGTTTGGTTTTTGGAGTTGTGAGGATATAAATTTTCGTCCTCTCCTCGTTGTAGATATAAATTTTGTTTTCTTCAATTCTGTACAGGTTATATTTTTTGTTTTTCTTTAATTCCTTTAGCCTGATGTTCTTTACTGGTGCGGGATGAATTGTTTGGGGGGTGGGGGTTTCTTTGATTGGTGCGGGTTGAATTTGTTGGGGGGTAGAAGAAGGGTGCAGTCCGCACAACTCCATCCAGTCTTCAGTTAAAATATCGTCACAAATTGGAGCGATCGGAATGTCTTCAATTTGCGGCGTTGATGTTTCTGTAACTGGTGTGGGATTCTGAAATAATTGGGGTTGATCTTCATTAAGAGCATCAGCTATTATTTCGTTAATGGAGGAGGAGAGGACGGGAGAAGTTTGTTTTTTTTTGAAGAAAATCAGTCGAAATAGAAGAAAGGTCAATAGATACCGGAATTGTAGTTGGTTTCTGCTGCAGAGGTTTCTGCAGCAGACTCAGGAGAATGGGGGTAGATGAAGAAGATGCAGAGGAGTTCATGTTGATATAAAAAGAATAATAAAATGGATAATATAATGAAATAGGAAAAATGGTTAAAAAACGTGGGAATGGATAGTAACAGCGATGGTGGCGAGTGGCAGAATAACACAAGGCGGGCGAATGGGGTTCTTATAGGCAGCAGACACAACAACCTTGTAGTCAAGGTAGTGAAAGCTGAGGCTAGCGACCAGGTCCAAGTAGGCCAGACAAAGTTGTGAGAGCGGTGGCTAGCGACCCGGCCAAGGCTACCGGCCCCGGCAGAGCGACACGTTGACCTACTAGTCAAGGCTCGCTAGCGAGGTCGAGTCTCGAGCTCGCTGATATAAGCAAGCGCGCAACGTTTCTCTTTGGCATTACGGTGAAGGTGTAACTGGTCCGCTTACGTGGAGGGTTATGCTGTAACGTAATGTTCGCCATGGTGTGTGGGATGGCTTATGTCAAGCACACACTGCGTTCGGCTATTGTGGGAGAGGCGCCCTCCTATAATAGTCGGTCGCAATGGCAATCCACCTACCTTTCCATTTCCTGCGTGGTTTAATTGTCAGGGTTAATATTACGGTGAGGTGTGTGAGTTCGCTTACGTGATGATCACACCGTAACTGTAATATTAAGTTAGGTGTAATATTATAGGGAGGTGTGTGAGTTCGCTTACGTGATGATCACACCGTAACTGTAATATTACATAGTATAAGATAGAATAGGGGGAACGTTAGGTAGGGGTTAAGATATGATAGGGCGGTGAGGTGTGTGAGTTCGCTTACGTGATGATCACACCGTAACCGCATGCATGATAGCATTTAAGGGGTAGCATAAGTTATAATAAAGTAGTATAGAAATAAAGTAGTAGAATAAGGTAGGGACCCCACGCTTCCCCACCCCCCTTTTTTTTATAATTTTTAAATGACCTTGACCTAGTTTTGATTGTTCTACTTTCGGACTTAGAATTATTTTAAATGGCCTATTTTTTAGACTTAGATATTTTAATTTCAAAAGACTTACTTGTTTGACTTATATATTGATTGATTTTAAAACTCTACTTTTGAGACTTAAATATTTTGTTAAAGTTTTAAATAACCTAAGATTTTAGTTTAGTTTTGTGTTGTATCTTTTATTAAATAATTATTATTTTTAACATTTGGGTTTTTGTAAATGTTTTAATTTCTGTTGATGGTGAGTTTAGTTTTCGCGTTGGTTATTAATATTTTTGAGTTTTTGCGTCATAACTTTTATACCGTTGGTTTAATCAAAAAATGTTACTGGACCTTTTTTGTTTGTCTTTTAATTCCGCTTAATTTGACTACCCGCACGATAGATTTGGAGCATTTTTTGTTATATCCCCCCCCCTCCCCCCGCGAAACCCCCCCCCCTCCCCCCACTCCCCCCCCTCCCCCCCTCCCCCCCTCCCCCCTCCACCCCTCCCCCCCCCTTCCCCGCGGAAACCCCCCTCCCCCCTCCGGCAAAACCGGTTACTTGATTTCGTCGCCGTTCAACTTTAGAACTGCGTCGCCGTACACGATGGCAGTGGATATAACAAAAATGCTCCAAATCCATCGTGCGGGTAGTCAAATTAAGCGGAATTAAAAGACAAACAAAAAAGGTCCAGTAACATTTTTCGATATAACCAACGGTGTAAAAGTTATAACGCAAAAACTTAAAAAAATGTACATTTTCTATTATTTTTTACTTCGTATATTTCTTAACTATAAAAATTAGGTCAAGGTCATTTAACTTTAAGCGGAAAAAAGAGAGGAACAGTGTTATTAATTAACACTGTTCCTCTCTTTTTTCCTAAAAGGCAGGGAAAGAAGTTCCGTTAATGTCTATTTTTTATGTGGCAGAATCATATCCATCATCATCATCTGTTTCGTTTTGAAAGTTGATGTAACTAACATCAACCCAAAGATAATGATATCCTTGTTCGAAAGCCATAGTATCAATATATGATTCCACTGTTGAAAACCAATTAGGATCTATTAAAGGGTTGATTGTAACCATGACAGTTTCTAATGTTAAATTTACCCATCTTTCTCCAGTAACAGAAATTGCAAAAAAATTTACATTTTGAAGAAAATGGATTAAATTTAACATAAAATGAACATGTTGTACAGGAGTGCAATGAACATTGTAAGACATCCGGAAAGTTTCCATGCTGATGAGGGAAATGTTGTCTTTTACTTAATCCACGGTTTATATATATGCATTTCCCCCCACCATAGAGTTCTTAAAAAGTGGGTCAAGGTCATCTGAAGATACCCTATGAACGGGGAACAGAGCAGTAAGTGGTTAAACCACAAACTGCTCTGTTCCCCGTCCCTATTTAATTTCTTTTATTGATATGTCTTTATAAACATATAATATATGTTTATAAACACATACATTTAACTTGATATTTAGCAAATGGGAAGAATCCACACAGCTGGCACAATTCTTGCGGTCTTGGTGTTTCCAGTTTGTATCCTATGATTCCAAATCGGTATATCATTTGCCTATGCAACGGTTCTCCCTCTTCGGCTGAAGGAAGAGCCTAAAAAAAAAATAGTTTAATGATATTTAATAAAATAATATATTGTAAATAGAAAAGAACAATACTGTTAATGAAAACGTACCCAGTCACATAGGGCACATATTTTCTCGCCATCTGCCAATTGAAACCAAATTTTGGTTTTAAATATACAACGTTTCTTGTGCTCAGTAATGAGCTCGCTTTGCAAGATTTGCGGCAGCGGCTCTGACACCTCCCTAATTTGCCGAAGCATAGGGTTGTCTGAGCAGATCCGCTGCAAACATAACTCGTACAAGGAGCTCATTGTTATGGGCTGACTATGCTCACCTCACAGCCTTAAATACGTACCAATCACCTTGATGGCAAAGGACAACGCCCTCCATTGGGTTAACCAGGTCGCCATAGGAGGCCGCCGCCTTGGACCGACAGTATATATAAGGTGTGCTGCAGTCTTGTGGTTATATTTGCCATGGAATCCCTCATGATCTTTGGTGCTGTGCACAACTTTGTTGAAGCCAAAAGAGTACTATGGTACATAAAAACGTATCATAGCAATCTGAATTGCATCAGTGGAGTACTTGAAGCTGTTAAAGCAGACGGTACAAAAATCTGTTGCACTTCGGATTCTATGGATTACGAAGGACTTGAATCATGGGTCCTTTATTATGTACAATTTTGTACAAAACTTTACATCAAAGTTGACACGGACTAAGGGGGTTTTCTAGGAGGAAAGAAAAGAATAGATACCAACAATGCATGTTGGTAGCTATTCTTTTCATTCTTCCGCTAAGATTTAAATGACCTTGACCTCGTTATGGACTTAGAAAATTTTTGTTAAGTTACAATAAACCTTCAAAATAACTAGGTCAAGGTCATCTGAACATACCCTATGAACGGGGAACAGAGCAGTAAGTGGTTAAACCACAAGCTGCTCTGTTCCCCGCTCCTATTTAATTTCTTCTATTGATATGTGTTTATAAACACATACATTTAATATCATATTGCTCCAGAGGAAACCAACCACAAAGATGACAATATTCTTGCGTTATTGGCGTCTTCAATTTGTATCCTACATTTTCAGATGCATGTTTCAGGTATCTGTACAGTTCTTGATCCGGATTCGCACCAGAAAGCCGCTAAAAAAAAATATTAATTTAAAGAAAATTAATAAAATAATATATTGTAAATAGAAAAAACAATTCAGTTAATGAAAACGTACCATGTGACATAGGCCGCATATTTTTTTGCCAGCATTTGGCATTTCCCACCAAATTTTAGTTTTAGAAACACACCGTTTTTTGTGCTCATAAATGAGCTCGCCTTGCAAGATTTGCGGCAGCGGCTCTGACACCTCCCTAATTTGCCGAAGCATAGGGTTGTCTGAGCAGATACGCTGCAAACACAACTCGTACAAGGAGCTCATAGTTATGGTCTGGCTATGCAAACCTCAAAGCTTTAAATACGTACCAATCACCTTCATGGCGAAGGTGATTCCCCCTCCCCCGGGTTTCCACTATATATTGAGCGGATAGAATTAATAGTTTGCTACATTTTGAATCAACAAAACGTTATGGAATCTTTCCAAAAATACCCGATTGATCAAAGATTAAGTAGAAACCGAAGGGAACAAAGAAGACAACACAGATTAAAAAAAGCTTTTGAAAAATTAAAATTAGTTGTACCGGAAAGTCAAAAACAAAAAAAATTAACAGACAATCTATAGTTCAAAATGCAATAGATTACATTAAAAAATTGGAAGAAGACTTGAAATCACCAACATTTAACTTAGAACAACAAGAATTTGAACAATCCGAACAGACATTTTTACAGGATATAGAAGAATTCCAACAATTCGAACAGAAATTTGTATAGGAAATAGAAGAATATCTTCAAACTTCGCAAAATTTAAATCAAGACATTTATGAAATTTTGTATCAACCTTTTGAAACTGTTTCCTTGCCAGTGTTAGAAAGCTTGGATGAATATTTTTTTGACGTCGAAAAGTAGAGGGGGTAAATGGGTGGGGAGCTGTTATAAAGGCAGGGTAAACAGAGTAATCTTTACTTTCTTAGGATCCGGCGCTATGGCAGGCACTTCGTCTTCGTCCAGGTCTTCTTCCTCGTCATCAAGAACATCATCATCATCATCTGTTGTTTCTATTGTGAAACAAAAATCTCCTTCTCCAAAAAAATCTTCACCGAAAAAATCTCCTTCTCCAAAAAAATGTTCACCAAAAAAATCTCCTAAGAAAATTTCTGAAAAACTTCAAAAACTTCAAAAATTAAGAAAATCCTGTTTTAAGAAAGAACAATGTGCTCATATTTTAAAAAAAGGAGCGAACAAAGGTGAAAGGTGTGTGAAGTTGTGTAGTGTAGGTGAAAAATTGTGTAATTTGCATAACAAACGTGAACCTTCCGAAAAAGTCAAAATTCAACCTTCTAAAAAAGTCAAAATTGAACCTTCCAAAAGTGAATTGCCAGAAAAAATTGAAAACTATAAAAGAATTAAAATCAACAGATTGAAATTAAACCACAAATATGTTTTTGTAAAAAAGATCAGTAACAGGGATGTTGTTCTTAGATGTTGTGATGAACTCTACTTGCTCAAATTACCAGTAAATCTTCAAATTCCAAATATCAGTAATGTTCATTATTATTTAGTAAGAAAATCTCCATCTGATAAAGTTAAATGGTCAAATTAAACACAAGACAAAAAAAAATGGAGCGGGGGAATAGACCACTTTGTAATTCCAAAAGAATTACTTAGCGGTCTATTCCCCCGCTCATAGGGTATTTTTGAATGACCTTGACCTATTTTCAAAATTTACAATGGAGGGTTAATTTCTTATAAAAGCGAGATAACAAAATGACTTTTTACTTTTTACAATCTAGTCCTAAAAAGAACAATGTTCGTATATTATTAAAAAAGGGTAAAAGATGTGTTGTGTAAATCAAACATTATGCAGTGCGCACAACAAATACCTCATTTTGTTAAAACTGAGAGGTTAGTGTAAAAATGAAATAAAAAAAAATAGGAGCGGGGGAATAGACCACTTTGTAATTCTAAAAGAATTACTTAGCGGTCTATTCCCCCGTTCATAGGGTATTTTTGGTGACCTTGACCTACTTTTTACACTTATAAATTTTCGCTAACTGCTATTGACCTTGAAAATAAATAGGTCAAGGTCATTCAATAATTAAAAAGAAAATGGAGGTGTACGGTTTTACAGAACCGTACACCTCAGAAACCTAACAGAAGAAAAGCTAAATCTACCTATATATAAATGACCTTGAGACTTAGAAATTTTCGCTAAGTCTTTTTGTTGACCTTGAAAATAACTAGGTCAAGGTCATTCGATAACTAAAAAGAAAATGGGGGTGTACGGTTTTACAGAACCGTACACCCCCGGAAACCTAAAAGAAGAAAAGCTAATTTACAATACAATCTGCCTAGAGTTTAAGAATTAATAAAAATAAAAAAATAAAGAAATAAAATTTAGTTTAAAAAAAATAGCTAGACAGCCCAGCGCTGCACATCATGATTACAGTGTGATCATCACGTAAGCGAACTCACACACCTCACCATAAGCGCACAACGCTAAGCTAAAACAAAAATGTTATTTTGAAATAGCAAGTTGCTTAATTAAATTTAGGAAAAAATGTTATACAAATATGTTTTTTATTTCCTAACACTAAAGGAGCCAGTGTCTCGCCATTAGCGACGCAGAACAACTGAGGTCTAGCGAAACTCCGGAGGTAGGCGAACTACCCATCCAGCACGTATAGAGGTTGTAAGTGACCCGCTTTGGTGAGCGTAATCACTACAAAAGCGGTAGCCGGTTTTACCATTATTGGTTTTACCATGCAAAAGATGGAAGGAAAAAAGGAAAGGAAATTGGAATTGAAAGGTGTCCCTAACTAAAAAGGAGTACAAGACAAGAGAGGGAATGCCCTCAACAAGCTTGTTGGAAAAAGGAAATTGGAATAGAAAGGTATTAAAAACATATCATATAACATTCCTAAAAACAAAAATTTTACTTTAAATTTAAACATTCCAGGCAGAAATATATTGTAAGTAAAAGAAAGATTTTAAAATAATACTAACTACCAAACCAGCAAATTAAAAACAAACTACAAACCCTAGGGTATCTACAAGCACAAACAACTACCATGCCTTAAAATTAATCAGTCCTACGTCAAGATGTTACTATACAAATAACACCAAGATATTTTCACCAAACAGCAAAAATGATAAAATGTTCAGGGCGCCTTCTGAACATGTTACCACCTCACTGTCTAGCGAGCAACTGATGCCGAACCACACGCGCAGATCCCGGACCCCAACTCGGCTTGAGGTCATCTCCCCTCCTCGCTTACCCCCTCCCAAACCACAGGACCCTTACTGCGGGTTTGGTTTCCATCATTCTTTTGCCATTGTTCCAACAGGCAACAACATTTCTTTCTTTACTTTACATTGGATTTGTAAATATTTTAAGTGTTAAAACTTCTCAATATTTAATATTTTAGGACTTTGAAAAATTTTCAAACCTATCATTCTTTTGCAACTGTTTAAACAGGCAACAACACTTCTTTCTTTATTTTTACTTTACATTGGACTTGTAAAACTTCCTAATAATTAATACTCTCGGACTTAGAAAAATTTTCAAACATTTGCTTCAACATTTATTTTACAATATCAAGTTTCTTTTATAATGCCTCCAACAGACAACAATTTTCCTTTTGGATGTACAATTTGTGAAAAAATATATAAAATAGTTGAACCAGAAGACTTAACGGATGACGAAAGTATTTTTGAAAATAGTTTGATTCCAGTAGAAGATACATCTGATGCTACATCCGATGCTACATCCGATGCTACATCCGATGCTACGTCTGATGCTACAAGTGATGAAGAAAATATTTTGGAAGTACCAGTAGCAATAGGCGAAGAAACACCGTTAACACATGTTGTAACAATTAACTATGATCCAGTACAATATATACATGCTCTTGTTCGGCGACGTTTGTTTCCGGCATCGGACATGGAGGAAGATGAAAGCGATAACGATTTGGAAATAACATATTTAAACAACAGCAATGATGATCACACTTACGACGCATAATATATGTATTATTTTGAACTTAAATTATTTGACGTTGGCACTTAGATTTTTTTAAAACTTCCATTATTTGACCTTGAGACTTAGAATTTTTTTAAAACTTCCATTATTTGACCTTGAGACTTAGATTTTTTCTAAAACTTTCATTATTTGACCTTGACACTTAGATTTTTTTTATATTTGCATTATTTGACACTTAGATGTTTTTTTAAACTTGCATTATTTGACCTTGACACTTAGGAGTTTTGAAATATAAGAAATTTAACTGTTATTAACACTTTTTGTGTTTAATACAGAAAAAGTGGTGGGGGTAGTCTATAAATAGGGGTAGTTTAAGAGTGGTTCTTATTATTACTGCAACTTTTGTGGAGAGCACACCTACGTCATGTATTACTGCATCAGTTGTGAAGAATCTTTTGAAAATGAAAACTTACTACAAATACACAAAGAAGTGTACCATAACAACGAAACAAGAAACAATGCAGAAGAAGAAGATTTAGAAGAATTAGATCAAATGCTGGCTACCCATCAACAACAACTAAATTCAAGACCAAGTGTTATTCAATACGCACCCGGACCATCTTTGGATGTGGAATTATACGCCCGAGCTTTACCAGGCAGTGTAGTAACTCATTTTAAGATTGACAATGCTCAATTGCAACTAGCACAATTTATATTGAAAGCAAAAACATTAGTAACAGAAACATTGAAGAATGAACTAAGAAGATTAAATTTTATAAAGTTTGGAATATTATTAGATACTGTATTTACAAATGTTCAGAATGAAACATCACCAAGAGGATTTTTAACTAAAAACAAAACCATCATGTTTGCATCGGATATAAGCTCAATTGTGGATGATTGTTTTGAAGAACTTTTAACAAAATTACAAGAACATGAAGGAAGAGGTTCTGGATGGAGTTTGTTAAGTATAACAAGCTTAGATGTGAGAGTTCATAAACATGGATATGGAATGAGAGGTAGTAGTTATATTGCTTTGCCAAGGAAGATTCGAGTAACCAAATCTTGTGTTAATGTACAAAATGAAAATGCTGAATGTTTCAAGTATGCAATGCTTGCAAAATATGTAGAAGATCATGTGGAACGACCGAGTAGAGCATACGATGAGGTTTCATATATGTATAACTTTCAAGGCATGACTTATCCTGTTTCAATTCAAGACATATCAAAATTTGAAAAGAAAAATCCTTTTGCATCTGTAAACATCTTTGGCTTAGATTCATCCAACAATGTCTATCCCTTACGTATAACACCCACCGAACGCAGAGATCATACCGATTTATTATTAATAACAAAAGGTGATATTTCACATTATGTATATATTAAAGATTTCGAAGCTCTAGTTTGCAAACAGTTATCAAAACATAAAGTAGAAAAAACCACTTGTAAAAGATGTTTTTGTTTTGTAAACAAACCATTAAGAAGAGGTGGTTCAGAATGGTTGATGGAACATCAAAAATTATGCAATGGAAACTATGAAGTAAGAATTAAATTACCACACCCTAGCAGATCACAAGTAAAATTTGATAAAGTTATCCAACAATACAGAATTCCCGTTGTAGTGTATGCAGATTTTGAATCTTCATTGCTTCCACTTGAACAAGAAGAAGGAGAGGAAATTACAAGCAGAACAAAGTATCAACTTCACAAACCAAACAGCTACTGTTTAATAGTAAAATCCACTCTGCCTGAAGAACATCTTCAAGAATATGGTTTGACATCTACACCAAAGATTTATCGTGGAGAAGAAGCAGCTCGATACTTTGTTGATGATTTATACGACATCGCTGGGAAAGTGGAAGCAATGTATAGCAATGTGGTTCCTATGTCACCTATGACACCGGAAGAAATTTATCTTTATGATTCGACAACAACATGCTATTTGTGTAACAATCAATTTACAGAAACTAAAGTTAAAGTTCGCGACCATGACCATCTGACAGGAGCCTACAGAGGTGCAGCTTGCAACGGATGTAACATCAACTACAAACTACCATCTTTTATTCCCGTGGTTTTTCACAATCTTAGCGGATACGATGGACATTTTATCATTCCCGAATTAGCAAGAGACAACGGTGAAATAGACGTTATAGCACAAACTATGGAAAAATTTATAAGCTTTTCAAAAAAGGTGGGCAAAATTAAACTTAGATTTGTTGATTCTTTTCGATTTATGCCTTCCAGTCTTATGAAACTTTCTGAAAATTTAAGAAGACAAGATTTAACAGAAACAAGCAAAATTGTACCTGCAGAAAAAATGGATTTGGTTCTTCGGAAAGGAGTTTTCCCGTATGATTACATCGATGGACTACATAAATTTCAAGAAACGTCACTTCCTCCACCAGAAGCTTTCAAAAGTAAACTTACCGATTTGGACATTTCACCTGAAGACTATCAACACGCATGCAGAGTTTGGGACGAATTGGAAATGAACACTCTGGGAGATTATTCTGACTTTTATGTAAAACTTGATGTGACCCTTCTCTGCGATGTGATGGAAGAATTTAGAAACACCTGCTTTGAAGCTTACGGATTAGACCCTCTTCATTCTTATACTTCTCCAGGACTAGCTTGGCAAGCTATGCTAAAAGAAACAAAGTGCAACCTTCAATTATTAACAGATATTGACATGGTGTTGATGATCGAATCGGGCGTTAGAGGTGGATTGACCCAAAGTGTTACTAGACATGTTAAAGCTAACAACAAATATCTTCCAAACTACGATAAAGAAAAACCATCAGTGTTCTTGGGATATTTCGATGCCAACAATTTATACGGATGGGCCATGTCTAATCCACTTCCTTTTGGAAACTTTGAATGGGTTAATCCAGACTCTATTGGTGATATTTCGCAAATTTCAAAAGACGGAGACACCGGATACATATTGGACTGTGACTTTGAATATCCAGAACACTTGCATGATTTTCATTACGATCTTCCGCTCCTTGCAAAAACAGAAGTTTCACCAATTGGCAAACATCCAAAATTAATGATGACTCTTGAAAATAAACAAAGATACGTAGCTCACTTTTGGGTTGTTCAACAAGCACTCCAATTGGGTTTACGTATAACCAAAATTCATAGAGTTTTAAAATTTTCCCAATCTTGCTGGTTAAAACCGTACATTGATTCAAACACCAGAAGAAGAGCAGCTGCAACATCAACATTTCAAAAGGGCTTTTTTAAATTAATGAATAATGCGATATTTGGAAAAACATTGGAAAACAAAAGAAAACACAAAAATGTTAAATTAATTACAGATCCTATAAAACTAGAAAAACTTGTACAAAAACCAAACTTTGAAACATCCGTTATCATCAATGAAAACCTTGTGGCAGTATCTATGAAGAAGACAAGCGTGAAAATGGATCGTCCGTTGTACGTTGGAATGTCAATCTTGGATATTTCCAAAACCCACATGTACGATTTCCACTACAACAAAATGGTCGCCTTCTACGGTAGAGATAACATCGGAATCGCCTACATGGACACGGACGCTTTCATCTACTGGATTCTTACTGAAGATATGTATTTGGATCTTCGAACATTTGTTCACAAAAATGAATTTGATTTTAGTGACTATCCAAAAGATCATTTAAATTATGACAATGATCGGAACAAAAAGAAACTTGGAAAATTTAAAGACGAAGCAAATGGAATTTTACTGAAAGAACTTATTGCACTAATGTCAAAATTGTATTCACTACAATTGCATAAAGAAGAAAACAATATTATTAAAAAAGCTAAGGGAGTAAAAAGTTTGTATCTTAAGAAGAATGTAAATTTTGAACACTACAAGCAATGCTTATTTGAAGAAACGACTATAACTGCAAAATTCAACACCATCAGAAGTTTCAACCATCAACTGTACAGCGTAACAGAAGTGAAAAAAGCACTCTGCTCCAATGATGACAAACGACACATTCTTCCAGACAAAATTCACACTCTACCATTCGGCCACTACTCTCTCAATCCTATCAATGAGTAAAAAGAAAAAGAAAAAAAGAAAAAAAGAAAAAAAATAAAAAAAATAAAAAAAAGAAAAAAGAAAAAAAGAAAAAAGGGGAAATCACAGCATGCTCGCTGTGATTTCCCCTTTTTTTAAAATATGTTGAAATGACCTTGAACTATAAAAGCGGATGCAGAAAAAGAAACACTCAATACTAACTTGACTTTGTTAGTAAAATCATCATGACAGACTTAAAGGAAAAGATTGTTAATGAACTTCATAAACCTGCAAGAATAAAGTTTCCACGACGAAATACTGTTGTAAAAGGAATAAATGATTTATATCAAGCAGATTTAATTGAAATGCAACCGCATAGTAAAATAAATAAAGGATTCAAATACATACTTACGATTATTAATTGTTTTACTAAAGTTGCTGATGCTTTGCCATTAAAAGACAAAACTGGTAACAGCATAACAAAAGCTATGGAAGTAGCTATAAAAAGAGATAAAAATAAAATTAAACATTTACAAACTGATGATGGGAAAGAATTTTTTAATAAACATTTTGCCTTGTTAATGAAAAAATATAACATAAATCATTATTCCACAAATTCTGAGAAAAAGGCAGCTATAATTGAAAGATTTAATAGAACCTTAAAAGGTGCAATGTATAAAATGTTTTCGAAAAGAGGTTCTTACGTATGGGTTGATATCTTACCAAAATTAATAAGCGATTACAACAACAAGTTTCATAGAACTATCGGTATGGCACCTAACAAAGTGAATAAGAAAAACGCTAAACTAGTTTTACAACGAATTAAAAAAAATACACAGCCAAAAGCGGAACAAAGAAAACCAAGAAAATTTAATGTAAATGATAAAGTTCGAATTAGTAAATACAAAGGAGTGTTTACTAAAAAATACCTGCCCAATTGGACAAACGAAGTTTTTACAGTGTATAAAGTACAACCTACTGTACCGGAAACTTATATTTTAAAAGATAACAAAGGAAATTTGTTACAAGGCGGTTTTTATGGACATGAATTGTTAAAGTCAACAGTAGGCGATGTTTATCTTATTGAAAAGGTGTTGCAAAGGAAAAAAGACCAAGTTAAAGTACGTTGGTTGGGGTTTGATAAAACTGAAGATTCGTGGATACCTATAAAAGATTTGATTTAGTTTTAAATCAACTTATTTACTCTTTTGCCTTTGAATAAGATGGAGATTGTTCACCATAAAGATAAATTTAATATTAATAACATTGATGATTTAACCGTAGATAACGTTAAAATCAACAATGGTAAACACGGCAGTTTATTTCCAAACACTGTACGATGTATAGTCAGCGGTCCTTCAAACTGTGGCAAAACTAACGTTGTGTTTAACTTAATTACAAACACAAAAGGATTGCGATTTAATAACCTATATATTTTTTCAAAGTCCTTACATCAACCAAAGTATCAATTGTTGGAAAAGATCCTGACTGATGTGCCCGATGTTAACTATTACAAATTTAATGCTAGTGACAGTGTTATGCAACCAGACCAGGCTAAGCCGTATTCTGTATTTGTATTTGATGATGTATCTAGTGAAAATCATGATACTATTAGAAACTATTTTGCCATGGGAAGACATAATAATATTGATAGCATATATATCGGACAAACATATAGCAAAATTCCAAAACAACTAATTAGAGACAATGCAAATATTTTAGTTTTATTCAAACAAGACGATACAAACCTAAAACATATATACAACGATCATGTAAATGCTGATATGTCATTTGATAAATTCAAAGAGCTTTGTGGAAAAGCTTGGGCGGAAAAATATGGATTTTTGGTAATTATGAAAGATAAAGCTATAACAGATGGTCGTTACCGCATAGGTTTCGATAAATTTGTTTTAATACATTAATTAACAACATTATCGTACAAGTCTTCATGGTGTAAACATGGTTAATCAGGAAAAGCTATTAAAAGAAATAAAATCACTTAGTGATTCTATTAGACATAAAAACAGAGCGTTAAGATTAGGAATAAGTGAAAGAGAGAAATTTCTGGAATCAACATTTAAACCTATTACTGAGCCATTAAAACAATTAGGACAAAATGTTAAACATTCAACATTTAATTTTTCCGGAGATGCTATTTTACCCATTTCAAAATTTGAACAAAAAGAAGAATATGAAAGTGATACAAGTTTTACACAACAAGGAGAAACAACTGAAGAAGAAAGCGAACTAGGTGAAGAAACGGATGTTTTAACAGAAAAAGAAGGTCTTTCTACAAGCGAAGAACAACAAGAAGAAGAAGAGCCTATTAATCCATCCAACTTGAGCAAATTTGGCTCGGATATTGCGTATAAAGGGCCGCTTGCAAGACAATTTGTATTAAAAATGTTACATTCTGCACAACCAACTCGAAAATATCATACTTTTGGTGCTAGAATAGAAGAAAATGGGCTAATGATTGGAGATAGCAAACTTGATGTAGACGAACATGACAATATTATTATAAATAATAAACAATACAAGGGTACGAAAGGATTGTTTGAACTTATTTTTAAGCCGAAACCTAATAAATATACTAAAAAGGATTTAAACATTTTTAAACAAATATTGGAGGATACAAATGCGCATAAGAAAAATTATTCTAAAAATTTCAATGTTCATAGAAATGCATCAGAAAAATATAAAACTATTATTGCTAAACTTTTCCCACCAAAAAGAAGGGAACCCATAAAAAGAAAATCATTATCTTCTGCTGAAATAAATATTTTACATAAAAGAAGAAAAACAAATCAATCAAGTTTATCAGGAAAAGGATTATTAAAAAACTTGTATGATACTAATATAATATACTACAACGATATAAACAAATTGGTTGACAGAATGAAGTTGATATATGAAGCTAAACAAGCCGGACATAGTGGTTTAGAAAATGAATGGGTAGCTTTGGTCGGCGAACTGCGAAATCGAGGAGTAATTGCGTAAAAAAATATGAGTATATATAATACAAGTATAACTGATTAAATATTCAGTATAACCATGAGTGTGGATAAGTTTGGACGGTATTCCGAAACTGGAAGCAAATCAGGATCTTATGGAAAAAGAGGTGGTTTACCACTAACATCCGATGGAGATTATGATATAAATAACAAACGGTTAAAGTTTGTAAATGATCCAAAAGATGATAATGATGCGGTAAATTTTAAAACTTTAAGAAGTGAAACATTACCTAGCTTAAAGCTTCAAAATGAAGTGTATAACGCTAATTTTTATAGAATTGTAAATCTTCCAAAACCAATAGATAAGAATGATTCGGTAAATAAAGAATATTTAATGTGGTACATAAACCAAACCTTACGATATGATCCTAGGAGTAATAATAAAGTATACGATGCAAAAGATCTTAGAATAGCCAATATAGCAGATCCTATTAATGATCAAGATTCAGTTACAAAAAAGTATTTACATTCAGTCATCCCTGAAAAAACAGATAAATTTTCCTTTTACAACTTTGTAATACATGATATTGGAGACCCTAAAGATATGAAAGATGCTGTAAACCTTCAATATCTTACAGATCATTGTATTACGCATGATATTAATACAATTGATTGCAAAAATAAAGTGTTAACTAACGTTAAGGAAGGAACTGCAAAATCACATGCAGCTACAATAAGTCAAATAATGAAATTAAAAGATAACAAATGGAATGCGGATGCAAAAATAATTACTAATGTTAAAAAAGGGTCGGATGAAATTGATGTTGCAACAATTGGACAAGTTCCTGTATTAAAAGTATATGAAGACGGTAGTCAACAGTTTGATTGCAAAGGGAAACCACTAGTCAATGTTGCAGAAGGAATAAGAGACAATGATGTAGTTACAGTAGCACAAATGCATCAGAAGGGACACATATACTATAATCTTTTTCTAAGAAAAGATTTTAATAAGCAGTCTTTTTTTTGTGAAGACTTGCGATTGACTAGCTTAAAAGACCCTATTAATTTTACTGATGCTGTTAATGTAAATTACATTGTAAGACTCTTAAGTGTAGTATTATATGATATTTATAACACAATAAAGCCCATAAAATCTGATCAAAAATTAAATTGGGTTAAAAAGAATGTTATGGAAAAATATTTTTTAAATAAGGAAAATGATACTTTAAGAACTTCTAAAGGTGATGATGATGAAGAAGATACAATCCTTCCACAAAACTGGAAAAAAATGTTTTACCCATAAACAAACATACTTATAAATAAACAATGTCAAAGGATAAGTGCATCATTCATTATAAAGCATTTATAAAATAAACAAGTATCGACATTTCCTTTCACTATAAAAGACCATGTTGAAAGTTCAACGCATCAGTCATAATCGACACGTTATAAAGAGAGGAAGAGGAATAGCATCAACAGCACTTTCTCTTATTACTAAGCCGGTTGGAGCTATAGTTAATAAAGCTATCGATTTATTACCTGTAGAACTACATTTACCAGGAGGTTATCAATATTGTGGTCCTGGAACAAAATTGAAAAAAAGACTCGCTAGAGGAGATCTTGGAATAAATAAACTTGATCAAGCCTGCAAACAACACGATATAGCATATTCAAAGTTTGCAGATACTAAAAATAGATCAATAGCGGATAGAGCACTTGCTGAAAAAGCTTGGCAAAGAGTAACATCCAGCGACGCTAGTATCGGTGAAAAAGCAGCAGCTTTAGCGGTATCAGCAGCAATGAAGGGTAAAACGATGTTTGGAGGTGGAAAGAAGAAAGGAGGTGGAAAAAGAAGAAGAAAACCTGCAAAGAAACGTGGAGGAAATATAAGAAGAAAACGATGATCCACCGCAGGTAAAAATAAAAAGAAACAAACAATATGGTCAATGATAAAAAAAGGAGGAGGATTATACCTAAGACCGTATCGTGTGTATTAAACAGAAAAAAACAATTACTAATTCCAAATAAAGAATTAACAGATAAAGAATTAATTACTTATGTTTCTTGTTTAAAAATTCCATTTTTTAGAGGCGTGTTTATGAAAGATGCATTACCTGTTAAAATATGGAAAAATGAAACCGGAATAGTAAATTTAGATAATAGTAAAGGATCAGGCACTCATTGGGTATGTTATAAGAAACTAGGATCAACTATTTACTACTTTGATAGTTTTGGTAATCTTCCACCACCAAAAGAACTACAATATTACTTTAAAACAGCTAAAAATGTACTATACAATTATAAAAGAGAGCAACCTGATGATACGGTAATCTGTGGACATTTATGTTTAGATTTTTTAACAAAAAGTGTTAGTCAACTTTAAGATGTCTTCCTATACAGTATCATTAACTGGAACTTCATCTACTTTGCGAAGTGTTCTTTTCCCTGCGTTACGTTTGGAAAAAGATAAATTATGGGAAGCCGCATTATTAGATATAACAACTTATAATTCTATTCCCAACGTTACTGAAAATGTTAATGACAAAATACATTATTACAAAACAAAAGATAAAAATACAAACAAATATTCAGATATACAAGTATTTAGTTTACCCACTGGAGCATATGAAATTGATGATATAAATGAAGCGATACAAAATCATATGGGAAAAGATAATATAACAATAAAAGGAAATAACAATACTATGAAAGCTGAAATTAAATCTAAATATTATATAGATTTTAGCAAAGAACATTCAATTGGTAGTTTATTAGGATTTCCTAAAACAACAAAAATTTTAGAACCTAATATTAACCATTCAGGTGCTAGAACTGTAACAATAATGAAAGTTAACAGTATAGATATTACATGTAATATTATACATGGTTCTTATAGAGATGGTGAAAATACTCATATATTGCACACATTCTATCCAACGGTCGCTCCGGGTTTTAAAATTGTGGAAAAGCCACAAAACTTGGTGTACCTACCGTTAAACACCAGTTTTATTTCAGACATTGTGGTGAACATACTAGATCAAGACGGAAATCATATTGATTTTAGAGACGAACCTATAACTATACGAATACATATAAAATCAACCGTATAACAATGGGGTTATCATTTAAAAAGAAAGAGCTGACTGGTAAACAAGTCAGTAGCACTTCAGCTATAGAAGGATTAACAAGTGATAACATTCGTTTTCTAGAAGAAATTGGATTAAAACGTATTAATAATGGAAATATTGGATATAGCGCAGGGTCCGACATTCGACGAAACCTTATGGGAAAAGGAATATCATACGCACAACCCTTACGCTTCATCAAAATTAAATAATAATGATGAAATTAGAATTCCCATACAACAACAGGATATTTATACACTTCCATGTGAAAGTTATTTGTATATCGAAGGAAGAGTAACAAAAAAAGATGGAAGCACTGCAAGTACTGTTCCGTTCATAAATAACCCCATGGCATATTTGTTTGATGAAATAAGATATGAAATTTCCGGAGTTACAGTAGATTCAACAAAAAAGGTGGGAATTACAAGTACATTAAAAGGATTAGCATCTTTAACACCGAGTGAAAAAAATATGCTGGCCGCCGCAGGATGGGTAGCACCCGATTCCAGTACAATCACTCCAAACACTTCAGGCAATTTTGACTTTTACATTCCTTTAAGATTACTTTTAGGCTTTGCCGAAGATTACCGAAAAATAATAATAAACGTAAAACAAGAATTAGTTTTGTTAAGATCATCAAACGACAAAGATATTATTCAAGCAACTGATGGAACAACGGAAGCTACTTTAGAATGGAAAATGCAATTAGACAAAATTGTTTGGAGAGTACCGCATGTACGGTTAAACGATCAGAATAGAATTTCATTATTAAGAACTTTAAAATCAGATCGTGATATCGTAATACCATTTAGAAGTTGGGAGTTTCATGAATATCCGGTTTTACCGGAAACACAACGTCATACATGGACTGTAAAAACTTCTACTCATTTGGAAAAGGCAAGATATGTAATATTTGGATTACAAACAAAAAGAAGAAACGAAATAACTAAACATGCTGGTGAATTTGATCATTGCAAACTTACAAATTTTAAGGTGTTTCTAAACTCACAATTCTTTCCATACGACAACTTCAACATAAACTTTACAAAAGACAGGTTTAGCGTTTTGTACGATATGTACGCAAGATTCCAAAATTCATATTATGGAAAAACAAATACACCTTTATTAACGCCAAACCAATTTAAATCTAACTATCCGATTGTTGTAGTTGATTGTTCAAAACAAAACGAATCTGTAAAATCTTCCAGTGTAGATATAAAAATAGAAATGGAATTTGAACAAAATGTACCCAAAGATACATCTGCTTATTGTTTAATTTTACATGATAAAATTGTTACATATACACCTTTAACAGGAATTGTAAAAGCAGTTTTGTAAAATGAAAAGGAAAAAAAAATACCCCCACCACTCGGTTATAAAAGCAGGAGCGGGAACGAAAATTGTTTAGTTTACTGTCTACAGTTGTATGGGTAACATCGTCTACAGCATTATAAACAAAATGAGTTCTTTATCAGTTGTACAAGACGTTTCCGAAACAGCACCTTTATTGGAAAATGATGATAAACATTTTGAAGAAAATATTGTAAAGGAAATTGATGACTTTTTAAAGTTTGGAAAACAAAATAAAAAGTTGGAAAATAATAAAACAAACGTAAGAAAGAAAAGAAAACTTGAAGAAAATATTCCACCAAACATTTTAACTGAAGTTTTCCTTCGCATCTTTTATCCTATTTCATCTTGCATGAGTAAAAGTGTGTCGATAGGATTGGTAAAATCATTAGACTACTCTCCCGCAGTAATACTAAGCCATGGAACAAAGATGGTTTTATTTTCAGAAAATGCTTGGGATTCCTTTTTAAAACATCTACATCTTATTGAATGTTATTTAGCCAACAGTTTCTTTGGAAGAAAAACTAACATTCGACTTTTGGATTGTGACAATGAAATTGACATTATTAAACATCGTGGTCAACAACAAGTAAGAATTAGAGACTCGACACAATTTGAAAATAAAATTCTTCTAACACGTGAAGAATTTTACATTTTAAACTATGCAACATCACCTATTACCAGGTATATGAAACAACTAGTATTTTCAAGCTCTGTTATTAAGGAATATCTGGTAGATGCATGCGAAAAACAACCAGAAAGCACTTTACAATACGGACCAATAGATACATCCATCTTTAATAGAATACCTCACGAAGTGGAAATGTGGAGGCAGTTAAGAAACTTTGAACCTTTTACCGAAGTTGCAACGGAGGCTACAGAAGAAGAAACCAACAACAACAACAACAGTACAGAAGAAGAAACCACCAACAACAATAATACAGAAGAAGAAACTTTGCTAGGTTAAAACTACAATGTAATTTAACAAAAGAATAAACCGTGGGGTAGGCCTACTGGGGATGGTGCCCACGTTAAACATACACCAACGCGCCTACAACTGTACGGCCTGGTTTATATATATATCTAACCTACCGTGGTGTGGAAAACAGTTGATCAGCAGACACCATGATGAGCAGACAGGATGAAGAAATGGCAGCAAAACCTTGTGTAATTGAATTTCAAGCATTTCGCGGAAACGATGATAGATTTATCATAAAAGAATTGGTAATTTTGGATTTGCTTACACAAGTAGCATACCCGTTTTTATTTGAAGCACCGTGTTCTGTCCATGAACTAAAGTCAAAAGCTAAAATAACAAACAGATGGCTAACAAATAATTTTCATCATATCCATTGGTATGAAGGTTTCCTACCGTACAACAATGTACACAAAATTATGTTTCATTTTTGCAAACAATTTACACACATATATACCAGAGGATTGGAAAAAAAGAATTGGATACGACAGTACACAAACAAAGAAGTTTTAAACATAAAAGTGGACAAAACATTTCACTTTGATGCTAGAAATATTTGTGTTTCTACAATAAATCCGAAACACAACCAATCTCAATGCGCATTACAAAACGCGTATCACTTGGCTGCTTACTTACAACAACAAACGGAAGAATGTAGTGGGGGTTCCGAAGGTTATATAAACGAAGAGGCAACACACCCCGAGTATCAGTCTAACTCCATACTCCGAACAGACAACATCTCCTGTGAAGGATGGCATCACAACAGTTTCTCCAATGTTTAGTTGAACAATTCAACTTGCATTCAAAATCAAATACTCTAATTATCAAGAAATGTTCAGAATTAAAAGAACAGAAACATTATATTGTTCATGAAATGAAGAAAATTGATACAACGCATGGAGACGCAGTCGTCGCATCTTTATCCGATGCACCATATACACCGGGTGATGAACCAAAGTTTCAAGTATATCTTCCAAAACGATTCGTCCAGTTGCTGCAAAATGAAGATCTGCGGGAAATTCAACCAGGATCATTATATTTGGTGTCACACGGAATGAGCGGAAACAACTCTACGGAACTAACTCTGCACATCGCACAAAAATAACATTGTAAAAAAAATGTTTTAAATAAAAAGATAAAAAACAACATATCAGTATATGTTTTTATATACTGATATGTTGTATTTTTTTAAAACCTCAAACGGATGACCTTGAACTTTTAATCGATAGTATTATTCGATTATTTTATTCGATAGTATTATTCGATTATTTTATTCGATAGTTTTATTCGAATACTTTACATAAATACGAAACTTTAACGTTGAGAGGCTCAGTTCTGTTTAAGACAAGCTACAACCAACATGTCATCCAAAAGAAATAATCTAACACTTATAACTTATTGTTGCAAAGAAAAATGTTTTAGAATACCTGAAGATCAAGTTGACGGAAAAGCTTGTACAAAATGTAATTCTTTCAGCTATTGTAAATGTAGTTGCAAAACATATCAAAAGAACCGGTTGGATAAACTAGAAGAATTGCAACATCGACTCGGTCTATTGTGGCAACGATTAAATTCAAAGTGATTAAACAAACACCTGCCATTACCCCCACCACTACCCCCACTACCATCGGAGGTACCTGCAGCACCGGCTTTGCAATAGTCATTCCTGCTACACCTCTCGTCGAGTAAACAACTCTAGTCATGTCTCTCAACATTCGCGGGATTCACTACAACACTATCAATCTTACAACCTACAAGGATTTGGAAATTTTTAGTGAAGAACTAAAACAACTTATAACCACTGGGTTTGGTTTATCTTTAGAACTTTATGCAACAAACAATCAAAACGAAAAAAATGTGTTTTTGCCAACTTACAACAACAAAAAGAATGAAAATAAACAAGAACTTTCAGCACCGACAACAACTTACTTTTCAAATTTGGGAGCAAACTTTACTAACTTGTAAAATAATACTTTTGTAAAAAAACAAATAAATAAAAAAGAAAATATCTTGCATTTTCGGATTTTCCGAAAATGCAAGATCTTTTTTAAAAACATCCCCAAACGACCTTGACACACTTCCGGCCATTTAAAATTTAACCGCCAGCACAGCAGGGCATTTAAACTTTAAATACCCACCCATACACGTCACAGCTACGTCACAGCTGATGACGTCACTTCCGGTCACGTGACCGGAAGTAGCTGTCAAAAAATTGACTGCCTGTCAAAGTTTGATTGGGCCAGCAGCCCCACTATTGCACTACTTATGCTGTTTTTAGTTTTTGAATAACACAAAAAATATAAATGTTAGTGTCTTTTTCAAAAAAATGTTAAAAAATAAAAAAATTTTGCAAATTAACATTTATGTGGTAGAAAATATTCGCAAAGGGGTTCTAAGTCAAAAACCAAGTTTTCTACTTCCGGTCAGTTGAGCTAAATCCGCCATCTTGAAAAATGGCGGATATGTTTGATTTACTTAAATCATCATAAAATCCACAAAAGCCATCCGATTGTAATAAAATTCGGTAGGGATGTGTATAACTATAGCCACTACGTAATAATAAAGGAATAACAAGCATATTTTATTATTTTAAATGTTTTTTATAATTTTTATGAAAAAAATTTGGTATTTTACATTTTAATTTCGAAATTAACACCAAACATAAAAACCATGGATGTTTTTGAAAAGTACATAAAATTACAAACAATTTGGTATATTCAACCTTTACTATGCTGTTTTTAGTTTTTGAATAACACAAAAAAATATAAATTTTAAAGTGTCTTTTTCAAAAAAATGTTAAATAAAAAATTTGCAAATTAGCGTTTATGTGGTAAAAAATATTCGCAAAGGGGTTCTAAGTCAAAAACCAAGTTTTCTACTTCCGGTCAGTTGAGCTAAATCCGCCATCTTGAAAAATGGCGGAACATTAATAAATAATTTTTAATGTTTACAAATACTAAACAAATATTTCATTTATTGACTTCAGTAAAAACAAAACTCATATTACATTAATAAATTAATCAGATAATTTGAACCGCAAAACTGTCACCATGATAAAAAATATGATCAGAGGTGCCGTGTGAATCTACAAAAACTGATTACATAATTCAGAAACACTTAACAAAAACTTAAACAAAACTTTTTGATAATCTTTCTTACTTACATAATTTTTACATCTTTTGATCACAACATAACAACACACCCAGTTGATAATAAATAACTGTTATCTTAAAATTAATAACATAAGATACAGGCTTAGAGATATAAAATGACAAAGAACATGAAATCTCAATATGTGTCTATGTTTAATTTTGTTCTTTATCGTTGTATAGTAATTTGTTGTTCATGTGTAAATTGTAGTCCCTTTTGATCGAGGCCTAGATATTTATTGCAACTTATTTTTATTTAATTTTATTAAAAATATTGATTTATCACCGATCTTGTTAGTGTAAATAAATTAAATGATTTTGCAAAGAATTGTAAATCTTATTACCTTATTACCGGGTCTTCATCTTTTACCCTAAGAAGGGATTGATGGCGTCATTTTTTCAAATGGACCAATTGTAATATGAAATACAAGTATTTATTTATTTATTAAAGTTTTATGTTATGTGTAGTGATGGCGTTTTTTAAGTCGTATTGATTAGGGTTTATAGTGAGTTAAAAATAATATTATAAAACATGAGACATGACAAAAGTGTATTACCTTTTATACAAATTACTTCAAAACCACCAAGGTTCAAATAAAATACATGAAACACTTGATTTACTGGTAATATATTTGTCTTACATATACAATTTTTACTCCATGGAATTTAAAACCAAAACAACACAGTGATTGTTTTCAAAAAATTACCCTAAAAGCCTATGTCATGAATTATTCAATTTTCAAATAAGCGAATATGTCCGTTTTTAGGTGCCACAATGTACAGGTCACAATGAACCATCCAAGCCCCATTTATAATATTTTTTGTGTTATTTGAAAACTAAAAACAGCATAGTAAAGGTTGAATATACCAAATTGTTTGTAATTTTATGTACTTTTCAAAAACATCCATGGTTTTTATGTTTGGTGTTAATTTCGAAATAAAAATGTAAAACATATAAAATAATAAAATATGCTTGTTATTCCTTTAGTATTACGTAGTGGCCATAATCACTGAGGATTACCAGTTTTAACCGACCTTTTCAGTTATCCCACCTAGGTCCGGTCCCGTTCGGGTCGGTTAAGAGGGGGTCTACTATACATTAGTATTGGTAAATAATGCTACAAAATAAAATTCATACAATTGTCTGCTCCTAAAATTAGGTTAAGCCAAGGAACTCATTGACACTATAAAACATGTTTTCAAATAAGTAATCATGCAATTTATTTTTAAACTCTTTGTAATATGAAATTTCTCTTATTTGAGTGGGAAGGTTATTGAAAAATCGGACACCTTTGTATGAGGCGGTTTTCTCAAAGGCTATGGATCTATGGAGAGGGTACTGAAGTTGATTGTTCCGTGTTGGGTAGTTATGATTGGAATTGACCAGAGTGAATTTGTGAAAATTATTCTTGACAAACAGAAGAGTGTGTAGAATATAGATGCAAGGTAGAGGTAAAATATTCAAATCTCTGAAGAGAGGATTACTTGGAGTCATCGAATTTTTATTCAACATTGTCCGAACAATGCTTTTTTGAATCTTGAGAATTGAGTCACTAGATTGAGCACCACCCCAGAAGTTTACACCTTAAGTTAAGTGTGATTGGATACTATGCATAATAAACCATTTTTAGAGTGGCAATATATTAAGTCCTAGAGAGAGTTCGAATGAGGAGAAATAATTAACTTAATACCTTAGGTAGATGACTGGTGTGAAGGTCCCACTTTAACCTACAATCAAGATGTAAGCCTAAGAATTCACCATTTTGAGATGTATTAATTAAGCTGTGTAAATATGAATCATCAGACTCTTTAGTGTTTGAATAATTTGAATGGAAATTTATGGCAAAAGTTTTGCTATTGTTAAAAAGAAGACCATTAGTCTGAAACCATGAATTCATCAATTCCATATCACCTTTGAAAAAGTTTGCAAAGTCATGAGGAGTATGATGTTTGATAATACAAGATGAATCATCAGCATAAGTTAAAGAGTCTGAAATGATTGACTATATGAAGGGGAGGTCATTTGAATATGCAAGAAATAAAAAAAACCCTAAAATTGAGCCCTGAGGAATTCTATCAGTGTAAGAAGACTGTGTAGT
This sequence comes from Flexamia atlantica, assembly GCA_035578135.1. NCBI lineage: Eukaryota > Metazoa > Arthropoda > Insecta > Hemiptera > Cicadellidae > Flexamia > Flexamia atlantica. The sequence goes on from JAQJVK010000003.1 coordinate 58,396,583, forward strand.
ATTGTTTATTTTAACTGAATGTTTACGATTGAATAAATAGGATTTAATAAATTGAAGTGCTACTCCTTTTATATCATAATATTGTAATTTATCAATAAGTAACTTGTAGTTAACACAGTCAAAGGCCTTTGTCAGGTCACAGAAAACGCCAACAGTAAACTGACCTGTCAACGGCCTCCGTCAACAGTAAACTGACCTGTCAACGGCCTCCGAGACGTGATTTACAAACTCGAATATTGCCTTTGTTGTGTCTCTATTTTTTCTGAACCCAAATTGGCCATCATAAAAGAAATTATTATTTTCAATGTATGCTCCCAGGCTTTTAAGGAAGACCTTTTCAAAAACTTTTGAGAAAGATGGTAAGATGGCAATGGGTCAATAACTGTCAACTTGTTCGGGGTCACCCTTTTTAAAAATTGGGTTAACTATGCTGTATTTCAAAGCATCTGAAAACGCGCCCTGTGAAATAGATTTATTTATTAAAAGTGAAAGAGGGCTAGACAAAGGATCTGAACATAATTTGAGAATGAATGTGGGAATTTCATCCCATCCAGCAGATTTTGAAGATTTAAGTTCTTTAAGAATTTCTCTTACTTCTTTAGGTTCATTTTGAAAAGCTCTGGGCTGTAATATTTGGTATAAAAGGAAAGGGATAGACAGCTAGCTTACCTGGGAAAGATGAAAAGCAGCAGATAAAGCATAGAACACACACAAAATATTCACACAAAGGAAATTCTTGATATTTCGACCCTCATGGGGTCTTCATCAGAAGGGGAAATGTGAGAGCCTCCCCCTCACATTGGTCAGAAATGACATGGCATCGTTATAATCAATATTTAAATTCAAACGCTGACAGGTGTTTATAAAAAAGTTATTAAAACAAGAAGAAATTTCATTTGGGCCAGTAATTTTTCCATTATTATTATTTAGAGTGATTATTTTCTTCTGAGTTGTTGTTTGACCTGTTTCTGATTTCCCACATGCCAGGCAGATTTTACTTTATTTTTGGACTTCTTAATTAAATTACTATTGTAGGCTCTTTTAGCAGTGAGGACACATTTTTTAAATACCAAATTATATTTGCGAACGTACTCTAAAAAACAAGGGTCTTTACAAGTCTTACTCATTTTATGCAGGTATCTTTTCTTTTGACTTGATATTTTTATACCTGCTGTAACACAACCTTTATTGTTATAGCTGAACTTATTCTTACATTTAACTACTGGGTAACAGTCATTAAAGTAAAACAAAAATATATTCAAACTATTACCTACGTAATGCCTGTAGATATTGCTTATTATTCCTATGAAATTAATTTATTGTGCTGTACATGTTCCGAGGGATTTACCTACCCCTCATCTTCAGCAGCACTATTCAAATTAATCATACATCACTGTACTTGTCTTGATGTTTTAAACACCAAGACAAGTACAGTGATGTATGATTAATTTGAAGAGTGCTGCTGAAGATGAGGGGTAGGTACAGGGGTGGATTTACATATGGGCTTAAAGGGCTATAGCCCAGGGCGGCAGAATTTGGGGGGGCGGAAAATTAGAGAGAGAAGTCACAACCCCCCCTAGAAATAGCCTTGCGTAGGGCCCCGGAACAGGTAAAATCGGGGTAAAATGACCACAACGGGTTGAAAAAGCACACGCGCGAGTAAAAAAAAAAAAGGTCACCACTTTTGCCCCGAGCTGGAAATCCCGCCGCCGGCCCTACTCCGCGCCTGTATAGCCCAGGGGCGGCAAATTTCCAAATCCGCCTCTGGGTAGGTAAATCCCTCGGAACATGTACAGCACAATAAATTAATGACATAGGAATAATAAGTAATATCTACATGCATTACGTAAGTAATAGTTTGAATATATTTAAAAGGTATCACGGCTGTTTGAATATTAAAATGAAAAGGTATCCAAAAATATACTCTATGCGTTATTCATTTCTAATTCATTTACCTACAAATCTCTCCAAGATTCTGCATGAATTTTCTCCATAAAACAGCTTATTTTTTCATCTGAATAAATTTTTTTTTTGAACATTCATTATCTCTTTTTATTGTGTTTGATTTTTTACTGATTCTAAGTGGGAGACACAGGAGTTGTACCTCATGATCTTTTAAGTACGTACTTATTACTTGTAAATCAAAATCTTTAAAAAATAACTACTAACAATGTTATCAATACAAGATGCAGATTTGCTTGCGATTCTTGTTGGTAAGAAAGTTGAAAACTTCATGTTAAAGGAATGACCTGACAGTTTCATGTGATAAGTAAATTGGTTAACCCTAGAAAGGTATCGTTATTCAAAAATACGCTAAAGGTATCGATGCGTAAATTTTACTCTGTGGTTAAAAATTAAAATATGTTTGATGAAATATTTATTTTTTTTCAAAGAAGGCACCCAAATACAAGAAAACATTGATAATATTATTTACTATATAATAAACTTACATTATGTCTTTAGCTCCATTTTAATTTTAGGGAATAAGCTCCATAAGAGTCCATTGAAAAGCACATTTTACTGTTGTAGGTATCATATGTAAATTTGACGTATTTTTTCAATTCAATTTGGAAATGCATTAAGAACAGCCATAATACGGTCATATTAAATCAAACCTGTAGCGGGAAAAGCACTGCTGACGGTACAGGGCTCAAGGTCATTTGATTGCAAAATCGGACAAAAAAACACTTCCGCACTCGTCAAAATTACGTACGATAACTTTCTAGGGTTAATTTTAAAAGTTTGGTTTATGGGCAGTTAAGCAAATAGAAATTTTATATTGGTGACATAATTTCTTTACAACATCTGAAAATCACAACAATACACACACTTCCTCATTGGATTATGTTTTTTGCTGCAACATCCCATAAGTAGTCAACATGGAACTAAAGCCTATTTTATTATGTCGTTTCTTAAGTCACGTAGTGATGCAGGCTGCTATTATAATATTTGGTTACTTACTGTGTAGTAATAAATTGAAAAATCATGAAGTACACAATTTCTTTCGTTCTATAAGATTCAATTTTGAAGTTTATGTACTAATGACAGTGAAAAAAAAAAACTATTGGGTTGAAAAAGATAACATTAAGGAGTGTAACCCTCTTAAATCTGTGGGCTTATGTGGTATTCAAGGGTTGGGGGAATTCAGAAGCCCGAGGAGAGACTCAGGAATGTTTCATACCCCAGCAACAGCTCCAGATTATTTCAACACAGTTTTCCTGGCAGTTAACCTCAGAAATGAATTCCATAGAAATCATGCATCTTTTACCCCTGCATTGTAAGCTAGAAGCCAAGTGTATTTTAACCTAATTAATTAAAATTATTCATGTTTAGGATTTTTTTCATAAAAATGCTAAGAAATAAAAATTATGAAAATAAATATAGTTGAGTTTCTTACAAATTAGGAAGTGAATTTTCACTATTGTGGCGGTTCTTGTTCTGATTTTAAAATACAAAAAAGTCTGCAGAAGTGTTAAAATGACAGTTTAAGAGCAGGTGATTGATGGTAGCTAAATTTTAGTTCACCTTCACATGATGGCGATATGTGTCAAAGGAATATAACCCTTGGTTTTTTGTGGAAATGAAGATTAATGATAATGCAAATGTCAGATGTATCTTTTACATGTGGTAATTCCAAAGCCTTCTTTAATTAAATTTCATGAAAAATTATTTTTAATGTATAGATAAATTCTTTCCTTTTAGGAAACAGATTCATTTATAATTTTATTTATTACTATAGCAGTTGCCCAACTCCCACTGTCTAAAAAGAAGACAGCGCCACATAGTTTATGATTGAACAGATAAGGTACAACAACTAATCTTGACTTTAATTTAATTGACTAAACTAAATTTAACTTTTATGTAATACATATCACCTAAAAAAATAAACAAAACAACCTTAGCTGTAAAAACATATCCTTATGTGAAGCTGTTGGTTCACTATATAATCATTGCTATTACTATGATCTAGGGGCGGACTGGCCATGTGGGCATTCGGGCAAATGCCAGAAGGGCCGGCCTCTGTAGGTCACAAAAGGGCCGTTGGATTGATAAAAGGGGGCCTAAACCAAAATAAAAATCAGCCTCTTGTAGCTGAGCTGAGGCCGGCCCATGTGGAACTACGTGGCGGATGGCCCATCCAATGAATTGTTCAATAATAAAAGTTACTGTGACAGAGAGGCCTCAGCATCAGTGCCGCGAATTTCGGCCGCCACGGCCCTAAGCCAGATTACTGTGCGACCCCCTTGAGCACCCCATTGACCTTGAAAAAGGTAGGCCTTTTTTAGCTCAAAGTTTTGCAGCCTAATTATGGCCTCATATATTCTCTAAAAATACCTTATTTCCATTGTGATCTATCATTCATACTTGGCTTAAAATACCTACCTGGGTAGGTTGCCATTTCAAGCAGTGTATAACGTATGTTGCTTAATTTTATGTTAGTGAAGTATAATTTTAGTTTTTGGTTAAGTGTCTTATATTTAGTTTAGTTTAATATCGTTTAATAATAATAATAATAATAATAATAAAATCTTTATTGCATTTGACAATATAAAATTGCATTACAAGCGTCAGTATACGTTTTCTCCTTTTGAATGTTAGGAAACACCAGTGCCAAATTTTAAACCGCGAAAATTCCTAGAATTTCAAGAGTCCCAGCGGCACATCATGAACTCCTCAACCGAGTACAGAACTTTAGACACCAAAAGGCGTTTAAGTCGAGTCTTAAATTGATTTTGATTTTGTGATTGTTTTAAGCATTCAGGGAGCTTATTCAAGAACTTGACTCCAGCCTGTGACGGTAAATGCTCAAACGCCACAGTTCTGTGTTTTTCGAGTCGGTAAGTGTCTCTGCCTCTAGTATTATACTGGTGGATCTGACCGCCCTGAACAAGTGAGCATTTATACTTGCAGTACAGTGAGACCTCCAGGACATAGAGGCAGGGCAATGTAAGTAAGCCAAGCTCCCTGAAAGCATCCCTACAAGACTCTCTTGGGTGCAATTTGCAAATTATTCTTACTGCTTTTTTTTGCAGTCTAAAAACTCTCTCTTGCCTCGATTTAGCACAACCACCCCAGAGCCGTATTCCATAAGAAAAATAGGGGTAGATTAGGCCAAAGTAGGCCATTAAAAGCACGTCTTTTGAACAAAATTTTGCAAGGTTACGTAATGCAAAAATACCGGATGTAACCTTGGCACAAATGTGATCGACGTGATCTTCCCAAGTCAGCCCGCGATCAAGGTGCATTCCTAGGAATTTGGCGGAGTCAGTTTCCTCTAAGAGGACATCATCCACCATGACAGCAGGCTGCAGGCTATTTTCCTGCTGCCGGAGGCAAAATGAAATCACATTTGATTTGGAACTGTTTGTTTTCAGATTCATTTCGAAAAATGTTTGGATGCAAGAGTTAAGATCAATGAATGACTTTACTTCCAATTCTTGTTTCGACAGAGCTTTTACGCAGATGGTGGTGTCATCAGCGTATTGGATCACCTTTCCATTCTGGATCGTTGAGCCAATGTTATTGACGTACAGCAAAAACAGAACTGGTCCCAGAATAGATCCCTGCGGGACTCCTTGGGCCATCTTTTCTCTTTGAGAAAGTGTATTTTGAACTTGGACACACTGGGTTCTGTTATCCAAGTAGGAAGTGATCCACTTGAGTGGCACTCCTCGAATGCCATACGTCTCTAACTGGTGCAACAGTGTCTCATGATGCACGCAGTCAAAAGCTTTCGAAAGGTCGAGAAATATACTGAGCACATGTTCTCGCCTCTCGAGGCCATCGACAACAGTTTCGACGAGGTTAGTAATTGCATCAATTGTGGAATAGTTTTTCCTAAATCCAAATTGATCTGATGAAAGAATTTCAAAACGTTCTAAGTACTTCAAAAGCCTATCGAGAAAAAGCTTTTCAAATACCTTGCTGAAAACAGGCAATATTGAAATTGGACGGTAGTTGCTGCAGATATGGGGATCGTCCTTTTTAAAGAGTGGCATTACCTTCGCCAACTTGAGTTGGGAAGGAAAAACTCCAGATTGGAATGAAAAATTTACTACTTTTGTGAGTGGTTTCAAAATGTGCATATAGCAACGTTTGATCAGCCACACAGACGTGCCGTCTATGTCACAAGATTTTTTTGGTTTCAGTTCTTCTATAACGCGAGCCACGTCAGCCTCACACACAGGAGCGAGAGCCATGGATGAAACAGTACCTCCAAACGAGTTAACAAATGCCCCTTTAAATGAACTATCTGGTAAAGCAACAGATGCAAAATATTTGTTTAATTCGTTGGCAACATCCTTGGGGTCGTCAACAATTTTACGATTGATTTCAATTTGTATTGGTTTGGAGGTTTTTACTGACTTTGAAGCGTTATTAATTATCTTCCAGGCTGATTTTGAAAAGTTTTCACAATTTTTTAAGGTGTGGTTAACATCGTAGGCTTTAGCAGCCTTGATTACTTTCCTATAAATTCTCTTATAAGTTCGATAAAAATTCTTAAAAGTTTCGTTCTGAGTAGTAATGTAAATTGAATGCAAGTTTTTGAGTCTTTCTCTAGATTTTAAAATACCGGGGGTAATCCAACTACTTTTTTTCGATGAAAGTTTGATTTTAGATTTTTTAAGGGGGCAGCAGTTATTTAGATGATAACTAAAACAAGATTCAAAGGCCTGGAACATTTGGTCTGTAGTTTCATACTCATCCAAAAACTGCCAAGTTTCACCCGAAAGGGCATTGTTTAAAGAAATTATATTTCTGGGCTGTGTGGCCCTTTTAGTCTGAAAAACAGGGGACATTTTTTCTGGTGGGCGATTCATAACAATCACCTCCTGTGCGAAATGATCAGATATGGCCGCATTAATGACTGAAACTTCTGAATTCTCTATGTTTGTAATTACATTGTCGATGGCCGTACTCGAAGTTGCTGTTACTCTAGTGGGGGTGTTCACGGACCAGGTTAAATTGAAAGTGCTGAGAATGTCGCGAAACCGCTGGGTTTGGTGGTGAGTGTGGTCTAGAACATCGATATTAAAATCCCCCATTATGATGAATCTACTGTTGTTTGAAAATAAAAAGGTCAAAAGATGTTCTAGTTTTTTGAAAAAAGAGTCATTGCAGCCATTAGGTGATTTGTAAAGACCAATGACTATTATTTTCCCAAGTGATTCCAAATTGATTTTGATCCCGCTTACTTCGAAATCGAGATCTTCACTTTGTTCTAAGTTCAAAGTTTCATAGTTTATACAATTCTTTACAAAGATTGCCACACCACCACCCTTAAAATGTTTTCGGTAAAACTGATTTGCCAATTCGTAGTTTTCAATTTTGAAAAGACCAAGATTTCCGTTTTCGAAACAGTGCTCAGATACAATAAATATATCAGGCTGAATTTCCTCACTGAGAATTGTGAGTTCGTCTATTTTATTTGTCGCTGATTGGGCGTTAATATGTAAAGATTTGAATTTTGAAAAGTGATTTTGAATATTTTGTATTTTCCCAGATTTTTGACCTGACGCACCCGAATTTGGAACTGTTGTTTTCATCCTGACGGTCTTCCGGGGTATGAGGGGGACAAGTTTTTTTGATGATCTTGCTGGTTGTCTGCCTTGGAGGTCCTGGACGGCGCTGGTGTTGGTGAGAGGGACTTCACAGCATCTGCATACGATGCCATCAATGATTCTTCCCCTAGGAAGGTCGTCTTGGGAGCCGGAGAAGTTGAGATCGCAGTTGGTGGTGGCGCAGGTCTTGAACTCGCAGGTCTAGAAGTCGCAGGTTTGTCTGCTTTTGACAACCCCTCCACTACGAGTTGCGCCAGGAGATGTTTCCCTCTCATCGTCAGATGCAGGCCGTGTCGGGTGAAAAACTTCCTGCTGATTTTATTTATGTCGAGGACATGTACTCCTGGATACCTATGACAGACTTCCTCGATGTAAGCGTTTACTAACGCCACGTGCTCGTTAGTGGTGTGGTTCTCTGGAAGGTCATGGCGGTATGGTAGCGTTGAAACAACAACCTTGGAGGTTTTCAGGCGGGATGAGATGTGGCGCTCGAGGTGACGGTAGATATTTTTCTGTTGTCCCACAGCAAGGTCGTTCGTTCCAGCGATCAGCACAGAACAGCTACCAGGAGGAGGCTGCGCACCGTCGACTACACTCAGAAGCTTCGCTCCAGGCTTGCAATATCCATTGACTTTAGTTGCTTTTTTGTCGACTAGCTGTTGCACTAAACCAGCAATATGACGGCCGTGACTGTCACTCTCGATATTAACTACACGAAAGTTTAATTTTTTCACTGTCGTTGATGCATTAGGTGGCAAAACCCGTGTGGGTTTAGTCAGTTTATTAGGTTTAATTTGTTTTAGAGAAGGCTTGGTTTTTTTATTCGTGCTGATTTGAGTTTGGGATTGATTTTTACAGTCTGAAAGCACGTTGAAGTAGTTAGAAACTTTTGTAGGGGCGTTTTTATTTCTCTTTACTTCCACCCAATTGGGTTCGTTATCTTTGCTGGTTTCCAGTTTACACTTACAAGAGGATGTATCTTTTAGACTTCTATTTTCGGCCTCAAGAACTTGAATGGTGGTGCGAAGTCTATCAATTATGGACCTGAGCTCGGCACATCGTATATCCTTACACTCGGATGGTATAGTGCATTGTACACCAAAGTCTACCTTGCAGATATCGTTTACCGGTGTACTAAGAGATGAGCTGTTGGATGCAAATACTTGATCAGTATACTGCAGTAGCCTTAAGTCATTTTCAATAGAGTGATCTAAGAGTGTTTTTAGTTGTCCTTTGAGCTTAGAAACTTCTTCTTTGAGGACTCCATTCTCCGCTTCAATATTAGGATACGGCAACAGTGGTGTCGACGTAACCTGAGAGCAGCAAGGTGTTGTAGCTGAATTGGTGAGCGGAGTACTCGGAGGGTCCGCGGCGGCGGCCGGCGCCGGCGGCGACGCTCGCGGTAGCCCGAGATCGCAGCCCGCGACGGACTCAGCCGCGGAAGAACCGGATGGAGTGACTGGAACCGTGATCTTTGAGGTACTTGGAGACGACAAGGACCGCATTGTAACAGGATGTGGCCCTGAGTGTTTATTATTTGTGTCTAAAATTGTAGTCTTGCCGGGATTCGTTTTTATTGTCGCGCCACAGGTCCTCCCAAGGCAGCGCCAGACAATTTCACCCCCTTTTAGAGAATAGCTTTCTCTATATTTCTGGTTATTAAACAGAATATTAGGCTTTCCATTCTTTGTATACTCAATGTTAAGCGTCATTTTTTCTTTTTTTATAAACTGGAAAAACGTAAAATATACGTATCTTGCCCCTTCAATTTAATTACCCTGTTTGCAAGCACTGGAACAGGGATGTATCAGTGTTGCGTTCGTTAAAATGTAGGCGTTAGGAAATTTAAGTACAAGTAGTTTTTAGCCGCTTCAACAGATGGCGTGGGCGTTCAGTCGGAGAGGTACTGTGAGACAATTCCCGCATTTCCCAACATGTGGTAGCACTGGTTGCGCAATGGGGATGCGCAGTAAAGAGGTCAGTTTAATTATATAAACAGGGGTCAAGTTTGACTTGCGGTCAGTGAAAAATGATGAGTCAGCTGAATAACCTCTAAATATAGCAAACTTAAGTTAGTTAAAATAATCTTAAAACACTGTTCTGGTCGGTTTCTTGACTCAACACTAATTAGCAAATGCACTGACACGTATTTTCACCAACATTGGAAATAATTAAGTGTTTAAAACTTTAGTTATTATTAAAACTTTAAAACGACTAATAACCTCTCCAGACACCACAAACGGCCCAGGCTGGCCACCCAGGGGTTTCATAACATTAAGGCGTGTTTTATTATTGATAGTGAAATAATCGAATAATAAAATTGACCTTGATTTCAGTTTTTGGTGGTTATTGATGTGTTTCTTTTTTAATACTGATAATTGTCGGAGTAGTATATTGAGTGAGTCAAGACAACCTAACGCGATAGGTTGATAACTGATATTGGTGTCGGACTACAGAAACATAATAGGCTAATGTGTGGAGTGGCGGCGAAGGAGTATATTAACACGGAGTTGAAAATTAACATTGCCCATGAATCACTGACAAATATGCGGAGCATAACAGGTGACCATTTCAAGGGAAGAGCCTAAATATTTGACTCAGACAATCAATTTCTCGAAAACAAATGTTTGCAATAAATTTACTTACAACTGAATTTCTTTTTTTCTTTTTTTTCAGTCTCAGCTCAGCTCTGGTTGGGTGTGGACGTGCTCTCTCCTGCCTGGTGATTCTTGATACTTGTGATTCCTGTGTTATTTTGTGTATTGTTTTTATTTTCAGCTTATTGTTTTCGTGTCTGCTTTTACAGTTCTCTGTTTTAGCTGTGTTTTTCTCCAGGTTTTCCTGGCTATGTGTTACTAATCTTGTTATGTTCTAGGTTTTCTTCCACCTGAAGACGGGATCAGATTCCAGATCTCGAAACGTCGTGAAACTTGTTTTTTACTAATCAGTGATGGCAAATGTCCGCAAAAATCCTAATCAAAATATAAAATCACCATCACCAACAATGAATTTCAAACAAAGAACTGGATTTCTTGATAATGGCAACCTATAAATCTCAGGGTGGTAGGAGATTTGAAAGAATTTTTGACGTGCTTCTAGGCATTAAAACCCGTTAGAGTTTAAGTTCATCCAAAGCCTTTAGTGCAGGAAAAACAGCTTGAATGGTTTTTTTGTAGAAAATAATTTTCTAATAAAATAAGTATAAATGTGTACAAGGAATATCAATAATAACTGTTGACATTATTAATTTTTTTAAATGTAATTCTAATACCCCTGCCATAAGGAATACACATAATATTTGATTTAAAACACTCTCCTAAGGGGGCGAATCCTTATGACCTTAATGAATAATAAATAATTATATCCATTGAATCCTCATAACAATTCTAGTTATTTGACACTTCAACCATCAAAACTGGTTCACAATAAGAGCGTGGGTAAGCTCAAAAAAATATTCCTTATGGTAATATTTTTGCAAATTATTAAGGAAAGTCTTTTTCGAGAGCTTACCCACGCCTTTATACCATTTGGATGGAATTAAAGGAAAGTCTGGTTTTCATACATGCCTCATAATCAATTATTACCAGCTGATAACCCCGGCTTCGCCCGGGAGATTAGTCTATTTCCTTCTTGTCATTGTCTAGTTTCTTAGTGCAGCATTCTATTAGTAACCATGGTAGCTATAATGGTAACCATAGTAACTATTCAAAACACTCCCAAAATCTTTGACATGGTTCCCTTTCAGACGATCCGTGTGCCTGTCCTTAGAAATATCAATCCCAAACCACCATAGTGCACATCATGAGATTCCAAGCTTTAGTTTGACACCAAGATCAACTTTCTACGACATGTAGTTTTGGCTGTAGCCCAAAATATACCAACACTCAACTGTCTTTTATATATATAGCCTATATATTGATATATTAATTAAAATATATTATTCGGATATCATATTCAAATATATTTTTAAGTCCTGTTTTTGTTTAAACCTTAACGCTTAGCCTAAGGCCACAAGTTTTTTTTCATTTATTAAGTTTTAATTGTAATATTTTTATTTTGTTCTTATTTGGTCTAATTTTTTGATTGAGTGAAAATTTCTTATCGTGCTCTTTAAAAAAACAATTTAGGATTTTTTTCTTTTTTTCAAAACGTTTTTGATTTTTTTGTTGGATTGACATTTTAAGATTCATCGGCTATCCATGGTAACGCAAAATATTTTTTTACATATTTTAAAATACAACATCTTTTATGTAAGAACACGAATTTTTGTCACTCACCGCAGCCAACATAAAAATGAAGACTAAAAATATTTTTTAATGTGATTTGATAAATATGTTTTGTTGTAAATACATTTAGTTTTAGGGCAATATTGCAATTATCGGCTCATTAAACCTTTTGTAAATTTAGTATTTCTTAAAAATCGAAAAAAAACGAAAAGCTAATAAATCTCTTAAAGTCTGACTAGTTTCAAGCAGTCGTTCCTGATATATGAAAAACCTTTATGTCCTCACAGCGGCGTCTTTTTTGTGTGAATATAGTTTTATATGATGATATATCAATTTTTGTATTTTTTATAACCCAAATCATGAAAGGTGCGGGCAGGGACAAGGGATACGGTCTGGAAAAAACGAGAATCGCCGGTCGTCATTTAAGTGTTTTACTCAGTTTATTTAATGCCTTTGTTTTAAATTATCCGTGGCACTTTAATGGGTCAAAAGCCTGGTTTTTAGGAGTTCACTGTACTCTGTTCCACAAAACTTTATAATGAAACATAAGCATTACCTTCAGTATTTACATATTTCCAAAACTACAATTTTATTTTTTCATTAACCCTTCAATTAATTGTACTATTGTGATTGTATTTCACTTCAACTGAATAGTGCAGTTTACAGTGAAATGTATAATGATTTTCACGACCTTACCTCAGTACAATTGATAAGGCTATTGTGGTCGTGAAGAAAATGATTGTGGTCGTGAGGAATGCGGTCGTAAAATCACAATAAATTTGGCTCTGTTCTGGTGGTAGCCCTGCACCTCGTGATTGAGAAGACAAAGTGGACTTCTAGGTTGGCGTAGCAATTAAAATATCATATCAACAAAAATTAACACCATGTCTACTGCAACAAATGACTACATACGGACTTGGACATATCAAAATTACCAAAAACACAAACTTACCTTTATTAATCTTGTTATACCTTAAAACAAATAGAAATTACTGGCACAACAACAAACAACCACGTTCACAATCTGTCTCTAGAACCAACCGACGCTGTCGCCACCAGACTCGCCTCTGTCGAGTTCCTAAGTTCCAAGTTTTGCCATTGCGGTCGGGACTTAAAATCGAGGGACAGATTTATTTTGTCGTAATAGTCAGTTCCCAATAAAAAAATTAAATGCTCTTTTTGTAAGTTAAATAATTAATGGTGATATAAAAATATAGCATTATTTATTTTGGTACACATAATTGGTCTAAAAATAGCATGAAAGTTAAAGAACGAGGGACAAGTAACGGTCGTGAGATTCGTGAAATCACAGAAAAATTACCTAGAACCCATTAACAACCAAATAAATGTTTGTAAAATCTATCCCCGTACCAAAAAATATTAAAACACGTAATGAGATACTACAAAAACAGTATCTGTGAAATAAAAGGCCAGGGACATTAAAGTGCACGATAAAAAATGTTCACTCGCTTATGTCCTTTTTTAATTGACCGTAAGCTGAATCAATGAATTTGAATCAATAAATTAAAGATATAAATCGTGCCCTCCCTAATTCAAAGGTAAAATGAAGACAATTAGGTGACCAGTAAATCTTTTAGTTAAATACAAATTAGATTACAATATTTTATGATTGTTAGGAACGATCTATGATGATCATTATTATTATCATCCCATGCATACTTTAATGTTATTTCTCCTAGCCTTTATACCATTTGAAGAATATGGTTTTAACAGTTTTATCAATACTAACAGCGTGATTAAAATAAAGGTAATGCTTTTGAATTGTTAACACAAAGTTCTATGAGTTCAAATGTACTGTATTAAAAATAGATCGATTTAGAATCATAATTTTTCTAAAAAAATATTTTGTTTGACTTCAGAAAGAAAAAGTAAGGTATATTCTCCTCAAAGGTCGTTTGTGTCATAGTGGAAGGAAATACTTCCATGGTTAGTGTGATCCACCCACTCCCGCCAACGTTGTTCTCGACAAAGGGAACTTTTGTCTTTGATAATTTTTTCCCATTTTGATGACGGTGAGATGATAAGGATGATTGGTGTTTGGAAAAATATTCCCTAATGTGATTTTGATGACATTTGGAAAATAAGTTCATTCGTTAATTCAGTAGTGTCATATGAAGTAACACATCTGATCTTATTGACATTTCATTTACTGTATTTGCATTTTACTCAATGAAATGGAGTCGAGTGTCCATACCTGGAAAATAAACAACGAAGTCAACATAGTATTTCAAGCGTGTTGATTGTTTTACGCAGTAAAGCCTCGAAAAGGGAATAGATAATTATAAGGTTTATGAAGTTCAGATCACCAAACTCCACGTCATACAATGTTCCATATATATATATATATGGGTATATAGATAATTTATTTTTATAAATTAACATCTTACTACACATTGTAGCTTGCTGATATACAAAGAATACTTAAACAATATAATTTTGACTAATGTAGATGGTTATTGTAAAGATGGTTTCTTATAATGTTAATTGAAAATTTTATGGCTGTCAGTGATAAAACATATAGTATATGATTTTCCAAATTAAAGTTTTCCCAAAAAGTTTGAACATGTTTTGGTATGGTCCCTCTTGAGCCGATGAGGATTCCATACACTTCTAATTTTGATACATGGTATTAGCGAATTTCCCCTATAGGGAAGAAGCTATTACCGTAGGTCTCATGGTAAGACCTAAGCTCGGGACCACTATAACTTTTCGTTTTGGGGCCCCCAGAAGCAAAAATCACTATTCGTTTGAATTTATATATATATATATATATATATATATATCTATATATATATATCTATATATATATCTATATATATATATATCTATATATATATATATATATCTATGTGTCTGTTAGCACGATAGCGGCCGCAAAAATGGTCCGATCTTTATGAAATTTGGTACGTACATGTAAAGTGGTAATCAATTGGACGAGTTCGTGAACCAGCCCGATCGGACCACCGGAAGGGGGGGTAAAGGAGGATAAACCCCCCCAAAAATGGGTTTTTTGAGTTTTTTACATAGAAAAATAAAATTTATCGAATTTTTGTGTGCACCATTGAATTCAGCTCAAAAAAACAAACAATTTAGTATTTTGAATCACTGCTCTATGTCCATTGGTTACCGAGATATTGAAAGTGGTAAACACAGTACGTTGTCCCAATGCTAACCTTATGGGAAATAAGTAAAATTCTATATCTCGGTTATTTCTCAACATATCTTGTTAAAACTTGGTAAATAGCTTCTTCTAGTTCAGATCTACTAAATATTGAATTAAAACCACCCAGTTTTAATATACCTGTAGCAGCAAACCTGCATACTCATTCCCCATGTTATTCTTATGGAGCTTACCAAAACATGTCAAAACTTGCTATGTTTGATTGATATATGTTGTTTTGCATTTGAAATTCGCTGAGTATGCAGGTCTGCTGCAACGGGGGTATTTCCTATTTTTCTGAATAATATGGGATCGTTTTTGTGTACATATCTGATTTTTCTTTTTGAACTTCCAAAGGTTGGTTCTCGTTGGTCTCCAGACGTATTTTGGGGTCAATTTTGAGACCGTAATCTCTCCCTTTATTGTTAGCTATAATATCACTGCGTCTTATAGACTCACCATCTTCCAATGCTCATTTCACCTCTTCGTATACTTCAAAACCTTTCCTTCTGAATTGGTCGGCGATTATTTTCCTTATCGTATGGTGGCGGGTATTCCGTAACAGACAGTTAAAAGGGCTGTCCTAGGACATGGGCAATTGTTTCAAATGTACAGTTCTCAGTAGTAGAGCAACCTCTACACTGGTTCCCTTGCCTGAACCTCCCATGTAAAACCCTTAATGGTATTACGTCCCCTATTATACCATCCACATAAACATTTTTTAGAAGAAACCCTTAAACACCATGGCTATGCTTTGTTGGAAATATACCATCCACATAATTTTTTTTCGGAGGAAACCTTGTTTTTATGTGGTAACGCTTCTTCTCAAAGAGTGCTAAATGTTTTGAGTAAAACAAATCATAGGCACTATCCATAGGTTTCACAAATAATACATCCAAACTAATAGAAGATTTTCCATTACAATTAAAGGAATTAAATCTCCTAAACTTACCTTTAATCTTCTAAACTTACTTTTACTTTTTATCATAAAAATGCTTCTTCAATTCATTGAAAATAAATAGTTAGGTTGAGTTTAGTTACAACTTGGACAAGGTGCAGACCGCAAAAGAGTGCACTAGGAGCCAATTTTGTGTAAAATGGCTGAGGTAAACCAGAACCAGGAATAACTAAGGTATCGCCCAATGTTATTAATTTCGCAGAGAGTTCTAAATTATTAAGAACTTATCTGGGTGTGGTCGATAAAATTGCAAATAATGTTTTGATAAAATCTGTATTGATCTCAATCTAAATCCCTCTTACTTTGGTCATAGTACTAACTCCTACGTTTTTTAGCCATATATATTTAATTATTTACGTATAGTAAGTTAAAAAACTAAACTATTTGAGATTAGAGAAGAAAAAAGTTCTTCAGAGGGAATTGAGGAATTCACTCTCACTCTCATATCACACAGAGCCGCTTGGTTGTTTGTGATATGCGTCAGTAACTTTATGTCCGACAACATGCAATGGTTCATCAATCATATTTTCATCCTCTGGGCTCCAGCGAGCTGACAACGAGGCTAAGTAATAGAGGAAACGTTAAAAATATATACGCTCTAGTTGTGGTTTTCCAATAAAGTATTGCCTTTTAATTTTGTACATATACAATCTATATTACTACTAGATATACGGGAGAAGAGGGGTAACGGGCAGCGTATATGCAAGAGATACAAAACCTACAGAGCTGAAATTTGGTATTGTACTCTCCTTGGGCTATCAATATGCGTACAATGATGCAGGTTTTACAAATTCCTCTTCGGTTCTACCCTAAGGTACTCCGAAATTTCAGTGTTCCTCGGAAGAAACTCGTGAAATTGACATGGGAGCCCTATTAAAGAATCAATTAAATGCCCAAGAAAGTTTTTCATTGGGTGAAACCCAGTTTATCAGCTAGTTAGTCAAAGATTAAAGTTTAACACTTATTCATATTCGAAATACTGTTCATACTGACCTTTGGTAGACGTAGTTTGACTTTTTTATGTATTTCGGTTACTGATCATGCCATACATACAATACGATTCATATTAAGAATTTTTATTTTTTGGATTTAATCTAAATGATGTTGTGATGGTTGGGTGGTTTGACCTTTGTAAAGAGGAAGTATTTGAGCATGTTGTATGAGTAGACTGGAATTGTTATTAAACAGTCTCTTGTTATACTGACTGACTGACTTGACTTTAAGTAGGTTAGGTAACAAGAGGCTGGGGGTCATTTGCTTAGGAGGGTGTTTTGGGTGTGTTGGAGGACCGAGGGGCCTCAGGGCTCGTGGCCCATCAGGCCAGGGCCCACGTAAGTAATCTTAGTTTTATAATTCTTTACAATTGAAAGTGTAGGTCTTTATAATCATACAAATTCCATGCTCACCCTTTAGATTATCTTTGATTGAAATTGAATATTTTTAATGATAGTAAAAGTAATGAGTGGTGTTTGATGCTTTTTGAGTTTTAATTGCTTTAAAATCTTATGTTGTAAAGTAGTTTAATTTGGAGTGAGCATTTTGTTTAGCCTTGAGAATAAACGTATTTCTTTGTCAGCAAACATGTCTCTTATTTGTTGGCGTTACGTTCCCAATGTGGTCGTGTACGGGACTCCTTAGTTACAGCCAACAAAGGGGTTTCGTACACGTCACAATGTTCTGTCGTGATTTAAATGTTTTTATCACACAATTTAAACTGGATTGTTGTGGTTCACTCATACTTGTTTTCACCGAATCTTTCCATGAACCTACATGAAATACGTTTTTTCGCCCTATTTCCATAACTACTATAAATACTGCTGAGACTACTATTGAACTATTGGGACTAATGATTACACTTGTTAACTTAAAAGTTTCCGCCTTCTTGAATTGATAAAAAGTAGAAACTTGATCCAGCATTCTAAAGTAATTTAAGAAATATTTATTTACATCCTAAGTTTGAAGTCAATCTCTCAAATAGTTTAAAGATTATGTTTGATTGTGATTTTTAGATTTATGTATTTCTATACATGCCAACAGACTTACGCTAACTTAACAGAGAAAAAGTTCACTATACGCAATCTTTTTAAAAGTGTGTTTACTCTACTGGATCCTGTTAACATTTTGTAATTACCTCCCTACAATGTACACATATATGCAACAATGTGATCCATGAACAATAGCCCTCAACTAATTAACATGTAAAATCAGAAACTTCAAAGAACGAGCTTTTAGCTATAAGCGCTTACAGGAACCCAGCACTGCTTTGATCATGGTGAATATTATGTGTTTACTAAACTGGTTTGATTAGGTATTATACGGCTAGCGGGCTTGTACCTAAGTACGGACTAAAAAATCACCAAAAATTCCAAAATTTCTCTTAAAACTATTAATTTGTGATCAAATTAAATATAGTGCATTGACGGTAATCCCTCAATTTAAGCAAACAGCAGTTTCATGCACTCAAACATTTTTAGAGAAGGATAACGAAATTCTCTTCTAGCAAAGAATGTTTACAATAAGATAATGCATAAAGGACAAAAGTTTACCGACGCTAAGTTAGAATAATTATGGATACATAACTATTGTATGTATAAAGAAAACAAAACAAGGGCCTATCTGATACGGGCCAACTAAATATAGTCTAAAATAAAATTTATAATTACGGTATTATGAACAGTGTTTTATGAATATTCACCAATCTACATACTCTTAACATTGAGGACATTAATGTTTTCCTTATTTATCATCATTTAAAAAGATTCATCCTTCATTTCCAATAGGCCCTAAATATAATGTTATAAGTTGCGCTTCAAATGTTTTATTTACGTTTTATCCGGACTACTTTCACAAAACCAAAATCCAATCTTGTGTCATGTTTAGCTGTTAAAATCATTATAATCCAAAAGTTACAGTCGTTGAGAAAATATATGTTTTCCCAACTATAACTTTCTTATTTATTTAAACTCTAATCATGTAGTTGAGGTGTCATTGTGGTATAGGAGGGCTAATCATATGTGTCTCAAAGAGAATATGAGAACATAATGATCGAAATATCATAGGAGTTGACACAGTCAAACATGGAAAACTGGTTGTTATTTGATTTTCATTCTCATAACATGTATTATATGTACACTAGCAGTTGCCCATGGCTTCGCGCTCACGATTAAATTTTACAGCTGATCTTACTTCTGCTCTTTGTTAGTATTCACAGCTGTTTACAATTCAGTATTTGAATGTGTACATCCTTATAAAATGTAAACATTGAAGCTAAGGACGTTCACGGGGCGTAGCCTGAGGGGATTTTAAGAAAGTGAATAGGCCTATGTCCTTTTCTAAAATAGTGGCTCTATTCCTGTGAAATGTCCGCTCAATTGGTCCAGTATTGTTCACGTGGTTGAAAGACAGATATTCAAACAAACATCCATACTTTCACATTTATAATATTAGTAGGAAGTAGGTTTAGTAAGATATGGAACTATATAAAAAATAAGTTACTTTTTATTAGAATGAATGTTGTTTCTTGATATTCAATTATTCAGTAAACGTAAACTAATCATCTTTAGAATAATTAGAAAGAAAGGGAATAGAAAAATAAGACTGGGCACTTTAAAACTACAATTATCTTTTTACTCTCTGAAAACATAAGATCCATTGTGAGCGGCATTCGTTTCTTTCACCGCTTAAGTTAAGGCTTTAGGTCTAATCGATTTATGAATTAATCAGTTTTAAAATACACGTTTAAAATTACGTTTTAATTTAGTTACATTCTGGCCTCATGAAAGCCATGTCGTCAAGAATAAACGTTACTCGGTAATGTGCTAACCGGAAGTGCTTATCGAGTTTCCGGTTGGGCGGAAGGTAAAAGGGTAAGCGGAAGGATGATCTTGACGTTTGAAACAATCTTCGCACTTTGTGAGTTCCAGATGGAATGGTTGATTGTCGTCCATGACAGTTCAATGTAATAGCATTTCCTTTTTTTTATTCAATTGTAACCTTTTGATTTCTTATAGATTAAGTAGAAACAAGTTATAGTTAGAAAAATCTATTTTAATATCTTAAGGAAAAATTGGTGTTGCATCTTTGTGATTAATGTTTTATGTAATGAAAAGTTTATGCTAAATAAATATTTAGGTAAGGTTAGGTTAGGTTAAATGTAGGTTTTTGATTATTAGGTTATTTTTATTGGACTTCGTAGGAGACAAAGTAATGTAATGCGTTCTTTCTGTATGCCTACTACATTTTGATGTGTTGTACTTTTCATTGTTGTCATCCATATTTTATGCTACCTCTTGTGGTTTTACTTTCCGATTTCTCGAACAAACATCGATTAACTCTGGGTGTTAAGATTCAGAACGTCATTTAATCGTAAACTGGTTTCCGGTGGTAGTGCCTAGCTGATCTTTTATTGAATAAGAAGGTCCCGTTGATGCCAATGGTAACGAACAGGCGATGAAGTGATAGTCATCGATGTGTATACAACTCTGAAGTCAACTCAACAGCGACGTGACGGTAGCCCGAAGTAAGCACAACTAAAGAGATTTAATCAGATTTTGGTGATTTTACATAACTAATTCACGCAGATGTTATAATGCTAAAATTAAACCAGTTTATTCCTCCCATAAAATAAGAAATATTGAATTGTTTGTAACCGGGCTGATTTGGTTTTTAAATAATTTTTTAAATAGTTTTAAAAAGGTTAGAAGAGAGAACATAAACACGGAAGAACGCTTTTGAGGTCAAATTTATTATACAATGAAGCAACTTGTAATTTATCGTGAACCTGCCATCACTTCCAAAGTCATAACTCTCCACCCTATTGAAATGTCACGACGATTTTATTTATGAATTTCCATAACCATTCATCGCCCGTTTAGGGACTAAAGCTAAAACCTGAAATGCGAATATCTTATTTATAAGCTAAGCTAACTATGAGCTATATTCAAGGTCACTATGTAAATGTCTTTATAGTCACACTTATCTACAATCAGTTACACTTGTCTACAATCAAAAGATTGTTAGATAGTTTAAAAAACAGTGCCTAAGCATCACTTCAACATTAATTCGTTATGAGTCACTCAATTAATTTTAAAATATGAAATAAAAATTTTTATTTTTAAAAGGAACTTTTAAGGAGCTTTTGACTGTGATAGCGAATTTATAAAAAAACAAAAATTTTTAACAAGGTTTTTTTTAGCAATTTTTTGTTTCAAAATAGAAAAATGTAATTAAATATATCGAACATAGGATAAATGCCAATATATTATTCAATAGGTGTTCACAAAAGGGTGTTTATAAATTTTGGGAGTTGATTACTTAAACAGAAATTAAGATAAAGCTTCCTATCAACATAGGATCTGAAATACCCAGGTTCTCCCCCCCTCCCCTTATTCATAGGATATGGAGAAAGTATTATTTACGTCAATATTTTTGAAAATGATTTGTCAGTGGATGTATTCGTTTTAGTGCTCTTTGAACCCAAAAAAGGTTTTCGGAGGAGTGTCTGTCTGTTTGTTCGTGTGTTTGGGTGTTAACAAAGCTAGAGACAACATGAAGTGGCCTGATTCCATGAAATTTGGCACGTAGGTATAACGCCATGAAATCTATAGGGCGTTTTTATTTTTTGACTTTATAATTTTTAAGGGTTTTTACCTTATACAAATCCATAAAAAACGACAAAAATCCAAATTTCTCAAAAATGGCCCTAACGATTTTGATGATATTTCATAGTTTTTAGTGCTTAATATGACAAACCAAATAATGACATCGCCCTCATGTCTGTAAAAATTCAGGTTCAAGGGTAATGGGTATTTAAGTGTTAAAAAATTCAAATTTTTACAATTATAATAATTAATCAAAATTTACTTGAAACCATTAAATTTGGCTCGAAAAAAATCAATAATCTATATTTTGAATTTTATTAGATTACGTTAAGTTGTTACAGAGGTAATTGATATTTTCGTTTGGCGGTAAACGCAGTAAGTTGTCTCATGTCATTCTCATGGCTAATATTTAAAACCCGTTATCTCACTTAACTACTAACCGATTTTGATAAAACTTGATAAGACATGTAAGACAACTGTAAATTTGTATTATTTTTCGTATGGAATCTTGCTTTAAGCGGCTTTAAGGAATAAAGTACGAGTCAGATCCCTGATACCGTTTATTTTTATGGAGATCCGAATAACCCTGCGCACCTCGGCACAGACACTGGTCTCTTCGCAGTTAAATATTGTACGGTTCAGTGCATGTGATAGGTGGATGATGATATTCAATTAAACCCTGGGATTGTAACAGAACCCCGGGACTTCAGTGACTATATCTCTAATTCTCACCTACCTCCCTGTACTGCAACATATTCACTCCCTGGCCCTGACATTGGTTTCGGTGCACTGAGATATCGGTTTACAAAAAATTACTCATGGGAAAGAACAAATTAGCAGAAAAAATTTCCCATTACGCGTCTCAAGCATTTCTCCCTCATCTTCTCTCTCCAATGTCTGATATTTTTATCGTAGGCCCTCATAAGTAATAATTAATCAACAAATAGGCTGTCACGTATGCGACTGATGATCCAGGCACTATCGGAGAAATTTGATTTGTAATTAAGTAAAAATTAACTCCAAAGCTATGAATTATGTCTTCTCTGCCATGTACGTACTGATTAAGTGGGTCGGTGGCGTAGCCGGTAGCGCGCCGAGCCTCGGAACTGTGTTAACGATGTCGTAGGTTCGAGTCTCCACGTTGTCGCATAATTTTAGCAGCACTGTTCACCCTTGTACCGAACCGGCTCACTCGTTGCTTTGCTTGATAACTTCCACGCGCATGCCTAAGGTTTATGTGGGGAGGGATTCAAGTTAAAAAGAGGCCGCCACCCTATTTTAAAAAGAAAGAAAAGTAAGAAAAAAGTAACATTCATTCATTCAGAAAAAAAAAACAGAAAGAGGAAGCCCGATGGGGTTGATGATTGTGATTTGACATCACAGTGAAATGATATCCATGAAAATCACAGACAAATTCAAAATTGGGATGAAAATTGCTTCAGTAGTTTGAGCACTTAGCTTCGAAGTACTTAGCTGGTTGACTACCTTTACACAGTTGGAGGTACAGTAAGGCCTTATTTTTCTTTCGACATTTATTGGGTAGTCTGTAGAAATTATATTGTTTTCATCCTTATGTCGTAGACAAGTTTCGTGGTTTTTAACTTATAAAATTTATTTTATTATTTACATTATACATCTAAATAAATAATTCGTAAAATATCAAGGAGGTCAACAGACAACTCGCTGTGGTAAATAAGTGTAGTGAAGCACTCCCTCAATAGAGTTAATAGTTTACAGGGCGGATGTCCAACCGCGTGCAATAACCATACATGAAATTATGTAAGATGATGTATGTGGCGTTGGAAATGTTTGGATTTCGCGAAATCTCCCAAGGCGAATTTTTGGAATACTTAATACTCCAGCGACTGAGGAATTCATCCGTGAACCTCCTCTAGAACGCCACTTCCTCGTATATACTTAACGAGATAAAACATTGAAGGTAGCAGCCATAAAACTATGTAGGCATACAGTTTAATAGATGTAATACTATTTTTCTTGATACGAGTACAGATTATGTTTTAGTGAGATCCCTGTTTTTATGATCAGTTCATTATCGTAGGTATATATAAGAAAAAAATCCTGTAATGATGTATTCAGTATTAAAATATTTTGCAAAAAGATTTATATTCTTACTTTTTATTAGCGAATTTCCCCTATAGGGAAGAAGCTATTACAGTAGGTCTCATGGTAAGACCTAAGCCCGAGACGATGATAACTTTTCGTTTTGGGGCTACCAAAAGCAAAAACACCATTCGTTCAAATTTATATGTTTATCTATTAAATATACATCTATCTATATAGGGCCTGTGAGCACAGTAGCGGCCGTAAATATGGTCCGATCTTTATGAAATTTGGTACAGACATGTAAAGTGGTGATCAATCGGAGGAGTTCGAAAACCAGAACGATCGGACCACCGGTAGGGGGGGTAAAGGTGGATAAACCCTTCCAAAAATGTTTTTTTAGTATTTTACACGCAAAAATATAAATTATCTAATTTTTGTTGGCACCATTGAGTTCACTAAAAAAAAAAAACAAAATATTTAGTATTTTGAATAATTGCTCTATGTCTATTGGTTTCCGAGATATTGAAAGTGGTAAACACAGTACGTTGTCCCAATGTTAACCTTAAGGGGAATAAGTAAAATTCTGTATCTCGCTTATTTCTCAACACATCTTGATAAAACTTGGTTTGTGGCTTCATCTAGATGAGATCTAATGTTTAATAGTCTTAAATCCCCGATACTTCCATTTTCGTGGCAGCAAACCTACATACTCATTCTCCATGTTATCGTTATGGGAAATGAAAAAATTCGATATCTTCCTTATTTCTTAACATATCTCAATAAAACTTGGCGTATGGCTTCTTCTAGTTGAGATCTATTAAATATTGAAGTAATACCAACCGGTTTCAACTTACCTGTTGCAGCAAACCTGCATACTCATTCCCCATCTTATTCTTAAGGAGATAACAAAAACATGTCAAATCTCGCCATGTTGGATTGAAATATTTTCTTTTGCATTTGAAATTCGCTTAGTATGCAGGTCTGCTGCAACGGGGGTATTTACTTTAGAGGTAGCACTTCAGCTATGTTCACTTTGACGGAGTCAGATATTATTGAACACGTTTTATGTACATAGTGTGAGAGTTAGTAAGTTAAAATAAATGTGAAACAATGAAAGCTCAATCGTCAAAATTGTAGTTTAATTTACAATTTTTGCGGTCTTCTCTAAAAATGCTTTCTTAATTTGACTTAGATTTAATCCCAGGTATATGTTTCTATTGGTTGGTATACAGTTATATATGTACATAATTCATTTACTAGGTATTGTTTTGTTAGTAGAACTCCTCCTAGAGATTTTATATCGATTTTGACGTTTTTGGTGTTAATTTAAAGAGCTTGTAAATTCTTTGAAGTTGTGCGTCCCTTAAAATGAGCTCAATGTATGTTAAGGGCTCAACGTTGCCAAATTATTCTTATGGTATATAGGATTTGTTTACATATTGAACATATGCGCAATTTAAGTCACATGTATTGAGTTGGTGTTAAGAGTTTGTGTTTATTTACCTGTCACAAATAAATGTTTGATTCTGCAAAAACGTTATAATTAAATAGGAAAAAATTATAAATAATGAAAATGGATATGTAGAAAAATCACAATATACCACCAATTAGAATAAAGCCTTTTAAGAACTCACATCAAGACTATATGAAAAACGTTAGTTTTCCGACCATTCTCTCTAGCAAATATGGACTTACTGCTTTATGATCATTGCAGAGGAAAACACTTTAAGGAAAAAACAGTACTTCAAGGACATTTAATCTGTGATGCCATAAAGGTAGAGTTTAGAAGAGTATATTCTAGAAAACTTTATTAAACATCTCATCAAAGGAGTCAATTTACCCTTATGGGAATAAAAAAATCAAAGAACTACCTAAACAATACCCCGCATTTGCGATAGTGAGTTCTGAAGTAGCGCATCTAGAAGAGTCCATCAAAGGAGGTATAAATAACTTTCGAATAATTCACGATCATTTATATCATCGAATCGGAACGTTACTTCCTGTAGAAAATCATCAACCTAAGTATGCTCAGGTATATTTACACGGCGTTAACATTTAGCAACCGACTAAAGAATGAAAATTGAGCAAATAAAAATTGTGACAAACAAACAGACAGCTAGCTAACGCAGGAAATCGACGAGTGCTTGAGTAATGTGATTTAATATGTTTGCTCTTTTAAAACAATGCCTGAGATTTATAAACAGACTCGTGTCAATTATGTTACCATGTACTTTATTAATGAAATAGATACAGACCAAAGACGATACAGCCAAGCAACCAGGACGGACGAAGTGTCTACATTTCGGGTTGCTGACGGTGCTCCGCCTTGCGGTCTACTCAAAAACTAACGTTATACGCCGTATTACAGTTCTTTTGAGTGTTTTCTTGATCCCATTTCTTATCCTCTTTCATTTCCAATAGGAGAAAATGGCTGCCACGTAGGTTTGAAATATGCTCGAGGAACCTTAAGAGTACGTAACCAATTAACCATGTTGCAGTATACCTCTTATCGACTTGCTATATGGTATAGTTTTAGTATTCTGCATAGGCACTACTTACCACTGTTTATGACTGCTTATGTCCATGTGTTTTGAAAACTATCTATCTTTATGAAATAAGTCAAATCAATCTTTAAGGATTATTATATAAATATAAATCACAACCTATTAAAATTACAAAAAAATTATTGAAACATATCATATTACCCCTATACAAATTTCTCGATTTCGAGCAACAGTTTACTTAGTTATTATTAATGCAACAAGAAGTATAGTTTGTCATTGTAATTTTAATATTGTAATATACAATTCTTAATAAAATATTAAATTGAAGACAAAAATATTATAAAAATAGCGCAACAGACATTATAATAACCGGAATCGTAATACTGGAAAGAAACGCGATTCCGGTCTTAGTGGAAAGAAAAACATATCGGCGATTATCAAAAATCTGATCCAATCTCGGATATGGTTCAAATTTTTAAGTTTTTGAAATTAGTATAATATTTTCACACCTTTTGATGTATATTAATTCTTATTCAATAAAATTTCTAAATTTTAGAATATTAATTAATTTTTATTACACAATATTTTAGTTTAAAAACTTCATTTACTGACTTATTCCCAAACATATTTTTTGCAATGTCTCCTTGAGAATCCATTTAGTTATTTCACGTTAACAGTTTTTGAACTAAAATATTGTGGTTCACTATAAAATCCCATCCAAAAAGAACCAATCGTGCACTTGATAGTACAATTACAGAATTTTAAGGTGTTTCTTTAATTCGATCTTTTAGGAATCTTTTTCCACATTTGAAAATTTTAATTTTTGGCCTTTATTCAAGGGCAAATGATGCCTTAAAACAAGGCATTAAACCGCAGGAACAAAAATACCTCAAACACTAATCAAAACAAGTAATTACTTTTCGCTTTTCATTGGAAATATCTTAAGTGTTTACCTTCTGAACATTGTTTAAAAATCTTAAAACATTATAATTTGTGAAAATTCAAATCAACAGTCAACTGTTAGGATATTTATGCTCACATCCATATTTCTAATTGGAAGGTAATAAAGAAAACTATTTTTTCCTGAAAATTTTTATCAGGTACCAGCAGCCCACGTCACTTCGTGACTTGAGAACAACTTGGTAAAATAGGCTTTAGTTCCAATTTGGCTATGTAAGCAGTTTTGCAGCGTAAAGTACCTGTCAATGAGGGAGTGTGTGAATATTCGGGATTTTTTTTTATTTTCTAGACTAATTCTTTGTATCGTAGCCCTGATAGAGACATGAGGATGCGTCAAGCAGTGTAGATCGATGTAAACTAACCCCCTTTTTATGCAAAATGAATGTTGTTGCACTGTCGAAATTTCAAAGTGTAGAAATTATACATAGACACTTTTGAAGCAGATGAAATAAATAAACTTCTCAAGTTCTATGATGAATCTCTTACCCATATTGAAGTTTAAAGTCTAAAGTTATAAGTTATATTTAATAGTTTGCCTCAAATAGTTCAAATACTAGCAATTTTATATCAGAGCTAGCTATGATACAAAGAATTACGATACGAAGAATGCAAGAAACTGACGCCTGAATCTTTATGTTAATTCCACAAAACATCTACGCGTCAGTTTCTTGCATTCATCTTTGATAGGTCTTAACAACAAACGGTAAGAAGATGGACAAATTACTGATCCACTGATGAACCTATCTCTAAATTAATAGCATTTATTAAATAGCCATTCGCCGAAAAGCAAATTGTTCATCTCTCATAACGGCCAAGGAATTACATTTTCAAATTAACCGGCTTTTTGTTTCACATCTTAAATACATATTTGGCAAATTTTTACCCAAGCAAGTAACATAACTTTCTACGAAATGCCTTCACTAAACAGGCTTGTTGTTATTGGTTCATTTCAAAATCGTGTAAAATAGGCAGGCTAACCGTTAACACTTCGATGTCCTCCGCATTTCAAGTACATTAACAAAATACAGGTTTTAAATTTCTAATGTGTTTTAAAACTTGATTTTTTTAGACTAATATTGATATTTTAAAACTCTAAACGTATAAACATGCATCAATGAGTTAAAAAGTATATAATTGTGTATTCACTGTCAAGTTTGTTAGAAAATTCCATCTACAAATCTCCTCCTGGGTTACTTATGTTCTATTTTGAGTTCCCTTTATAAGAAAATAAATACAGTAAATTAATATGATTACAAACTGTTGGTCTTAGTTTCAATGGGGCAAATACTCTTCCTTATTTTACATTGTCTTAAAAAACTCAATATTTTACGAAATCAAAATCATAATGTAGATGAATTATATCTGACTTTGGCTAGCCCTGCAATCTGTGGTATATCTCTGGAATTATTTCAAATCTTGATCATCTGTTTTGTTACAAACAAATGTAAATTGGAAAAGGTTCATAGGTTCTAACACAGATTGTAGCACTTCCGCTGGAATTTCAAAAGCCTCCTGTGCGAACGCTTTTATTGGGATATTTTCCAAACCCGCAAAAGGAACAGCTAGAGCGTAAAAGCTTTCATTTGATACCAAATATACAATGACAAATTAATTACTAGAGGTCGAAATGTTCTGTGCAAAATCCTAGAAATTCTTTTAATAATATAGAATAGATAGAATAGATGACGTTTATCAAGTTTAGTGACTTAAACAAAACAAAACAAAGCCCCGGCTTCATCATTTTTTAAACCAAGAAACATTAATGTGCGTCTTCTGGGTCAAATTGATATGGCAAAATAAAAAAAATCTATCGTTCTTCCTTTAACAATATGTTTCTTATCAACTCCTTTTTTAATTTAACATATTTCATACAATTTTAAAGAAATATGAGTAAAGGATTTATCCCCTTGATCAAGGAATATAAATAAATCAAGGAAAATTATGTGCTCTTGGAAAGGTTTATTTCATAAGTAGAACAAACATTTACACACAAATTCATATTTTTGCTGATGGCGTCAAGTAAAAAACGGTGTTCCGATTAACAAATATTCTGAACACCTTGCCTTAATTTTCTGCCTTGATATTTTATGCCTTGATGAATTGTCCACCAGTGACAAGTGCTTCGAATTCTGCAAATCCATATAAATAAATATTTTTTATACAAAACAATATATAATTCTGCTGCACGAAAATGAGCAGTTTTTGGTCTCTAGACAGAGCGCAAAATCACACTTAAAGCGAATTTCTTCCAATAGGGAAGTAGCTATTACCGTTGGCACATGGTAAGACTTAAGCACGGGACCACCGCAACTTTTCATTTTAATGCCCCTAGACCCAAAAAGCACCGTTTGTTCATTTTCGTATATAATGTGTTAATTTTTTTGTGCACACCCTTGGGATCTCGTAAACTATAAGAGAGACAAGGAAGGTTAAATTAGCAAAGTAACACGTGATAACAAGCTGAATAAAATGGCGGTGAGATATCGAAAATATTCCATCAAACTCGTTCGCTACGCTCAAAAATCAGTTTTTTTCCAAAAAACTAAAATTTGCTCATAACTCTTTTATTTTTCAAGATAAAAAACATAGGTGGGATCAAATTTACATGATTTTTTAAGTAGATTCTAAATATCTGAATTAAAATTCAATTCAATTTTTAAAATATTCAGTTCAGTTTTTGGTATAAAATACTCAAGTTTAAAATTTTTAATATGCATACATTAATTTCTATTTTTTATTATGATTACAAAAATACAATACATGCAATACTTTACTCAAGAAATAGCTTCGTAATCAATGAAAAATAAACGGTAATCGATAGTATGTGCAGGATTAAAGCTAAAAATAACAATAGTTACTAACAGCTGATTTACAGAAAACAACAAAATGCCCCAAAACAGCTGATTTTCCGGATGCAGCTATTTTACTGACAAATCAGCTGTTTGTCAATTAAAGGTACTTTGCTGTTACCTCTTAACAATGTGACTGGTTCTTCCATCTGGCCTTAAGTGTTTCCTTTGGAATAAATATTTTTCTTTCCTTTTAGTCTCAGACCTTCTTGAATCAGATTTGTAACACCCAAATTTATATGAGTAACTTTATTATTAAAATAATAAAAATTGGCACATTTTTATATTTTATTTGTAAACTATTAACTAAAAAAATATTTACGTACATAATTTTTTACAGTTTATAAAATATTTTATAAATTCATAACTGCGTATTCGACTAATTTGTTTTTTACAATGTTTGCACAATTTTTTCCATATTTTTATAATCTTTGTATATTTACTGTTAACTTTACGAGCTATAAAAAAATAACACTATTTGAATGATACTAAAATGTTTAATGAATATTCCATAAACAAGACATCGTTCAAATATTTACACATTACATTTACATTCTAACCTATAACTAAATACTTCAAACCTCGGCTTGAATACATGAGCGTGTTAGAGGAAACTTAACTCACATTTTTCCTGGGGGCCATCAATTCTTAAATGGCAATTACTAACAAAATGCAAAATTATTTACAAAAACTGCTCAAACTGTAAACCATTCTCTAATACACATCCGTGCTCTCTTTTTTATCCTGTTGGTTGCCTTTATTAGAGACCTCCTATCAATTTTTGTGAAAGCCTCAAGGATCCTTTGCCTGAGATCCTCGAGATTTCCTGGCGGGGAAGGATTATAAACACAATTTTTAACGTGTCCCCACACAAAGAAATCAAGAGGAGTTACTAGTAGGTCTGGTGATTGTGCTGGCCAACTTACCGGTCCATTTGTCCCCATCCAGCGGTCACCATATTGTCGCTGAAGGAAATCAACCACTGTGCCCTTGTTGTGTGGAGGCGCACCATCCTGCTGGGAAAAAATATTTCCCCTAAAGTTCAGAGAAAGGTCTTCAAATAGTTCGGCAATGTCATTTTTCAGCATGTCCAAATATCGATCTCCGTTTAAGTTTCTGTTGAGAAATATGGGTCCTAAAATGTGACCACCAATAACACCACACCAAACTTTCACTGAAAATTTCCTTTGTTGATCACGTGTGTACAAAATATGAGGGTTTTCTGTGCACCAATAATGCACTTCACTTGCCTTCTACTGAAAATTTTGTTGTTGGAAAATGTGCTTTCATTCGTCCATAATATCTTTCCAAAAAAGTTATTTTTTCTTCTAGCCTGACGCAAAATCCACCTGTAATAACAAATAATCACTTAACTATAACATAATTTAAAAAATTTCAATAAGTGTTTCTTAAACGTAAATGTTTAGAAATTAAAACGAATATTCTAACAGACAAACTGATAAGAAGGGAATTTATTAAAATCCTAATATAATGTCCTTAAAACACCAATTAATTGAGTGAAAATTGGACTCAATTGCATTAATGGATTTTTTAAATGATTGTCTTTTTTATTTCAGGCTTTAAAGACAATTTTAAATACTGTTAGGTATAGAATAATTACTGTTGCAAATCAAAACAAAAGAAATAAATACTTGGTACAAAAAGTTAAAATGTTAAAGTATACGTACCTACAAAATCGAATTCTTCGGGCGTTATCTCCAGGATAAAATGCCTGGACTGGCTTTGGTACGTAGGGATGGTATTTTTGTTTCTTTAAAATACTGTATACTGTACCAACAGATGTCGAAGTCGACCTTGCGATTTCTCTTACAGATGATCTGGTATTTTGGGAGACATACGTTAGCACAGTTATTTCTTTATCTTCATTATGTTTAATTTGAGAAGATTTATTTTTTTGCTAAACAGATCCGTACTGTTTTTAAATTTTGTTTTAATCTATTAAAAATTGTTCGATTAGGCTGTTCACGCTCAGGATTGAAATAGTGCAAGGTACTCTTAAGCAGCCTTGACAGTGATTTTACTGGCTTTGATGTACATTGACAACATGTCAACTTTTTATTCATAAGAAAACTTCAATTTAGACATGGTAAAAATCGGACAGTTAGATTGAATAAAATTAAAATAAACTAAATATACGAGATTAAAAGGTTTACATGATAATAATGAAAATTAATTATTAGAAACTTATGGTATGTAATAAAAAATATGAAAAAGAAATATCAACACTTGAAATGACAAGTTAAAAAAATCAACTACCTTATTCAGAGACTAACACTTAACAATAGGTGGAAAAATTAATCACATTGTGTTAACAGGAAACATCAAAATCCCTTTAATTGTCAAACAGCTGATTTGTCAGTAAAATACCTGTATCCGGAAATCAGCTGTTTTGGGGCATTCTGTTGTTTTCTGTAAAATGTTTATGAATTTATAAAAGATTTTAGAAACTGTAAAAAATTATGTATGCAAATATTTTTTAGTTAATGGTTAAAAATAAAATATAAAAATGTGCCAATTTTTATTTTTTTTTTTTTTAATAAAGTTACTCATATAAATTCGGGTGTTACAAATCTGATTCAAAAAGGTCTGAGACTAAAAGGAAAGAAAAATATTTATTCCAAAGGAAACACTCAAGACCAGATGGAAGAACCAGTCACATTGTTTTAATTGCCAAACAGCTGATTTGTCAGTAAAATACCTGTATCCGGCAAATCAGCTGTTTTGGGGCATTCTGTTTTTTTTGTAAATCAGCTGTTAGTAACTATTGTTATTTTTACCATGAAGCCTGTACATACTATCGATTACCGTATTATAACAAATACGTTTTATTTTTCGTTGATTTCGAAGCTATTTCATGAGTAAAGTATTGCATGTATGAAAGTTTTGTAATCAGGAGAAAAATATCTTTCCGATAAATAATAGAAATTAATGTGTGCATATTAAAAATTTTAAACTTGAGTATTTTATACCGAAAACTGAAAATTGAATTGAATTTTAATTCAAATATTCAGAATCTACGTAAAAAATCAAATAAATTTGATCCCACCTGTGTTTTTGTATCATGAAAAATAAAAGTTATCAGCAAATTTAGTTTTTGAGCGTAGCGAACGAGTTTGATGGAATATTTTCGATTTCTCACCGCCATTTTATTCAGCTTGTTATTGCGCATTACTTTGCTTATTTAACCTTCCTTGTATTTCTTATAGTTTACGAGATCCCAATGGCGTGCACAAAAATGAACTCACTGTATACATATTGATAGATAAGTAGATAGGTAGATAGATAGATATATAAAAATTCGAACGAATTGTGTTTTTTGCTTCTGGTGGCCCCAAAACGAAAAGTTATCACGGTCTCGGGCTTTGGTCTTACCATGAGACCTACGGTAATAGCTTCTTCCCTATAGGGGAAATTCGCTAAAAAGATAAGTCCGACCACATGACTCACACTGTCTATTAAACAAAACTGTTGCCTGTTGTCCTGAGAAACAGCTCTGACACAACTATTGAGAAACTTTGAAATTGCTTCTTTTCAAAAGATAGAAATATCTGATATTTGAACCATCCCTTTGGCTTAAGCAAATACATTACGTTGCTACCATCTTTTTGAATAATTGTATAATTTACAATACATTATTTTACTCCAAGTGAAGCATATTTTCAAAAGGCGTATGGAAGTGAAAGTTGTATAAATAGTTAAAATGAATGTAAAATCTTAAATTGCACTTTGAATAAAGTTTCTGTAGAAAGTTCTCAACACGCCGAAGTGGACACAGTTTAAAACCGATATTTATACTATACTGTTTGCCCCGCCGCCCTGGACACTATATGAAGTGCCCAGGCAGCGTTGGGCACTAAAACAAGTGTCCAGTCACAGAGAGTGCCTTCAAAGTATGCCCTGTATAGAATACTTACCTTCTAAAGACAGGGAGCCATTATTGTTAGCGTCCGCTTGTTCGAACGCTTTTGTGCCTTCATCTTTACTCATTTTAGCGTCGACAGCCATTCTCTCCACCGACTCTTTGGTCAGACCCAGAGTGCCGTCGTCCAAAGCAGTGGCATATATGCTGAAACACATGGAATGAGCTGCTTCTGAGTTTAGGTCTATTTATATGGTCGATAAAAATCTCAAAGTACCCAAAGGATCTAAAAATAGGTGACAATGATAGAATGGCACATTAAGTTACTAGGCCGGGAAGTACTGTTTTGCCTAACGAGCTTGATAGTTCCCGCGTGAGCGAAAGCGAGTGCGGGATTTTCATGCGAGTACGGCACAACTTTCCGGCCGTGTAACGTACGATATTTTTCATCATACTACGAAGAAAAAACATACTTTCAATCATAACATAGTCCATGCATAAACATACGTTTCTCAAACCTTCAAACCTAACCTGTAACATTTGCTACGGATGCAGTGCTACATTCCTCTAAAAACAAACCAATAAAAAAGCATTAAATGTCGGTTTGCTGCAAATCAGCTGATTGTTTACTTCCGTTTTATTTGGTCTAGGCTGGGAAAAGTTTATCCGGCCTAGATCGGCAATGGGTAACTTTCGAGCCAACAAAAAGGAACTGAAAACATATGTTTCTGTGCCAGTATAATGAAATAATGTATACGTCACTAGGCCGGAAAATTCTGTTTTACCGGACGAGCATAATAGTTCCTGCGTGAGCCGCAAGGCGAGTGAGGTAAAACTTAGCGACCGTATTACGTACGATATTTTTCATCCTACTACTCAGAAAAAAACATGTTTTAATCATAACACATTCCTTGCATTAACCACAACGATCCTCGATTCTTCAAACCTAACCTAAAATAAACAAAGAAACATTTGCTACATCCAGTGAGATGTTACCTTTACTACTGAAGTTCGCGCGGCAATGCAATTTTGGACGAAAACACGACACCGTTGATTTTGTCAGGATGGCAGCGCCAAGGGGAATAAATTCCGTTCTTTGAACGAATCTCTAAAAGAATTACAATTTTTAGGGAACAGGAACGACAAATCGTTTGAATCAGTTGTTGTTAGTTCTTTTGTTCTTAAATGGTTAGTTTGTTCGTAGTTAGTTCGAGTTCGACGTTTATGTAGAATGTTTTGCTATTTATGAAAGAGCGGTATTGTATTTACATTGGTGGTGTGTAAAAAATGTAATGTATGAATAAATCGTTTGATTCCATATAACTCACTTGGCCGCGTTGTTCTTTTATGGAGAGTAGTTCAAAGAACGGAATTTATTCCCCTTGGCGCTGCCACCTGACAAAATCAACGGTGTCGCTGGTTTACTAATATGCGCGAACTCCAGTAATAAAGGTAACAACTCACTGGTTACGGCTGCCAGTGCTGCCACTATATTCCTCTAAAAAGTAACCTATAAACATACATTAAACGTTGGTTTGCCCCAAATCAACTGATTGTTTTCTTTCGTTTCCTGTAGTCTGTTTTGATGTAAGGAAATTGAGGATTTTTGTAGATTTCAGCTGTGCGGTAAGAGGTTATTTTCGTATTCAGAGTGATGAAAACATATATCCATTAATACTGCTCTTTTTAAGACTTATGCATGGGAACATTAACACTAAACAAAAGTTAGCAGGCTAGTGTTATCGAATAATACCATTTATAACCTTTATAACCTTTTTATTTACACCATTTATAACCTTTTAGAATACCATTTTAAAAACCTACTTAATATTTTTCTCTATCAGATTCATGCATGGAAAATTTACACTAATAGAAGTTTCACGTAGTTTCGTATTATTTATTAAAATGAATAACATATTACTTACATAAAGACAAGATCGATTTCGTCTTTAGTTATGTCTGAAACAAAAACATTAAACCGAATTGGATTGTGATTTCTCCCTGACTCTAACATTAAGCATTTTAACATTTCAAAAACAAAAGAAAAGATGATCAAAAGGTTTTTTCCTTTTCGTAAAGTAATTCAAGTACTGTATTTATTGTTGTGGATTGGACGGTTGCAAACAAGCTTGGTTTCATAGCCAGCAACACTTACAACACCAGCTGGATTAGACCATTGGAAGATGGGGGTAAGGGGATATGAATCCACACAAAAAAGGGATGTTGGGATTTTTGAAATATAAAAAGAACTATTCTGGTTTGAACTATTGAGTTCAGCTCGAAAAAAAACAACAAAAAAGTGGTATCTTAAAGCATTGCTTTCTGTTTATTGGCTAACGTGGCTCGCCAGTGTTAAACACCCTGCGTTGTCCCATTGTTCACCATATGTGAAAACGTATAAAATTGTATAGACTTATAAACTTGTCTGAATACAACTGCATATATGGCCTTATATAGCTTAGCACCTGCTAATTCGATTAGGGAACCCGCAACAAAAGAATTTTACCGGAACATTCTCACAGCTCATCCCCAACACACGCACTGTTAAAAAGTAGGGACAAATAAGGGAAAAAATCATTAGGCTGCCATGTTGCCTGTCTGAATAGTTTTCCCCTAACGGCGCCCGCCCAACCTTAAAGGAGAGCCACGAAATTAGACACCATTCCCAAACAAACTCTGACAAATGGTTGGCAATTTTATCTATCAACATCTAACTACACATTTTCCTTGGTATACTCATATTCTTTAAAAAAATTGAAAATAAAGTAGCATTTTTTACAGAGGTCCATCCTTACTTACTTCTTTCAGCGTTCACCGTGGAAACCTGCAATACACAGAGAGTTAAGATATTGATACGGCCGGCGGCTACAAGATGTAAGATATCTGCCTTGTAATAAACGCACTTTTATTTTCTTTAGCAATACTCTTTATAATACACATTGTGGTCAGCTATGATGCGGGAGGGGGAGGGTAATTCATGCACTTATCATTCCTAACTACTTGCCAACCCCACGAAGGCAGACGAAAACACACGAGGAATTCCAAAATCTCCTCAAATTTAATAGCCTCAGCAGCTCTAACTAGCGGACTATTAATAAACAAGATAGAAACAAAAACAAACTAAATGAGTCATGAAGTTGGAAACGACGCCCTTAAGTCGTGACTACAAAAAACCGCAGAGCTCCAGCCAGTACTTGGCGGGATAATGCGAACTATGCTCGTTGGTTTTCGCTGGCAAAAAATAAAATGAAATTCCCCCCTCTCCTGCTTCATAGTTAATTCCTGTGTAATGCTTGAATTTTTTCAAATATCAACCTTTCAAACTAATAATTAAAATTCGACTCTTAATTAAAAAAAAAAGTTAAGAGGGGGCAATGCAAATTGGTGTCGCCCACGCGGGTGAGATACGTACTAACATTACTAAGCGATGAAAATGGGGAAACGTTGTTCAACGTAGTAAATAACCAGCTTTTCTAAAATTATGGTCTGCACTAGCATATGAAGGACTCTTTTTCACAATTTCCAAAATATAGCTTTTTCCAATAAACTCGAATGCTTAAAGTCCACTTCGGTAAATAAATATTCCATGGTTTCAATTCCAGTATTAACATATGGCTTTGCTGGAAAATTTTGTTTATTGCATCAGCTGCTTAATTTGAAATATGTTTCCCCATGTTATGGACGAATACTTTAAGGGCGTTTAGGGCCGTTTCCTTCGGTCTAATCTTCTTGCATTTTATTTTCAGCAAAACTTCACGCCAAGCGCTTTCCAACGACACCTAAATAATAAGTTGGCCCAGTAGCTTAGGAGGAGTAATGATCACAAAAAACCCCTAGCGTATTAAATAAGTATAGAAGATAGAAGATACTGATTCGCAAACTGAGTGACATCAGCATCGAATCTATGAATCTTTCTATTTCATTTTTATTTATTGCCGTTCCACCATGACTTAGTCTGGAAAACTGGACATCCGGTTTCGACGTTTTGTTGTTGTTGTTGTTGTTCTTTTTAGATAGTAACTATTTACATCCTGGGCTGTACTTACAACGAGAGCGACAATGAATAGAATTCTGGCGTCCATGGTCTTGGTTGTTTTGAGAAGGTCGCAGTTAACTAGGTCAAAACAAAACACCAGTCTCAAAATAACAGCCTCGAAAAATGAAAAGTGTCAACAGTAGCAGCTAAGCAAACCCATCTTGTCGTCAATATTGTAGCTGACGTATTTGAAGGTAAATACTGTAAAATATGCCAACTGAGGTGTGCTGGCGACGGGACTGAAGGCACTTGACATATAACACTTGCCGTGTTCAATGTTTTAAACGTTAGTTTGCATTGTTCCCACCTTCGTAATAACCAATTTTTCACTTTGAATAAAAAACGCCATAAATTTGAAATATAACTTCCTTATACTATGGAAAATTATGTCATATCACCATAAAATAGAACGAAAATCAATTATGTAGATTGTGATTTGGATTATTGTGAAGTCTCCACGCAGCATACCATGTTTTTATGTCGTAAAAATGACTCATACTTACCATTTAGTATTACCAGACTAAACAAAATTCATTTTTTTAATACGTTTAAATACCGATATGTTAGGTACAATGGGTTTGGTGGGCTGCAATCGGGTTAATTGGACCGTGAAACTAAACATTTTCCCTCAAAATGTTCACTTAGGTTCATAGAGAATTTAATCTTGCAATTCGTGAAGGCATAATAAAATAAAGGCCTAGTTAATAGTACAATAAAAGTATACTCACACCTAAGTCCTGCACTTATATTTTCATATAATTGGATAAAGGATATGCTAAGTATACGTAAAGACATCTCTGTAAATAAATTTAAAGTTAAATTTTACGGTTTTTTACACAGTTCCCTCTACCTTGCTCTAAACTAAGTACATCTTTCGTGACCTTAACAGTTACAACGATTATAATCTGTGATATTACCAAATCGACGCTAATTGATAGCTGTTCCCTGATCAGGGCCATTGAGATTGATTGCTGGTCCAGACTAATCACCGGTAGTGGTAGAACACACACAGCGGAACTCTCAACACAATAAGGAAGTCCTTTATTTCATTAGCGGGTAAAAAATTAATTAACACTTCACTAAATCTTTTAAAACACATCCTAATATGAATTTATTCTTCGATTTTCTTGAAAGTAAATCATATTTTGAAGAAGAGAAATTGTCTTTGAAAATACCGTGTTTATTGACTTAAATCTAAACTAGGTTGTCTTGTAGTCAATAATTCCTATAATGTTTCTCATTACTGGAACTATTTCACTAACAACGTAACAAAGCTATTGTTAACATTTCATGAGTGCCTTATTTGACTATTAAGTTAGTTTTTCGAATTTATCGGCATTAACATTAAATTTAGATTAGGCGGAAAACATTTAAAATAAGACATGCTTAAATTAATTTTTATTTATAATTTAAATGAAGTTCGTAACTTTTCAAACATTTGTAATCAAGCAAGTAATTTGACAGAGCAAAAATACTAAAAAAATTCAATAAAAACATAATAACCTAGATGGAAAAAGTCGTTTTAATCAACTCGACGACAAGATTAACCGGATAAAGTAGAGGTATCAAATTAGACATGAACGTGTTAAGGACTATAGCGGCCGAAGCGGCTGAAGCGGCTTAAGCGGCCGGCTTTTGATTGAATCTCGTTGACGAACGCAAAAAATTAGGCGGTTCTTCATATTTTGGATGAAACTCACGGTCCTTATTTTAATGAACAGCCAATGTGATATTATACATACCGTGGGTCACAAAAGAGGTGGACAAGTTTAATTGTTTTTAAACTAAATAATAATCGATAAAGATTAAATATATTTTACTCAAGAATTACGACCACAAAATACTACTTTCTGCTTTGCGTATTGTATCTGCCTCTGTACCTAAAATGTGATTTGGAGAGGGTAGTGGTCGCCCAAAATTTTAAAATTCAAATCCCAATCGAGTAACCACTCATTTTTTATTTTGTGTCTTTTTTATTTGACGGTATATATTTGAGGGTTGAAGCGTGGTATATTTGAGGGAATATATGTATTCCTACCTCAAAAAAGGCTTTAAAATGTTAATAAAATTTCGTATTCAGGTGAAGTTTCGCTTTTAAGCTCACCAACTGCGATAGTTTGATTTGCTTTAGAAACAATGTATTATGAAAAATTAATTTGAAGGCCCTTTTCGGTTGCCATAGAAGAACAACGAAAATGTAAACAATATAATACTAAACGTTTCATAAATCGAGTAGAAAAGGACATAAGATATGTTAATACAGGTATAAATAACAAAGTGTGTGTACCAATAAAATCCCATTCTTCCAATAGTAATTTAAATAATGTAATCTAAGGAAATATTGGTACCCTCGATTGCAGATGACTGACCATGGGAGGATTTCTGGAGGTGCCAGGGGTACCTGGCACCCCCTGTTATTTGGTGCATTTCTTGGGAGTGAAGGGGGAAAATGTTTCAACATAACTTTGATTGAGGTATTTGCATAAATTGCAAATGGTTGTAAAATAAAATAAGTACCTACCTGGAATAGACCTTAAAACGGACCATTTACATAGGAGTTTGATTGAATTTGAGCACACAGCACTTAGAAGTAGGTGAGCTGGCACCCCCAAATATTATTATCTAAATCCGCCTACTCGACTGACTTTTCAATCCTACGAGTACATTGGGTGTAACACAGCTGTAATGAAGACTGTTTAATGCACACTTGTAGTATGATCTTCCCTGAAAAATATTTTTGGAATTACTCTATTTTCCTTTCAAATGAAATGAGTGTAAATTCAAATTGAGGAGGATATTATGTCAGTTTGTAATCTATGGTTTGTATATGGAAAATAAATAAACCAGAAACAAACCCTTTCCTCATTTGCTGCCTATTTCCCCCTGAACTTGAAGTTAATGTTGGTAAAAACCCTTGTACATACGTAGCCTATTTACTTCACTGTGCCATTGTCATTGCCGACATGACCATCGAGCGGAGTCTAGCGTGTCCAAAATTAACGCATCCAGTTCATTTTTGGCAGCGATCATGTTACTCCATATTTCAACATATAATTTTTATTGAAATTAAAAGCACTCCTTAAATTTAATTCTATTTGTGTCTTACTATCTATAATCAAAGGTAAAGTTCCAAATTAGCTTTTAGACAAATATTAATTTATTTCTGATATAAACAAACGACGATTTATTCGAATGGGATATCTTCTACTATCGATTCCGAGAAAAGTTATTAGCTTTTTGAAGGGTTGTTTCTGGAGCCAGCTGCCATTGGTTGTTGGGTTATTAATTAGCAGTCCTGTCTAAGGAACGTGCCAACCTTAGTCAGTAACAAGGCTACAAGATCGCGCCACTATCAACACGATCATCACACTCATCCTTCACTCATGGTCAGGGTAACGTCCTCCATGAGGTACCTGTCTTATTAAGAATGATTACATGAAAAATGAAAATTCTGACTCAGTGAACAACTATTTATAATACATATTTACCGTACCTGTCTCTAGACTCTCGAATTCCCTCCCCGGTTCAATCGAAATTCAGTAAAGCCGCGCTCGGTTTGGGACGGAGGTTAGACGTTTGGATGTGATGAGGGGGGGAGTTTGTTGGTCTGTGCCACTGGTATAGTGGGTTAAAGGGCGATTTGTATGTATGTTTTCTTTATTAAACGTTTTTATAAATCTACTAGCTGTTGTTAACCCGCTTCGCTGGGTTGAAAAATCTTATGAAGGCCTAAATAGTAGCCCAAAAGATTTAATTTGGAAGCAAGAATTATTACGTCTAATGTAATCTAAAATTCAATATATTATGATGTTTTTCCATACATATTATATTTTATAAGGCCGGGGGTGGCATATTTGGTGGTAGCAGTCTTATTTTTCCTTTCAAACAGCACATAATATGCGTTTTCTTTTTGAATTAATCTTTGTGCTATGCAATAACTACAAATTTTGTCCATTTTGCAAATTACTACATTCAGGTGTTCAATACAATCTACATTTTATTGGAATAATGTGTACTTTACAGTCAAAATGATAGTTCCTTGTCCTTTTGTGAACAGCTTTTAAACTGTTTAATTTAATTCAGCTTCTTCTGTTTAATCCCTTATTCAAAGGTTCTCCGTTATATCTCTGATTATTTCTTTCATCACCTTGTGCGTCTGTCTCCCTTTCTGTTCCGAATCTGCTACGACAGTGTTTCTTGATGTCGCTGTGAATTTTCCCGTGATACTCTTAGATGTGTTTCTTTCTCTTCGTTGTTTCATTTTTTCTTGCAATCGTTCATTTACGTTATAAGATACGGAATTGCAAACATTTTCTCCTATGTTTTGGCATTTTTTTCGTCTTATTTATACTACTTTGAATTGATAAAAACAAAAAAATATGTAACTCTACATTTTAGTGCACTTCATGTTTTTTTAATAACATAACCTAACAGTAAAAATTTACTAAATAATGAAAACGTAAATAAAAACACATTTGCTAAATAAGACTGTATTCACCTGTTGTACA
The DNA here is from genome assembly GCA_035578135.1 of Flexamia atlantica. Classification (NCBI taxonomy): domain Eukaryota; kingdom Metazoa; phylum Arthropoda; class Insecta; order Hemiptera; family Cicadellidae; genus Flexamia; species Flexamia atlantica. The sequence goes on from JAQJVK010000003.1 coordinate 58,438,911, forward strand.
AAACAACTGTAGGTTCTGCATTCTGTTGGCAACCACTTTAACCACAGTTACCTTTTAAAATTAAACCATGTGTTTTGATATAAACAAATAAAACCTCAAGTACTCACAAAATCCTTGACATAGGTCTCTTTCGGACGATCCTGTGCCTACACCCAATAAGATATCGAAACCCAACCACCATAGTGCAGATCTTGAGATTCCAAGCTTTAATTTGATACCAAGATCATGGGTCTACGACGTGTAGTTTTAGCTGTAGCACTAAATATACCAACACACAACTCTTCTTTTATATATATAAAAATATATTGATTTTTTTGGTACATGACTGTTATTTAGCATACTATTATTTATTGTTATTAAAAAAGATTAAATGGAGGGGGCTTGCTAGTCCTATCCTCGCCTCAAAAACAACGTCATTTTATTTCATTTCACATCACATGTCATCCTGATGTCTAATCCGTAGTATATGACAAAAGGAAATTAAAATCTATAAACAAAATTTGAATGACTTTTAATAAGGGCGGATAACGAATTTGATTTATGAGATATTACTGCTTTAAAGGACATTGACAAAATATAAATCCCCTTGCTCGTTACAAACAATGTCACTATTTCGTCGACAAAATTACTGAAAATCTACAATCAACCAAATTTCTCAATCAACGTTATCAGGATACTATTAACTAAAGGAGAAAACAAAGGCAAGGTTTAACGAGTTGAATAATATGACAATGTCGAAACACTAATCCGTTTTGGAATTCCCTTTGTGCAATGTTCGTTGATTAGCTCCAATAACAGAATATCAGTTGAGTGGGTGGTTTAATAGTTCAATTGGTGGACTGGCAGTCGACTGAATATGAAAGTATGAATTTTAAATATCGACGCCATCTTAAATTAACTCAAACTCAATATTTATTGATTTATAGGTTTGATATTCTATCCTTTGAGGCAAACCCGTCAGCCTTACATTTTACACTCAATCAAACCTGTTTAGTAAACACATCATACGCCATGATCAAAGGCGGGTGCTGAATTCCCGTGAGCGCTTGGCTAAAAGCTATTACATTCTTTAAAGTCTCGAATATAATACGTAAACGAATAGAGGGCTGAAACCTATGCACAAATTCATAATCAATACGTTATGAATACATTAATGCATCAAAAAAACTCGTTTGAATACAAGTGAGTGAAGAAGTTTATGGTATTTACGTAATAAAATAGTCTTACGAACATTTAATTGCTTTAAGAGATATTAGGTTAGCGTTTGAATGACTAATATATGTTTTGAAGAAGAGGTAAAGTCTTGCAAAGAGCTTTGTTCATCAAAGCCAAAACAATAAATACGATGTTCTTGATTCTACTTGTTAGATATGTTTACTTGTTATATATCCAATACGTAATGAGTTGAAACAATTCTATAATACCTACTAACGACGGCGGCGTCCCTTGTTGTGCTAGCTACGATTGAGGGGCGAAGCTGCGTTGTCATCAAGATTGTACTGTTAGTTGTACCTGATTACGCTCCCACTTAATTAAGCCCACATCAATTACTCCATGGGGGCAATATACGTTAGTGCGGTAGTGGGCAAATTTCATTTGACCCTTAGATGTACTGTACCATTATCATCCACGCTGTGGATGTTTTTGGAAATTTGCGCAAATTACTTCCAATTTTTGATTACAATAAAAAGGGAGCCATGGGCAGTGAATGTTGACTGTACTTTTTCGTATGAAAAGTACTTAAGAAGCTTTATTAACAGTCTTATTAGTTTACACTGACATTTCAGTGACATCGGATGCGTCATTTCACCCGATGTCAGAGGTTTACTTTGCACACGTCACAGACTCCCTGTCAAACAATGTTCGCACTCCATCAATCACCCCCACCCGTCATTTCACTTTACCGAATAGAAAAATTTCATCGAGGCTGTAAATTCAAAAACTTTTTTGTTGGAAATAATGTGGCGATTAATTTTAGGTATTGGTAGTTTGCGCCACAGAGAAAAGAGCGTTTTCTTTCAGGAACATATTCCTGTGTTTACACTAACATCGGTATTCTGAGTTGTAATAAATTGTTTGTGATAGTGAGTTTGTATTATTAATTAGATAGTTGTGGACATTACCGGTAGCTATGAAAGATTATTAAAACCCAATTAATTGTGCGATTTCGGCATCTGGAATATGAACTGGTTTTCATGAATATGGTAAGATTTTCAATATTTATATTAAAACTACATACAAATATGGTTCAGTTTGTTAATATCAACGGAAAACAAATATTCTGTGGTCAGTAGGCTGAGACATGCTTACTGTATATTATGATATAGAATATTTGTTTCTAATAAACTACTTAGCTGTTAAAGCTTTGAACGTATTTGATCTTGTTGCTGCTTTCAAACTACCCAAAAGTTGATAAAAATTAAGAAACATTCAACTTTTTATTTCAAACGTAATCATCCTGCTTTAGTGTGAATATCTGTCTTTCAACCACTTGAAAAATACTGGACCAACTGAGCTGAAATTTTGCGGGAATAGAACAACTATATCAGAAAAGGACATAGTCATATTCACTTCCTTAAAATCCCCTCGGGCTACGTCCCTTGAACGCCCTTAGCTTCATTGTTTACATTTTATAAGGATGTTAATATTCAAATACTGAATTGTAAACAGCTGTGAATACTAAAACTTGTCAAAGAGCAGAAGCAAGATCAGCTGTAATTTTTATCGTAAGCGAAGCTACTGGGAACTGCTAGTTATCATATAAACGTTTTAGAATTATTATTTTTTCATTATTTTCTGACACTAACTGCTAAAAAAGTGATTGTATACTCAATTCCACGTTCACCTTTCAGTACAGGCCTTATGGGAAATAGCTATTCTATTACCTTTGCTGAGTGTATTCTTTTACTAAATCTGTATCATGTGATGACAAAATCATCAGCTGATTATTATTTAATATGGGTAGTACAGCCTTATTTGTCATTTGAAACACATGGCTTATGAAAATTCCATACTGAAAGGTGAATGTGGAATTGAGTATAGCATAAGTGTACATTGATGCTTTGGAGTTGTGCAAAAATATAAAACAACACCAAACTATGAATTATTCATGTTAAGAAAAATTCATTCATGATTGAAGTTTTATTTCCAATGTGATTTCGATTATTGATACAAGTTTACGTTAAAATTTGCCTTTTAATCCTAGCGACACTTCATAGGCCATACTACACTTCTACGTATTTTGAATTGTTGAATGTTGAACTTTCTTATTATTACAACGGTGTTAAAGATTCATCGTCTTATAATTTGAAACACTATACCCTTCCAAATGATTCAAAAATGGTTCAACCTTACCACATTAAAATAAAAAAAGCCAACAATTGCGATTATTAAACCTATTCAAACAAAGTACAAAGTCGTAACCTATCCAAACAAAGTTGTATTGTGTCGCTCTTTAAAAGCTAGTAACGCTTTATGGCCTTACTTTTACAGTAACAATCCAAGCTGTCGTAGACTCTCAAAGCTCTTCAACATCGCAAGTCAGTAACGCGTTTACAGAGTCGTGTTGAAACTACAAAGTACGCGCTTTGAGTTTCTCACTCCAGTGGCGATCTGCTTCGTCGCCTCAGCGCTTTTGACACTTACCTTTTACTATCGGAATCCTTCATTCTCACTGCTCATTTATCCATGATTATGTCAAAACGACTGAATAAAAGAACATTTTAAAAGAATTGTATACGTCAACTTTCTACAGATTCGGATTTTGATTTTTGAAATTGATTTTAACTATTTTGAACTATGACTTTAAAAATACCTAAAAATTAAATTGTGATTTTTTTGTTTGTTTGCTTGGTACTCCATCATGCATAAACTGTAACCAGATATTTGGTCGAGGTAACTATTTCTATGGAGAAAAATACAGACACCTAAAATTTTCTTTTCAGCTTGGGCTATATGGGTCTCTTAAATTTTGGCTAAACTTTAAAATCCGTCTACACCGTTAAATCTTAGTTAAAAATCGATATTTTTAGATTTGAGATAATTGTTTTATTGTTGTTAATGTGAAATTAGTTGAAATAAACAATTTAGGATACTGCATTAACCGTTTAGTGAAATTTCGGTTTCAGTTAGTTCTTTTACTTTCCTATTAAAATTAGAGAAACTGACAAACTTAGAGTCAGTCACTCAGTCGTGGATTGCAAAAATTTGCTTTGTTAACTAATTCAGTTTCATTTGGTATTAAAACGGTTCTAGGAATGAAACGTGATAGAAGTGATGGATATATTTGGCAGTGTAACCAAGGTAGATGTAGGTAAATAGGTAAATGGTTTGAAAATTCTAATATGTTGCCGAATAAAATTAAAGTTAACTTATATGTGGAGTCAAAAGTTTACTCTATTGCAGGTAAATCACGAACCTAGCATTTCATCAGCAATTCCAGTTTTTAATTTGTTGTATGATTTAAGAGTTGGAATGACGTGTTCGACTCGTACCTAGGCAATTTTATGCGTCGGTAGTACCAAAGTGTGTGTGCAACGTGTACTTCCTCTATGTGTAGAAGGTGCAGCTAAGTTTATGTACTTTCACAGTAACTTTAACCATATTTTTGTGATCTTTAATGTTTTATTTCGATTAAACCTGTTAGAATAATTGTTATTTACTAAACTACCATGCAGATAATCATCTATGCTTTAAATTATTGTTTCGATGACAATATCGAAATGTTGATTTGGTTAACATAATCGCGTTTGTAAATTTCGAAAGATGTAGATTTTTAACTTCGATTTTAACGGTGGAGAGGATTCTAAAGTTTCGCCTAAATTTCAGTGTTAACCTCATTAAAGGATATACACAAACCGATGTAAAAACTTGAGCAGTAAGAAGAACAGGTGTTTCGAATTATTTTATTTTAGAAAATAAATAATCAATACGTTTGACTAATATAATCCTGTGCGAAGAGGGGTAAATTTTTAGTTTATCTTACCAGGGGTAGGTTCGACATATAGATAATACATGTTCACTCGAACGATGTGTGTTACAGCACTAGACACGCGATGATTGCTCGACACACAATGTGCTGGAGCCACCTTACTGAAGGGCCACCCCATCAATGTTGACATCCTCGACCCTGTATGCCGAGCCATTATCAGTAATTAGGTCGGACTGAATACAAGACATCCAGAAAAATATTCAATCTTAAATTATTTACGATGCATATTTTTTGGTCGAAAATTGACCAGAAAATATAGAATTTAGTTTTCCTCGTACTGGATTTATTTCCATTTTCTTATTATTTCTTATCCAACATGGGATACTATAAAATCCTCATAAATAAAAAAAAATAGAATGTATATTTCTACAATTCTCAAAAACGAAATTAGAATAAAACAGTATTTCCCTGCGATGCTCACGAGCTGAAAAAGGGATCACAAAAATCATGCGAGCCTACATATGCAATAGGGATCAAACCCACAAATATTAAAATGTTGTGTTTTGGTAACTTCCAGATGAAAGAAACATTGATTTATTTTATGCAAAAAAGATCTGACCAAAATTAGCTTATTTAAGCAGTAAAATCTTGCTTGGAACCAACCCACATGTCTGTAAAGATACTTTCAGATTTAGCAATAAGGATCCAATGGCTTGTTCTATGAGAGATTGACTTAGTTATTACTTTCAAATACAAGTACAAGAGTAAATTACAAATAACTAGTCAATAACATAAGAAGATTATTGAGTTTGCTTGTAACTTATTTTTTGTATTTGTAGCTTGTTTTTTGTTTTTTGGTTCCAGATGACTGGATTTTGTTTGCTAAATTACATGAAAAATGACAAAAGATCCAACCTACACCACCTGTGGCTTGGACCCCCTAAACGTCTAATTCAAAAAGGATCCAAGCCACAAAATAGTTAATAACAAAGGAAATGTGTGGACTATGACATTAAACCTATCATTTATAAACAGAGGACAGTCACTTTTATATATACAATGTAAATTAATAACGTTAAAATTAGACAGGAATTAATAATGAAGTAGCAAAGTTAACCTTGTTTTTCTCAGTTTGACTATGCGGTGGTTTGGATCCCTATTGCATATGTAGGCTTATTTGTAGATTTTTTTTGCGTATTTCTCAACTAAAAATAATCCTTAGAACTCGATGGGAGTTAATAATATTTGATTAGCTATTAACAACGCAATATATTCCAAGACCAAATTATTAAAAATATCTATCTTACATAAAAATTACAGAAACAATTAAAAAAAATCAGCTCGTTAGACAGGAACATTAAAAGCCAAGCGAAGGCAGAAGGGGAGAACTGGGTGACTGTTCGCTAAAACCTCTGTCTGCGGTTGCCGCCGACCGGAATGCCGAAAACTCATCTCCGTTCGATTCAGTTCTATTCATTCAGACGGAAAACAAGATAACACATTTTATCAAATCGATTTACTGGAAATGCTTCGAAGTAAAAAGGAATCATTAAAATAACTAAGATAATGTTTTCACATCACTTACATTTCGTCTACTATTCCTGACGATCTTCGAAGTAACAGCCAAGCATTAAAGTCACTTGGATCGTTTGTTAATTGATATTTTATGATATTTGTACATGTTTCCATAAATCAATCACGAGAATAAAATCCCTTATGTTTAGCAGCATTAAAATTCACCAAACCAAAAATATATGCACATAGAGATGCAGTGACGTACCCAGGTGTTCTATGTAAACGGATTTGTATTTAAATTTAACTGCGTGTGGTTTTTACACCCCGTTTTTCCGCAACGAGAGAGCATAAACCGACTTGCCCCCCCCCCCTTTCTGGGTGCACACTGAAAATGATGTACTACACTGTTTGAAAGAGAAAATATGACTATGTTTGCTTGGATTTGATCTAGTTCTTACTCCTAATACAAATTAGAAACAAACACTAATCATAAACGAATCTTCTTAATGCAGTGGCGTTGTAAATCATTGAAATATCTTTAAAGTTAAACTTAGAAGCTGTCTTTTACTTCAATAGGAATTACTCATGTAGCCCTTTTTTGACATAATATAGTTTTCAATTGAACATAAAACCGAAATAAGAAAAGGTTTTTAAGCTATAACGTATTTCTTCAACTATTTTTATGTATTACGAACCATTTATAAAACATTATACAAGAAAATGACTGTTTACCAACTGTTTGTGCGATGGCTTTTTGATGGTCAAACTGGTAACTCTTTATAGCCTGCTTATGTTTGTAAATGTCACTTTGATAACTTTGTATTCTCAAATTCTCTTCCAGGAATTCCATGTCATGCCGTAAAACAAATTACAGTGTGTGAAAAATATTTGCAGCATAAATACTCTACAGACTGATATGAGGTATGTATTGTATTGTATTGTATTGCATTGCAGTGCATTGTATTGTATTGTATTTTTTTAATTTTTTTATACCCTTTAATTTGATAAGTCAAAAAGGTATATTGCCTTTTAAAATTTTTAAGTCAGGGGTTGTGGTGGAAAGGGGGTTGTTGGGGGAGGGGATGAAATTTTCATGTTAAATTTACTTCCCCCTAAGTTGATAGACGTTTCCAGCCAATTGAACACTAAACATTATTGTTTCGAATAAATTAATAAGCAAGTTTTGAAAAAATACCCTGTACATACCCAAGCGTTGAAGGGATAAAGACATATTCTCACCCAGCATAGTCAGCAAAATTATAAGGAAAGAGATTTCCTTGGTCGTTATCCTACGTCTCACACATAGTCTACGCTTTTGTATAAAGTTGGAACTTCTTTTGCTTGACTCACCTGTATATGTAGATATTTCTCAGAAGATTCAAATTCGGAACAGAATCCGATAATGTATTATTATTTTGTTCCTTACCAGATTAAAAAAGTATTAAAAATTATTTCTGAAGATAAAATTATTCTCGTTTTATTTGACACAATTTTAAAGCATAAACAACAAACTGGTAAGGCCATTAATACTTACGAATTAATTGGTACTGTTTGACGTATCAAATGGCCTTATGCATTTGTATGATACGTTGTTACTTCTTGACATATTTTATATTCTTCTATAACAAATGAGAATTAGTACAAGATAAAAACTTTGAGTTAACACATTACCGTGATTGTATGTCCACAATTATTATGTTTCAATGTTTGTCATAGACAGTAGACACTATAGAAAAAAACGAATTAAAACTCGTCTTCAATAAAATCCACTTTCAACAACGCAGGCAGTTCAACAAATAACGCCCTTCTATTAATTTCAACATTTCCAAAACAGTTGGTGCAGTTAGTACATTGACACTTTTAAGAAGCAAGCTCAAAATAGCATTTAATATTTTAATGAGTGAGGTATAATGTATTTTACAAAATTATTTAATGTCAGGAGTTTCAAATGTCAGGGTATTTATATGTCAGGAGTTTAATTTATTCGTCTTTAATCACAAGATGAAATAAACAATTATTAATGGGAATTTTTTATTTATTTTATAATGTACTTTTAGACTATTAATTCTAGAATCTATAATTATCGTAAATAGATACAGCAATTGTTACATTATATATTCATTTTATGTTTCACGTCTTTATTTTATACTGCAGGTGTCATTTTGCTTCATATAATAAAGCAAATAACGATGCTATTTTCTCACACCATTTTCCATAAGTTAGAGAAATATTCCAATGGCTTATATAATGTCGCTGTAACATGAAATACCGCAGGCAAGGCCAAATGTCACACAGGCCTCGACAACCTAGTAATTCAATTGGTAGCTCCAATTTATAGCAGCTGCTTAGAAGGTCAGGGCTGACATATTGCTTTTTATTCCACTTATGTCCTCCTTTACGGAATATAGTAAAGATTTAAAATATAATTTAGGATTTAAGTAGTGTACATGATCGTAGGTGTCATGTGAAAGGCAAAATTGTTAAAATTATGCATTGTATATATTATTAATATCTTATAAATGCTACATTAACTTAGTTTCACTTTTATGCATAAAAAACTCAATACACTTTATCTCTCAAAAAGTTCAAACTCAAATAGTTTATTACAGTATTACTTATTACAGTTTATTACAGCAATTTTGCAAAACTTTTTGGCAAGGTCCATTTTGCAATCCGAATAAAAAGGTATATGCAATTAAATGTTTTTTAATATCCAGACGAAAGATTAATGATTATTATAGCTTAACATTTTAAAGCTTTTAGGGCAGGAACCTATAATATATGTGATTGAAATACAGCTAAACAACATATATTTCCTAAAATAAATAGAAATGACAATAAATTAACTATCATAAATACAGAAGGTGAGGTAACATTCGAGAAACACAAGAATAAATCATTTATAATACAAAACAACTTACCCTAAAAAATATAATAATTAATAATGAAAAGCATTTTACTCCTATTTTCAAGACATAATACCTCTTGGAATTTGAAAGCAAAACGAATACACAGGCCATCGTGCACGGCCCTTTCTTGTTTCCTATTCTAAGGTAATAATTTTATTTATGTGCATATTTTGATATAATATGATAATCAAGTAGTTTAATTGGCAACCACTATATTTTCCGATCTTTTTAGCGAATTTCCCCTAAAGTGAAGAAACTCTTTCCGTAGTACTCATGGCAAGACCTAAGACCCAGACCATGATAACTTTTCGTTTGGAGCCCCCAGAAGCAAAAAACACCGTTCGTTCGAATGTATATATATATATATAAGTAATTAAAGTTAACATGAGTACCCTGTTTTATAAATTATTTTATTCGCACTAACGCGGTTCAACTATAATAGTCATGATCACAGTGCTTCATTTTTTACATAACCTTATTCTATCAATTAAATAAATATTATTCTTAAAATTTCATACAACAGTCAGCTGTTCACTATTCTATTCTTTAATGGTGCAATTGGTCTTTTTATATTTATAATTTGATCGAATATGGAGTTTTTCTCTTTTATTATTAAGGGTACTCATGTTAACTTTAATTACTTATTTAATAGTAGCCCTCATCAGTGATCTTCATTTATCAATATATATATATATATATATATATGTCTGTTAACACGATAGTGGCCGTAAATATGGTCCGATCTTAATGAAATTTAGTACACATGTAAAATAGTAATTACTCGGACGAGTTCGTGAACCAGCCCGATCGGACCACCGGAAGGGGGGGGGATAAAGAGGGGATAGGATAAACCCCCCAAAAATGGGTTTTTTGAGTTTTTTTTTACATAGAAAAATAATATTTATCGAATTTTTGATGGCATCATTGAATTCAGCGCAAAAAACAAACAATTTAGTATCTTGAATCACTGCTCTATGTCCATTGGTTACCGAGATATTGAAAGTGGTAAACATAGTACGTTGTCCCAATGTCAACCTTATGGGAAATAAGTAAAACTAGATAACACGTAGCTCGAAATCGAGCAAAAGTCATATAGTAAAAAAGTGAAGAATAATCAGCCTACTTATATGCTTTTAAAGTTTAATCAAAGGGCTAAATTCATTTAACAAAATTATGGCTTAACTACTGAAACTTTTAATGTTAATTTGATCTACCGCAGGAGTTTCCGGTAAATGTAAACGATTTTTAAGGGAACACCTTCATTTCCCCATGTTCTCTTTTTTCTGAAATGTATATTCTAACACCGGCAAAAGATCAAGCTCTGCATACAGCAACATGCAGCTGACCGAAAGCAAACACTGGCGCCGTGAGCAATGACTTTCTATGTTTAGGGATTGCCGCTGCACCTTATTGATAATTATCGCCAAAACAGATATTGTAGGGAACGGCTGTCTTTACAGGCAACCTTCCCTTGTGGCAAAAACGCGTAAACGACGCATTATCTCTACCAGTCTTTTCGTTCTTGAAATGCAACCCACCACAATAAAAACTTTTTTAGTTCATTGGTCTGAGGTTGGAAGGGGCATCAAATTTTAGGCTACATCGGGAGGGTGATGCCAGCGGTCGCGATCGTGTTCTTTCCGACTCTTCCGACCAGTCAATGTTCGTCTTCTTTTTGGTGGCATTATAAATGCACCAAATCCAAAAATAGATTTGCTCAGGTTAATATAACTTTAAAAAACACTATGATATATTGTAAACTACATTGTAAAACTGGTAACTGCAATGTTTAAGAGCTTTAAAAACTTCATAACATAACCTAAATTTCATAATAAATCGATTAAAAAGAAAACTGTTGAAAACAAAGCCAAACCAGCTGTAAATATAAAACTGCTCTTTTCAAAATTTTAATTATAATTGCTGCAGTCTTTGGTTTATTTCAGACCTTGGCCATATGTTCAGTTTGTAAACAAAGTAAACTGAGCTTGCTTCAATGTCCATGAATAGCGCTACTGTTCCGAATCTTCAGCCCTATACTGTACTTTATTGACGCCATTTTTTAACATTTTGAGTCTTGATGACAAATCTACGTAACAATCTCTTTAATTTGACATCTCAAACGTTAAAATCCATCCAGCCGTTATTGCGGTTGGACTGTGAAAAGAAAACCGCTTGCGTATTAATATATAGATTCTATATCTTGCTTATTTCTCTACATATCTTGATAAAGCTTGGTTTGTGGCTTCATCTAGATGAGATCTAATGTTTAATAGTCTAAAATCACCGATATTTCAATTTTCGTTGCAGCAAACCTGCATACTCATTCTCCATGTTATTTGAAATTCGCTGAGTATGCAGGTCTGCTGCAACGGGAGTATTGCTGATTATTAGTTTTTAATTTTGCTTGGGGTATTGCGATTAATGAAATCCACCCAGTTTTATCGTTAAAATTGATTTTTCCATCTGTTATTAACAAGTTTACTTATGTTACAACTATCAGTTTCAGAATAAAACCGTACCAGGATACTAATGATATTTTACTGAGGTCTTTAAATTTCGTCATATTAAAGAAATGGGACTGTCACAACAGTTGCCGATAAGTAAAAACCGTTCTTTAAGTGACTTTAGTTTCCTTAGGTAACTTTTGACTTACCTCACTAAGGCCAGCAACCAAAACATTACCAGTTAATTAAAATTTTATTTATGCAAGTGTACTTTTATATTTTCCTCCTTTTTCTTAAATTTAAAAGGTTTCAAACATGTGGATGTAAACAAATTCAGTTGGTTTATAATACATATAAAATCGTCGCAGCTTCCATAAAAGCCCCTGAGAAGAAAAGGAGTTATTGTTTGAAGAAACATGAAAAAGGCCAGAGAAACGTCCTCACAGGAATGTAAACTACGTGAGCAGCCGGTGAGTATTTTTGTTCCAGTTCTAATTCTTCCGCCTTAGTTAACGCGAACGTAATTATAAATAAAACAAGGTCATAAAACGTATTGCCCAAAGAAGGGTTAATAGTGCATTTTTGTCTATGTTCTCTTTAGTACAATTATAAGCTTATTATTTGGTTTAAAGGAAAACAATATAACACGAAATATCCTCAACTGATTCCACAATATTTTACTGCAAATAAAATCCATTATGTTATTTTTTTTTTAATTCATCTTTCTATCGTGCTAAAAGCTGGGTAGTACTTTTACTAACGTCTATTGGGAGCTAACCTTGATTGAAAATAAACGCTATAAATTAAACTTTAGTAATCCTTAGGGGTATCTAAGTATTACTTTATTTTGCAATCGGAACTCAACTCAAGCAGCACATTATTTAAAATTGATTGCAAATACGACTTTTATACGATAGTTTTTTTTTAGTTGTAGTGGAGACAAATGTCAAGTACTTAATACATCTTGTCATATATTTCTTAATGGAATTTTATTTTACAATACAAAGTGTTTTGATACACTTTTTGACTTAACCTAAGATTCCCCTCTCCACTCCCAAATACGGTTCGGAGTGGTGGCTTCGAATTTTTCAAGTAGCCTAACAACCCCTACTTAGTAGCACATGTTAGAAGGGAAAACTGATAATGCAATTATGGGGCTTTGAAAAATTATTGTATCTGAAGTTAAAGCTAAAACTCCATTATCTGTCCTATCAGTCTGTACGTCATCCCAAAAAGGGCGAAAACTGTAATAGGACACCAGGTATTAAAAAATGAACAATATGAAACAATAAATTAATATGGGTAGAAAATTTAAATTCGTACATGACATGAAATGGAAGGAGAGCAGTGCATTCTCAACTTAATAACAATCTTATTTTTATTTCTACTATTACAAATTATTTTTTGAATATAGCTCTTAAAACATTTAGCAACTGGCTCATGCATATAAAACGCTTCCTCCTTTAAACACACTCTTTACAGTTCCTCCTCTGTAAATAACTAATGTCCCCTCACCGTCTTTTGTTAGCTGCGACCTGAGGCAGCGCTAGATGAGGTTCTTTCATCAACGGTAGGAGTGAAAAGAAGCAAAAATAAAAATCATAGTATCTCAAAAATAGCATATAGAATGGATTAGCAGCTATATATATTATATCCTGAGTTACATCCTTCTCCTTTGCTAATATTCGACCCGAGGATTAATATAAGGCATTATGTGGGCTGTCACAAACTACAAGTATGTTGCTGACAATCGTTTTCGCCACATAAAGCCTAAATAATTTATGAGTACAGTACAGGTTTTTATTCACCCAATTTTACTTGAAAGCTATAATATCTTTGTTATTGAGATAGTGTTTTCACAGGTAGACCTCACAAAAGATAATCCGCTTTTACCTCAAGAAGATATCTCCTTTCAGTAAAGAATTCGGAACCACTTATTTGAAAATTCCTTTGTAGAGAAATAGCTTATTCGAAAAATATTTTCCTTGAAACATTTTTCCTTTCTGAAAAAATATTTTTATTAGCTTTGTCCTTTGTACTTACCAGGTTAGATGAGCCACGCTAAGAAACAAACTTAATTAAATTATTACACTAATATTAAGTTATAAGTCTTTATTAACTTAATTAAGTTAAGAACTCTACGTTTGCCCGGTTATTGATCACTTCCATAATTCGAATTTCCATGATAGAAAAGCCTCCGAATAACTGATTACCAAAGAAACGTATAATGAAACATGGTATACTGTTAATTTATTCCTGTATTGGGTTTAACGATCAATGGTTTTGGACTTCATATTTCCATTTCCCATCAAAACCGGAACCGTTGGTCACAAAACTTGGCGAGGCCATGGCTGTTTAATTATCATGTAATAAACCATTTGAATTATATTGTTTTTTAACTTAGAACATCCACCGAATCTTAGAAGAATAAAAGAGGCGCTACGTTTATACCATACATTTTACTTAACGACCAATACAGAAATCATTTGGCAGTTTGCCAGGTAATTTGATACCTTTCTTTAATTTTGAAAGTAACTAGCGTTTGGGTGAGAGGAATTCATACTAAACAGATGAAGGTAAACGTAGTGAGTACAGATGCAAGGTAATGTGTTAATCGCATGTAAAATCTAAGTATACATTATTTGATTAATCTCTAAAAAACTTATTGTAAGGTTAAAGGAAAAAATACTGAAATAAGCTGGTGTAAATATGAAACTATGCTAAGAGTTTGTGATGGGACATTTCCTAAAAAACGTGATCAAGGACTTATTGACTGAGATTTATTGATCCTCATGGTTCAAGGAAACTAGGAAGAGATGAAATACTACTAGTGTATTTAACAATATAGAATATTTATACGGGAAAAAACAATGATAATAATTACTGAAAGAAATACTAATACAATTACTATTTCACCGTCATAAGCAATTCAGTTTATTCAAAATTTATATAGTGAAAAAAATCTATATGACACATAAATAACTGTGTTGGCCCAATTTGTTCAGAGGAGTCATGAGCAGCAGACAAATGTGGTTAGAAAATGTCTCCAAATCTTCCTATCCATCCAACCTGGCTTTTTTACACCTAAGAGTTGCTAGTTATTAATATTATTTCAAGAAAACATTTTTTTCAATAGTGTAAATCTGAATCAGTCTCTTAGAATAAGAAAAGACTGGCCCTGAGATTGTGGTCTCTATGCTATGTTATGTTTTAGCTATAATCTTGTCTGGTTTAGGCTAATAAATTTAATGTTAAGAGACTATTTTTGAAGTTTCATGTGCACAAACAACCTAAAAGAGATGAAATATAAAGTAAATTTGATAACCAATTTAGTGAAATATAAATCAATATAAATACAAGTAATTGCAATTCAACAATCTAAATTAAAATCAATTATGGGAAATTTATTTTTCTAACACTTATTTTCACCAAATATTATATTTTATACTAATTTAAATACCATAAAACAACTATCATAACAGTAACACATATTTTAAGTAATAGTCTCCAGCTGGTTATGTACTGAGTAAACAGGGTCTGTTTGTTCCGAGTGTATCACTGTATCAGGTTGTATCATTGACCTAGAATCTCCACGTCCTAAGTTTGTAAATCCAAACACATTCCACTCATCTTCACTATCATTCCTCAGCAATTACAGTAATTGTTTTCCTATTTCAGCATTTCAGAATCCTACATCTAATATACAATTTTCATTTCGCTCGAGTCTCCAGTAAAAGTACTCCTCCTTTTTAAAGTAGTAAAGTTATGATTATGTATTTGTCTACAAATATTTTAATTTCTTACTTCATCAGCTCATAACCAACGGATTTTTACTTCTTGTCTCGAAAATAGTAAACTTTTCTTTTTCTAGTAATCCTGAAGAGAAGGAATATAAATTTTTCTAATTTTCTTTGGTCAGAGGAAAATAAAAGCAGCACACATAAATCAATCCTACTTTGTGTGATGCAGTAATAAACGGCCCTTATTTCTAGTAATCATGCCAGTAAGGAAATTAGCTGTCAGCGATTGTCCTATGAGCAGGTAAACTAGGAATTCTTAAATTAATTCATCATTTGAAAGGTCTTTACGCGATGCCTCAAAACATTTAAGAACACTCGAAACCTCACAATTAAAGTTTCTTTAAAGTAATACATACTTTATATTCTAAATTTATCCTTATTAAAAACCACAAGCTATTTTATGATTGACAAAGATTTTCAAGCTATACTATAAAGTGGAAATTTACATAAAATAAGGTAGAACAATTGAAACACAACATAACAATAAATCGCCAGATTTTATTTCTGCCTTTTTTTAGTTTCCAAATAAAATAATCCTTTAATGAATACATGTCATAGATTTACAAGTATATAACTGACTAAGCATCTGTGCCGTATAACTATTTTGCAAAGTTTAAAAGAGGAATGAAGCAAAGCTTTCAATCCTGAAGCACAGGTGGCTTTTGTACGAGTAATAGGTTTAACTGGCCATTGGAAACCGTGAGTTTTACCAGTCTCTGGAGTACTCTTGCATAATAAGAGATACTTATGTTTTTACCTAAAACGTAATACTGTTGTATAAGCAGGTTGTACACTTAAGAAGAAAATATTACAGATTGAAGATAACTCAAACGTTACAATTTGATGAAACAGGAAATAATAACTGTTGCACTTGTGATGCTTTCGTATACTCGTTTGATGCCGTACTTCTACGTTTGTTGGGGGTTTCACAATTACATTTAATCTGTAACAGTAACAACGAGTCTTTTGATTCAAATTTAAAAAAATATTTTTAATGGGAGGCATAGTTACAAAATTAGGGGGTAGTTTTAAAAGGTTACTTTTACCCGATATATAACCAATTTGTACTTATTGTGAAAACATAATTTAATATAAAAAAACTAGCAGTGGCATGTTTGCTGAGATAAATAATCAAATAAACGAATAAACAAATAAATATATCTATACAGGGTGACAAAAAAGTCTGGAAACGGCCTAATATTTTTTTAACTAAATCCGTCAGAAAACTCAAACCTTTCACATCAACTTATGTGTATGAAAATAACTTTTTGCAAGCTTTTTGTAATTACTCCTCAGCCATATAATGAGTTTTTTAAACGATCTTTTAAGTATTGTGCCCCAAATTTTTTAATTTACTTCCAACAGAAATTTGTTTGTGTCAAAACATTAAATCATTTCTAATCAAACTAAAAAATTGGTTGACTGTTTTGGACATTGAAGTGTTCTTTTTATAACATTTTTAATTCATCTGTTTTTTTGTGTTGAAAATTGTTTTGTTTGTGATATTTGGCTTACTTGGATTTTTGCGTGATTTTTAATAGTTACTTTTCATTGGTTAATTCCAAAGAGACATTGTTATTCATATTTTAATTTAGATTATGTATTTTGTTAAAGTATATTGTAGCATTATGTATTAATTTGTATTTTTCACAGTATGTCTGTTATAGATTGTGTCGGTACCTCAACACGAAATAATGAGGTACCTAGCTATTCATTCATCCATTTTATAGTGTCTATGTTTCTTATTACAAGAAGATTGTGAATGGAATCTAATCAGAAATGTAATGTTTGTACTGTTTTTTGAATGAATAAATATTTTTAGAATTTGAATTTGAATTTGAAATTTGAATTATCCTTTTTTGACCTCCACCATGGGACGACCCATGAGGAGTACGAACATAATCATTAATGTAAGCATATGTTGATATGCACATCATTTTAAAGGACTGGTCTAGTGGAGTTCATCGCCGGAAACCGCGTCTCAAAAGGTTCATCCGTTACAAAATGACGGCTGTTCAAAAATCTAAAGGAAATACACATTGTTCGTTTAAAGGTAGTTTAAAAATTGTTTACACTCTATGTCTGAAGGATCTAAACTCCGGCATTGTATGTCAGACCTAAAAATTTATCTTTAGGGTGCCGGAGAGGATATAACCTCCTAGGGGGGACGGCCCTCAAGGAGTCGGTACAAAATTTTAATTGTAAGCATAGGTTGACATGCACATAATTTTGAAGAGCTAATCAAGTAGAGTTCAATGCCACAAACCGCACTTCAAAAGGTTCATTTGTACAAAATGGCGGCTGATTTAAGTTTTCAATAAAAATTCATAGGGTTAGTTTTCTTTGGGGGGGGGGGGGGGGTGGAATAAAACTCTTAATAAATCAAAATGCATATCAAACCTAAGCCTACGTGTTTTGTTGAAAACTTTAATCACCCACAATTTTATAACCAATAATCCTTTTGAAATGCGGTTTGCGGCATTGAATTTTATTTTATTAGACCTTTGAAGTGATGTGCATGTGGACCCATGCTTAGATTTAAGATTTTGGCCCGACTCCTTGTGGGCCGTCCCCCATTGGAGCTAATATCCTCTTCGGCACCCTAAAACATTGGCTTTTAGGTCTGACATTCAATTCCGGAGTTTTGATTCTCCACACATAGGCTGTGAACAATTTGTATACGATATTTAGGCGAACACTTTGCAATTCTGTTAGATTTTTGATCAGCCGCCATTTTGTAACGGATGAACCTTTTGAGACGCGGTTTCCGGCAATGAACTCCACTTGACCAGCCCTTTAAAATGATGTGCATATCAACCTATGCTTACATTAAAGATTTTGTACCTACTCATGGGTCGTTCCCTGGTGGAGGTCAAAAAATGGTAATGCTTGCAAAAGGTAGTTTTCATACATAAAAGTTGATGTGAAAGGTTTGAATTTTCTAACGGATTTAGTTAAAAATATATTTAGCCGTTTCCAAAGTTTTTTGTCACCCTGTATATGGTTGTAATGTATATGTAAATATATATGTACTAATAATTTTACCGCATATTGCAACAGCCTACTTTTGTTTAATTTATATATTGAAAGCAGACTGTACAAATAAATTAGGAGACGAATAATATATCAAAAGTCAATCATTACTGACTTTAATTGGGAATGGCGTCATGTGACCCGGCCATCCGTAAATAAAGATACCAACGTCAGTCAATATTGAGCTCAAAAACAGAAATTCTATCACATTTCTATCCAATGACTACTCGATTCCTACTTATTTAATTTTATTATTTTAACTTTTCTATATTGTATACAAATATCGCTGAATCATTGTAGTCTGTATTTTATATAATTTATGATAACAAAAGCATAACAGTAACTGAATATTAGCGAATCTCATAATAGCAACTGAGTTCGCTTGGTTTACTACGTAGTTTCATGTTCCGGATTAAATAATCAGACTAGAAACCTACGCACCTAATATAAATTTCAAAATTAACAATTCAGGTCAACGTTCAATATATAAATTTGCTTGAACCCCTTGAGGAACGTAGTAGGGAGTAATGCACAGACAGAAAGTGATTTTATCTTGCTTATAAAAAATCATGATTTTTAATCTGTTTATGAAGTTTTACAAAACTGTTATACAATTTTTCTACTATATAAATGGAAAAGCTTTCCTCTTGCAACAGTTTTTCTTGCTACCGAAATAATGCTCTGTATGTTTTCAGCATAGAATTTAGAGAATAACATGAGAATCGCTCCAAGTTGACGGGCAAAAGATGGGTTTTAAAGAAAAAAAACGAGAAAAAAAACTAGGCAAAAAACAGATATTGTCGTTGGAATTAACCTGGAATCTGTTTTAAGTTAATAACCTGAGAGTAAAAATACAGGGTATTTTTTTTAAACGCAACGCATTTTTAAGATTGAATAATGCACATATAAATATGAAACGAGTATTGTTTTATGGATATTTACATTTTATACAACCTATTATTTAAGTTTGATCACATTTAGTTTACGTTATGTGCTCAGACAATCCTCCACTGGCATTTGTATAACGCCAGTCATATTCCCAAAAAATATCCATCAAATTCCCGAACACGTGTTGCTAGGTACCTCTTTAAATTTCTTCCATTAAATTTGTTATGTTTGTTTTGAGGTGCTGAATATCTTGTTAATTGTTTTCCTAGGCCTTAATAATATAGTGGGGTCAAATCCGGGGATTTTGGGGGGAAATAATCCTCCACTAATATAATAAAGTTTTGGGTTGCGTTAAAAAAAAAACAAAACACCCTGTATCATTGTATCTAAAGCTGGTTTAAAAACTGAAAATTCCATAAAAAATGTAATATTGTAGTTTAGAAATCTTGTCAAAAAAATAAAAAAAGGAACAAACAGTTTTTATAACATAAAAAACTAAGTAGCTTCGCTGGTTGTCATAATCAATGATCATCAGTGTGTCATTTACACACTCAAGATACATATTTCAAGATTAATCGTATTCAATGTACTAATCCAGCTACCTTGTACCTAATATGGAATCGGTCCAATTGCACGTATATAGTTAAACCGTTTTAATATTCAACCAATAAAATATCAGGAAAGAATGAAACTTTTCATATTTTTAAGAAGTTGCCAATAAACATGACGATTAACAATGTATTGGAATATTTTATTTTTGAACCTGTTCTTTTTATTAATGAAATTCTTTTTCGACACAGAAATTACTCATTTATTTAGATTACTTTTGATTAATTAACTTTTATTAAACACTATTACAAATAATGAATTAAAATGGAAGGCAAATGTGCAAGTAAGACTTTTTTGCATTACGTTTTTTTTATTAAATAATCAATACTGTAAAAAAGTGTTATACGCTTTTAGGGGTCATGTTTACATAATTTTACCCGTAGATAGATTTTTATTTTTCAAGAAGACCTAACGAGCAACTCAAAATAAGCAAGCTAACTTGTCAGAAATTAACAAAATAATTTTATTTTATTGTAATTATAAATTAAATTTCTGTTTATAAAATATTCTTGGTTATCATTAGTATTAAAATAATTGCGAATATAACTCTTTCTCGCAATGTTCTAAATATTTAAGCAGTCTTCGCGCTTGTCTGTCAGGTGAGAATGAGTGATTCGCTTATCGAGGTCATGGGATTTGCATACTCATTTATCGAGCCAGGGAAGCAATTTAAAAAGCATATACTGTAATTCGGCTTTTATAATTTTACAGATTTTAAATCAATATCTAAAAAGGTTGCAACTTTTTACTATCAGATTCATTTTATAATTTGTGAGTTGCTCATCATAAATCCATATAAATTAAACTTATTAATAATATAAAATGTAGACCCAGGTATTTAATGCTTTTTTTCATTATTGCATTATTTAGTTTCATAAATGCAGATAATCACTTAGTAACACATGTTTACGAATATCATCTCCTTCCATAGTTCTTAAAATAATTTTAGGTAATAGTGGTTTTGTTAATTTACCATTTAGTGTTATATGATACGTTCTAGTTGATTGACTTTATAATAGATCTAAACACAAATACTGGTTCATGACCATAAATCAAGATAACTAACAATAAATACTTGAACATGTGGTAAGAGTCATTACTAGATATTTTAATGTTTGTAAATTGGGTTTATATTTTGGAATTAAGATAATTATTTCATAAAAAAAGATCTTAGCAACTTGAGTGGTTTCTACAAGAGTCTTTGAATCGTTTGGCTATTTGTTTTTTTCAAAGCTATAGGTAATCTTTTATTTTAAGAACATTGGAAAACACTGAATACAGACTTTTAGAATGTGTAAATGTTTCCTACCTGTATAAAAAATTACCATTTAAGAGTACTGCATTAATAGTATTAAAAAAGTAATCAATGCATATTATTCAAGTAGCAATTGTTCGAAGCATTAAAAATAGTGTTAAATATTAGATTATAACTGATTGCATGTTTGGAACACTCGATTGTAGCTTAAAGCGTCACTTAACAACGCTTTGATTGATGTAGTTTTCAACGCTAATTGTCAGAGTTGTATTCTAGTTTCATCATATTTCAAGACTCATTTTTTTTTTAAATATTGCATATCAGATCAAAAACATATTATAGCGTTATTGTATATTTCATAACAAGAGTGGAAAGAGGGTCTTTGCATATTCGAGACCGTATGGTCAAAAAGAAGCAAACCACTTAGAGTTTTCAACACTTTTTACTTCCCAATTGGTGAGGCCAACATTCTGTATTTGTTTTTATGCCGCAAATGTAAAAATTACTGATACATGTAGTACTATACAGTTACTGTTACTATAGTAAACATTGGTAAATAGTGCAATGATGAATCTTCACAGGTGACAGACACATAACGAAAACCGGTGATTTCACAGTAGAGTAGCGAAAAAGTGTTTTCTCATATTTGCTACTCTTAGAACGAGTGTTTGTTTTAGAAATCATAGTTTTGCTATCAAGTAAAGCTGAAATTTATTAATGATGTGTCTATAAGTGCATCATTGGTATATAAATTAGTATATAAACATCAACAAGTAGTACAGTGGAATCTAAAAAAAAACGAAACAACGATTCCTTAGTCTGTCTAGGAGATATTGGACCCGGAGATGGGAGGTCAAAAATTACGTCATAAGGTGCACATGTTAAAGGTATGCTGTTTTGAAGAGGCATCCATCCTGGGGGTGTCAAAAATGGGTTTCTGAGCCCTTAATCTTGGGTCTTTCTTCAGTGTGAACAAACTTGAAAATAACTCAAAAAATGATTGTTTTGCCTTTTTCATTTAGAAAAAATCAAATTTTGGTTAGCAACAAGGAATTCAGTTGTAAAAATAAGCAATATTTAGTATATTGACTTATTGCACTATGTTCATTGGTTACCGAGATACTGAGGGAGATAAACTCACAACGTTGTCCTATGTTAACCTTATGAGAAATAAAATGGTATAACTCGCTTACTTCTCATTATATGTCTTTTAACTTAAAATTTCTTCTCCTTTAATGAAACTTGATATGTCATTTAGGTAAGATATGTTATATATTAGCCTGGAATGACCCATTTTTGGATTTTCATGGCGGAATACCTACATATATTTTCCCCATACTTTGTTATGGGAAGAAAATAAAAATCTATAACACCATATACTTTATCATATGATGATAATACTTGGCATATAGCTTCTTCTAATCGAGGTGTATTGCATATTGACTTAACCACCCAATCTGTACATACATGTTACAAAAAACCTGCATACTTCATCCCCAAGTTATTCTTATGGAGAATACAAAAAAGTCACATTTACGTTTGTCCGTCTTGGAGAAAGCCCCCAGATTGAGGGCTCACAAACCCATCTTTCAAAACCCCCCAGGACCCCTCTTCAAAATGGTATGATTTTACATGAGTACCTTATGACGTAATTTTTGACCTCCCAACTCGCGGTCTGGGAGGTCAAAAATACATACACACAGAAAACAGAGAACACATTTAGATAAGAATGTTAATTAATAATTTATAATATTCTGGCATTTCCTTAATAGGTGGCATTTTTTAACTCCTCGATTGAAAATGAAGAGTGCAGGGAAAGAACACGTTAAGTCCAATTTTTTCAATTTGCAGTTACAGATGTTTTTGTAAAGCTCATAGCCTGCAGATGAAATTGTGAAGGAAAAAAGCAAATAAAGTGCTTAGTCCAGGAGATATTCGACTTTGAATTTTTGCTATGCAGAGAAAAATCGCGATAAGTCCCAATACACGGAAAGAACGTTGTTAGTCCAAGAGACATTCCTCTTCTGATAAGGGAAACCCTTGTAAAGTCCCAAGACAAGGAAAGAACGTGGTTAGTCCAAATCACCTGTTTACTCTCAGCTGTTTTTATTTTAAAAACATTAAAACAATGTGTTAGATCTTAAGTAGGTACCGGTAACATGAATTTGTTTATTATGTGACCATTTTATATAAAAAGGTTAATATTGTGTTAATTATCATTACGGCTTTATACAAGACTTGGACTTATCACGTTTTTTTCCCGGTAAGTGTGACTTAACACGTTGTTTTCCATTCAAGTTAGACATTGCTTCAGTTTTTAATTTTTTTAAAGCTAATTTCTGAACATTTTCACTCTTGAACATGTTTACCACTTAGAGTAATACTTTCACAAATGTATTAAAAAAATTGTAATAAATTTATAATTTAAACTAAGTTATTTAAGACTTTTAACTTAAAATTTCTTCTCCTTTATAATTTAAAAAAAGTGTCTTAACAAGTTCTTTTCCTGCACTCTTTAAATACGATATGCATAGGGGTAAATCACATTAGAATAAATACTCACACAAATTAAAACAAGGTCTCTTTAGTTATACAACTAAACACTCACTTTCTCGCTATTGAAATTATTAGAATGGAGAAAGTATTCTTAAGTGTTTTACTTATAATATATTTTTGATTAAAAACACGCAACCATATTCGGAAACATGTCTCAAGACAAAAAAGAATACGGTATTATCTCAGTTGGTTGAATAATAGCCTTCCGGTACTCTTAATTCAAAATGTGAATATTTTATTTCAATTTTTTAAAATTTTGTGTATTTCAACGCCAGTGGCATTTTTTAACTAATTGTCATTTAATATTAATATATTAATAATAAATGTTAAAGACAATTGTAATGAATACCACAAGCGAAGAAAATAGTTGAATGGCTCTTTAATAATATAGAGCGAAATGAAACTGTAAAGGGCTTTAATAACCGCTCAAAAACTTTCCATCAAAAGAAACATTTCTTAATTACATCTTTGTGACTTTGTGAAGAGGAAAAGCAAAGGCTAAAATATAAATAACCCAGAAATGCGCTTCTTTCATTCTTCTGAATTACAGTAATATCTGTTTATAAACTATGAAGGCGTTTTAATTACAGCTTAGTCAGCATTTAAACGAATTACATCAAACTTATTGCCTCCACCCACCTTTTCTTTGGATATTTTACTAAAAGAAACAAACATTCGTTAGTAATTTAAAATAATTATTCATACATAACAAATCTCGACAATTATCCTTGAATTGAACACACTTAACATTTCCATTTGCATCAGTTGTATTCAAAGAATATGTATTATATTGGTAGTGGAAGTCGTTTTGCCAATTCATCAATAATGAAAAAATTACGATATTTGATCGTAACGGTTGAACGAAACGGTTGAACATAGACTCTCATCTGATAAATAAGTATGACGGTTACTACGAACTTCAAATTAGTAGGTTACATTTCGCGATATAAGTTTCAACTACTCTGACGAAAATCAGTCATAATTGATCCAACCTATGACGTCATAGGTATTGTTAACTAAATTTGTCTCGATTCAAGGATACAAATCAAACCAGTGAACCAGATAGCAAATAGAAATACTGTTTGCGAGTATTATAGATTAGCTTTTATTTCCATTTTTTGAAGAAAACTTGTTTCACTATCATAATTTGATTTTAGAGCACGACTGAAAAATATGAGGTTCAGGTGATCTGGGAACCAATACCATCGTGTACATTGGATCTTGGTTTGCAGTTTGAAGTTTCAATTTAACTACATTTAACCAATATAGTTAAGCTAGTGATTAACCTTACTTGTTGATGAATATTTATTTACTGGAAGTTCGAATAGTAAACATAAAAATCCTATAGTTTAGGGTATTAATCTAAATGACAGATATTCATTAAGATAAATAAAAATCAAAATGAATAAAATATATTTTGAAAGATTAATAAAGACAAAACTTGTTTAAATCAAAATATAATATCACTCTTCAATAGATCTAGTTTGTAAATAAAAACAAACAAACAAAAGCGTTGGCAAATAAAAACAAAACCCCTGTAGTTAAGTGATTTTTAAAATGGCCAACTACGTGAAAAAATTATTTAATGACGCGGAAAATATGCCCTTATAAAAAAACTACAGGATAATCACGTTACTTGTTTTAAAAGTACTTTATATGGTAAAATACGAATAAGTGGAACGAATAAAAAAGGTAATTTCATTGAAGTATGTAGTTAAAACCAAGCTATAAAAAGATTTTGGTAAGTTTTCAAGTAGTAGTCGGAGTTTCCGCAAACGTTCAAATAGCCGAGCCAGGTGAACTTTACTGATGCCGAGCCAGGTGAAGTACTATTTGATGTACTGAACAATATTATGGTGGATGCCAGGTTAGCATACTTGGACCTTAGAATATCGAAGGTCAAAAAGTTCACAGAGCAGAAAATACAGAAATAGATGTAAACAATTTTATTTATCCTATCCAAACGAATATATCCTAGTATATTGATAAGATAATTAACCACCACCAATAGTTGCTATGGGTGGTAAATACAAATTTTAACCAATAAAGACATAGCCTAAAGTGCATATTATGCTCTCTTTTCCTCCCCTATTAGGTATGGCATAGTAGCCTGGGGTTCGGCTAATGAAACTGACATCAAGAAAATAGTCATCCAGCAAAAAAGGCCATAGGAATTTTGAATGACTAGGACCTCAAGAACACTGTAAACCTTTTTTTATTGAAAATGGTATTCTTACAGTTATTTCTCTTTACTTATATGAAGTCATAACTCTTACCAAAGCTAACCCTCCCAAACTTAGAAATGAACTACATCACCACAACCTAAGAAACCAGAATAACATCAACCTGGAACAGCATAGATTGGCAAAAACTCCGAACTTCATGGGAATTAAGCTTAACAATTTATTACCAAATAAACTAAAATAATTTAACAGCCTATCTACTTTTAAGAAGAAACTAAAACAGTATCTCTTGGAGCGTCCGTACTATACACATTGTCTATGTACATGGAGGAGCATAAAACCTACCCAAACTCAAGGAAGAGGGAAAATGAACAAAATGAGAAGAGGAGGAAAACCTAGACTAAGAAATTGACAATTCCCCGGTCTTCAAGCACTGCGGAGAAGACATCGGTGGTAAATGATAAATGGTATGGTGGATTCAAAATGGCGTCTCAAAATTAATACCCAATCAAAATGAAGTATTTACCTCATAATAACTTTACGGTTAAAAAAGATAGTTTTTAGTTCTTTTTGAACCTGAGGGAATGTTAAAAGAGCAAATACATTTCAAATTAATAAACCGTGCATTTACAAACTCAGTTAACTTCAGAGGAGGTTACTACAGGTTTAACATATTCAATGTTGCACGAGCGAGTCGAGGAACAAACACAAACAAGATCAAAGGTAAACCAAACAATACCCATCCTTACATGTGGTTTGACTCTTGTAATCCCCTAAACTTTAAATGGCCACAGGATCGACGAAACCGATTTATACAGCATGCATTGGCCTTACAGTTTCTCCTGTTATAATTGCTGAGATTTCAGTGATAGTTTTTTATCTATCAGATTTTCAATGTAATGCTTGTTCAAACGTCTTTAAGGAACAATTGGATAAATCGTTTTATATAATAAACTACCACATAACTAAGGTGAAGTTATGGATTCCTTGCTGCATTGTCATAGTATTCATGACTTGTGACCCTAATCTGTATTTTGATTTGAGAATGAAAAACGCATTACTTTTAATCAGCTATTAAATTAAAAACGGTTCCGGCCAATGAAATGTGCTTAATTTGTAAAGCTCACTCGGTCTTCGGAAAATGTAATTGAAATATAGTTAGGATTTTAAAAAGTTTCAAAGCAATCAGCAATCAGCAAAAGTTTTTCCTGAATTTATTTTTTTTAGAAAATACCGACGGAATAGTTTAGTTCCTGCTGCAATTTTAAAGAGTATAACATTCAAACAACCGGCTGGAGATAGAAGTAATAAACTTAGTAAAGCAGAGTATCATTACGCGGGTGTGCGCGATAGCACACGTATCTCGTGCATCGTTGTTGTTTTGCAATAACAAACATTGCACTACTATCATATTGCCTCTAAAAATACGACAGAAATAATGGTAACAGATAAAAACAACTATGTTCAATCTAATCTATGTTAACATTTTTAACGAACAAACGATAAAAACAAGGTCAAATATCTGACATGACCAATGGAGACTTTATAATTTGGTTCATTGAAAATGTAATTAAAATATTGTTAGGAATATGGTTATATGGGTTTGTAATATATTTGAAATGAGTTAGGGGTTCCAGTGATAGGAATGACTTCTTAGAATGCAATAGTCTAATCGGGAGGTTCTCTTTGGAAAAAAGCCTAATGTATCATGATGATAACGAGCTTTCGCCCACGAGAAATTGAATACTTTTATAAAAAATCCAAA
This sequence comes from Flexamia atlantica, assembly GCA_035578135.1. NCBI lineage: Eukaryota > Metazoa > Arthropoda > Insecta > Hemiptera > Cicadellidae > Flexamia > Flexamia atlantica. Next base: position 58,466,798 of record JAQJVK010000003.1, read on the forward strand.
CGTTTAAAACCACTGTGAGTAACAATTCAGTCCGTAATATTAATTGAATGTCAAGCCAGATGATTGATTTGCTTTAAAACAAAACCCTGAGCGCTGCCCTAAATAACAAAAACTGATATTTTTACTAAATATTTTTCGAAACAATCTAATATTATTTTTAATAAAATAAATACAAAGAACAATTAATTTAGCTCTTCCAAACACTTTCTATAGCGCAATTTGTAGGAGTATGGTTCAATGAACTATACAATAATTGGTACTATTAGTTTTTGTTTGAATTTTAACATTGAACACGAGATAAATTGTGAATCAGTGTTAATTGTTTGTGAATAAATGTGTTTCGCTTTCAGTCAATGGACCCTCTTTAATCTGGTCACTTTTATAACCAAACAACAGATTAGATGGACTACACAATCCGCGGAAGTGACTTTTTAAACAAATGATTTCTATCAACTCATAGGTTTAACTGGACGTGATTGGCAAGAAATGAACGGTACGGTATCGATAAAACCCTGAGAAAGATTCGTCGATACGTAATAACGTTGCTAAATACTATACTATCTCAAAGTTAGTAAAACAGTGGAGTTAGTTCTTTGTTAATTCCTGTCAATCATTTTGGAATAATTTTCACTGTCATTTAATAATAGTTTGTTAACGATTTAAAGGGCTACAAAGCCTAATCGTCTTTTTCAGTGTTTTGTGTTTAAATGATATGTTATATGTGAGCATTAAAAAGTTTCTAGGTTTTGCAATGTTTGCGTAATAATCAGTTTTGGGTTGTAAAGTATGCATCAGCCAAGTATGTGGTAAATTATACGAATAATCAACAATAACAAAATTTTTAAGAATATCCCCTTAAACAATAACAAACTGTCTATCCACAAAACGGCGTCAATATTGTTTACGGCTTTTTAAAAGTATTTCATTTGGAAAAATCAGAATAAATATAATAAATATAAAATATAATTATCTTGAAGAGAAAGATTCGATTTTATTAGAAATTGTTAGTCAACGAGTTTTAGGAACCTTCGGTTAACGAGGGACCTCTTATCCGGACGGGCCTCGGTCCCGAGGTGTTCGGTTAAGAGAGAGTCTACGATAAATATAAATTAATTCAAGAGTCCCACACTAACACAGTGTATTATTTTTAGTTCAGGTACATAGGTCACCATTTCAAGTAATGAAGTGTATAAATAATTAAAATTCGGATTTCAAGTCTCTCATTTTACAGTAAATGTGGCATTTAAAAATACAGCTTCTAGTATATTTTCACTTTGATGTGGCATTACAAACCTTACTCGCCGCTTAGTTGCTTGGTTAACTAGTTTTATTAAATCAAGTAAAGTTTTATTACTAATAAAGTAGTAAAATGTTTACAATGTTTATGCTAATTTTACTGAACACTGCTCAAAAAGAAAATGCTTGTAAAGTGAATGTAGTTAGTGTTTTTCATTCTAACAGTTGAAATTATTATTATAATAATAATATACACTTTCGTGCACGACTTTCGTGTAACACAATTTAAGATGTCTTTGATAAAACTCTGGTACAATATTGATAAAAATATACTAAATTATTAGTTTTGAATTTAAATATAAAAAAATATATTTCTCACAACCACAACAAGAAGAATACAGTTCTGTGAAGTCTATTTGGAGAAAGAAGAATTAGAAAAATGAACGCTGTTGGGAGATCTAATGAATTACACATAAGTAAAGTAAAGACAAACACGAGAGTTCATACTTCAGAAGATGTATAGAATAGAAAAGACAAATGTTGATACAGTTTTTATGATCATTTACTTTAAGTAGAAAAACTGACTTGAACAACAACCTATTAATAAATAGGGGTAATCATTTACGTTTTCATGACTTTCTTATTATGGTAGATTAAAAAGTGCCATAAGACTAATTTAAATATGTTGTTTACATAAAAAAGCAACGAGTTCATTTTAATTAAGAATGAACATTCTTAAGCTTGTTGTTTTCCGCCTGCCTCTTTGAATTTTCATAATAATTCATATAATTTACGGTGTTTTAAGTGGAAATATTATAGGCTTTTTTAATATCCGTTATATTTATTAACAGTATTTATTTTATTACGTTATACAAGGTTGTTTGAAAGCTAGAAATGCTACATAAATAGGTAGGTGTGTTAAAATTACCAAAAAATAATTTAAAGTTACAAGTTTGAATTTTCATATAATATATACACAAGTCTTTATTATTTTTAATTTTTAAGATATGTTAATTCATGTAACTGAAAGGTTACTTATCTTCATAAATAAAATTCATAAAGTCAATAATCGATGTAAATAAAATGTCAATTTCTTTCGTTAATAATCATAAGTTCGATCAAATGTAAAAAAATGTCTCCGATATTTATTTTTTTACAGTGTTTGTATATATATTTTTTCTTGCTGTGTTGAAAGTTTTAATGAAATCCTGTAAGAGGAATTAGAACAAAATGTAGGGCTAATATTTTATGCATAGCTTTGATTTTGATTAACTTTGTTGAACACATCCTCAGTCATATAAAAACTGCCCAACATATAAACAGCCAACTAAAAACTAAATAAAATAAATCCATCATGTCCTCTAGATTTTAATTAGAGCAGTTTCACTTACCGTTGCATTGTCAAACTGGCTGTGTTTGGCAGTTTCTGTCGGAAGAATAGCCTTTGTTCTTTTTCATTTGAAATGAGGACATTCGTGTTCACAAAACTTTCCGTTTTAGTAGAGAAGGTGCAAATATAAAATATCTTGATCAATTAAAAAAAGGTAAAAACAATTTACAACCGTTATTTATATTAAATCAAATTGGATTTGTTATCTTATTTTTTAATTACAGTATTTCGAAGCTCCTGGAAGAAGCAGTGGTATAGAAAAATACTGGACTAAAAACCGCGTTGGATACAAATAAGGTAAAGTATTGAAATGATTGTTGTTTTTCTTTAAGAGTCTGAATTATTTTATCTAAATAGCAAAACATAGCAAAACGTTTCTTAACTTAGGATAAAAACAGGTAATTCCAAGTCTAGTTGTTTGTAAAGAAACTAAAGCCCACAGTAGGCATTAACATTAAAAGTTTTATGACGACCTTACTTTTTGAATATTTTTAATTATCAAACTATGTATCGATTATTGACCTCAGGAACACTTACACCTAAGAAATCCTTGCTCTTAATTGGCAAGTATGTGTTCATTTACAAGTATAATAGTTAAACATACTACAAATTAGACGTAACAGTACTTGACCATACTTAATGTAAGCTTAAAGTGATTTATGGAACACAGACTTAGCAGCTGTTTGTAGCTAGTTTTTTGAACAAAAACAGGTGGGATTTTAAAAGATTATTAGAACGGATTTTGGTAAATAATAGTAACTCAAGGGGAAATAAAATGGTCTTATATAGCGCATGTCATCTTGAATGTAAACTTTAAAACTTCACATCTCAATCATTTATTCGTAGTCCAGGTACTAATAAATAAAATTTAAAAATTTTTTCTAAAAATATTCAGAGCTGAGATTGGTTTGAACACATGAGAATGTGGCTTATTTGGAGGCTAGACGATCATTTCTATCCCTCACCCGGCCCCAAAACTCTTGTGTTCCCTCTGTCATCTTCAGTTAAACGCTGCCTCACCACTTTCGCATTTGCCAAGAAAAAACTTGATTACAGAGCAAAGATAAAAAATATGTTTGAGAAATATGATAATAGTTTAACCAAAAAAATTATATTTTTCATAAAATCCTGGAAAATTAAAGTACTATTAACTTTGAATGATTTTTTATTCAAGGTTTATTTATGATGGGTTTATTTGAATCGAAGGTCCCTTATAGAAAATAAAAATAAAATGCTTAGGCCTTAGCTTAATTTTTAATTTTCATTCGACCAAATAATTCATCTGAATATACACAGCTTTTTCTATAGAAAATAAAATGAAGAAAGGACAAAGAACAATAAAAAAACACTTATGGTTTTATCGGTAGTAATTGAAAGAATCTTTAATATTGCTGAACATATTGCGGCTGTGAAAAGTAATAGGCCATTTACCATTAAGGAGCGCGTGACTGGGAAAAGCTTTTAGATTTACTACTCCACATATTTTTCAGTGTAATGTCAAGGTAATGCATAAGGTCACTGTAGAATGCAGGTCCAAACATTACTATTAAACTATTTATTTAAAAGTTAACTGTGCATTATAAAATCAAAAAATTGCACTTTATTTGTAATGAAATATCGTTACAAAAAATTAATTATGTACTTGTATTACATAATTAAGTAATATGTAATACAAGATTATGTACAGGTACATAATTAAGAAATAATTATGTACTTGTATTTAGACTCATATACAGATACAGGAAAGCTAGAGCTCTTTAAGTAATATTTGAGTTTAATATAAATGTTTTACTTGCTACCCAAGAAACTTAAGTTTTTGTTCTTTCCTGCCCAAGTATGATTTCAAGTTTTTTAAAATAACAATTATTTCTTTCAATTTCTCCTTAGGTATTTACAGATTTTACAACCTCTATTTTACACATTTATGCACCTGTTCATTTAATATACCAAACCCAGGTTTACTTTATTCATAACAAATTTATTTTTACTAATATCAAGTGTTTTATGATTTATGTCAATAACGTGTGACATATTAAATTGACTATATAGCAAGATACAAATTGTAAACCTCTGTTAGAGAAGCTAAATACTTCATTTATTGTGTGAATTTGCCTTAAAGAATTTTACTAAAGAAGAAAATGCCCATACAACCCAAAACAGAATCCAATAGAATAAATTGGAACTAGCTCAATGAAAACTTTAGGCGATCATCAAATTTGGCCCTGACTTTATCTTAAAACTTTATTGTTGTTATAGCTATAACAGCTATGTATCTCATCTATGGCTTATAAAGAGGAAATAAAAGAATTTATTCAGTTCAAGCCTCAATGTAAAAAATTCCAAAACTCTATGTTATATAAAATATGCAGTATTGGGAATACAAGAGGCTTCATACTTAAAACCCATAGTCCCCCTAGCGATTTCAATGTATCAGAGCTTTTAACTGATCTTGAATTTAAGCCTTTAAAATGTTGTCAATGTGTCTATTTTATTAACGCTAACAAAAAGAGCGTATTTGGAATCATAAGCCTGGTTCTCCACTTTGAACGAAAACTGTTGTAATCTGTCGAGACAAAATTAACTTTCTCTGTAGCCAATGGGTACGATGAATAAGGTACTAAAACAAACGTACGATAAACGTTTTAATCTAACACAACATTGCTTCGAACTCACATCCCAGCAGATACTCTATTACATTTCTATGTACAACACAATACATTAAAGCCTTTTAACCATTCGCTAAAACTGTTTAAGAAAATTGAAAATAAAAAATTTCACGAAAACGATTAAAATTGAAAAGAATAAAATGATAATAATAAATTTATACACCTATTTGTTTTTTGACAACTTTCATATACATATAAAATAGATAATTATAGTCTTATATACAAGAATTATTTACAATCATCTCTAAATACAAATTCTGTTTGGAGATTGCGAAATTCTAAAGGTTGTCGTAATAGAATAAACAGCAAGAAAACGTTGCTCGAGTTTATGTAAGGGTAAAAAGAACTTGTATTATATCATTCAAAACAAGAGACAAATTTTGATAAACTTTTCTACATTAAGCAAATTTAATAATGTATTAATACAACTTTCTCAGAGAGGTTACACGTGACAGTAAATGTTTACTATTAGTAAACCACTTTTAATCGTTTTCATGTTTAAAATTTGGTATAAATGGTATAGATTACAAATGGTTAAAATTATCAGTTAATTTAAAAAAATAAAAATTACCTTAGCTTTATAGATGAAACGTAGATCCATTCCACTGTTTTATGCTCCTTGTCTAAGTCATCTCATTTTTCATACTTTATTCAGGATAATTTATAAAACCATTTCGAAGTAATGGCAAGAAAGGTGATTTGATGGTAGTCCAAATTTATGGTTATTTCTAAATGTTACAGTGGAACCTGGATAATTCGAACCTCAAGGGACCAGCTAAAAACTTCGAATTATCCATAGATTCGAATTAAAGAAGTTCTAAAGAATGAGGCCAAAACGTTAAGACTTCACATTGTGAATTTAACCTCTTTATCAAATTGACACACTAAAAGAATAAATTCATAAAAAATGCTAATTATAAGGGTTCAAAAACAGTAATCATAAAACAGAAATAACTACGCTAAAGTATAAACTACATACGACGCGACGCACGATAATACAAAGAAACATTTCTGCTAGAAAAAATACAGTACGTTCTGCTACTTCTTAACTTGATGCAGGCTGCCAACTTAACCTCCGCCGTGTAACATTGACAATTGCACGCTCATTGTCTTTCCGCTAAAGTGAGTGTTTTATAGGTCCGTGATTTTGTCGACATGGTCACTACACTTATTTAATGTTACGAAATAACTTTTAAACACTTAAAAACAAGACACTGTACAGAGAAAAAAACACTTTGTTTGAAGGACGATCGAAAACAACGGAATGCTGCACTGGAGGTTAGTTTGGCTGGTGGGGGAGGGAAGGGTCGCAATGTTGAGTAGCCTTTGTGTCGACATAGAAAACTGCGCATCAGGTCTGGCGCATGGCTCGTCTGCCGGGAGCCGTTCTACACAGAATCAAGCACGAAAAGACTAGTGGTGCTATCACGGCGACACGGCGAGCGCAACCCTTTTCCGAACCCAGTCAGCGTTCTGTACTGCTTTAGTTTACATTATTATTGGTGTCGAGTTAGAAGCGATGTTGGGGCAGGGTGGGAAGCCTGGGAGGTGGAAGGGATGAGTCATCTGACCATAACCTGACACGCCACAGGTCTGGCGTTGATTTTTTATTGAACGTTGTAGTAAAACGTGTTTTTCAATGAATTTGTAACTATTTCCAGTCGTGGAATTAAATTGATGTACCTTAATTTGGCACTCAAAAAATTCGAATTATCCACGATTTTTTAGCATTGTTTAGATACAAAATGCCAGGGACCAAGAAAAATATTCGAATTGAAGAAGATTTCGAATTATACAAGTTCGAATTATCCAGGTTCCACTGTATTAAAAAAAACGAATATGTGTTTCAGAAGAAGTTTATTTTGTTATTTGGTAATTTTTAAATTGTTACTTCCTACTTAAAACGCCAGTTTCCATCCATTCCTATAGTATATAAAGTTAAGCGTAACCATCGTGCAGAAGCGTAGACAAGGTTTTAGGACTATATTAAACCATTGTCAAACATTTACTGATTTATTTGTATACAAATGGAAGAAAACATTAAAAACAAATATTAGTTTGATTCTCTGTCATTCTTGCTCGTTTTGCAGTAGTTGATTAATTTACTATTTATGCATACATAATGGCTTAAGATGTTTATTTTTGTCTACAGTAGAGATAAAAAGTAACAAAATAGCTCTATTATATTTGATATATTTTTACATGCTCATTAGTACTAATTTGATTTGAATCACAAATTAAATTTAAGGTTAAAAATCATGATTAATCTTTTAATTATAAATGAAAACATTTTACTTACCACACGGAATGAAGGTAAAAAATTAAGATAAACGCCACACGTTTCACCTTTAAAAATATATATCGATATGGATTTTCGTCATTTAAGCTTTAACTTTAAAAAACAAGGGTAGGTTAAAGTCCATACGCATTCATTGCCTTATTATAATTATAAAACTTATCTCTAAAGAAAACGTTAGTTTTCACTTTAAAATTACTTTGGGTAGCAACATTTGAAATGCTATAGATATTTTGCCAGCAAATTTGAAAAGTAAATAAAGCATTTTTATATAATCTAAATATCAGAGTTTGAAACATTAAAATAATTTTACATCCCTTTTTAAAAATACTTACGTAAACTTTAAATTAATTTGAAAGCCCCATTAGAAAAGTTATATTTCATATTCTATATATCTTAAGGAATCTAGTCCCCAAAATCTCGATAGTCACTGTCAGTTTTCAGGAAGTGATTTCAGATATAAAAGTCCAGAGTTGTCACGTAGAGCAACATATTCCAGGATACAAGTTTTGTGGTCCAGGTACCACGAGGAAGGTGAAGGAGGAGGTTACTGCTTGGCTCGAGCGATGCTCCAGCGCCGTCTCGAGAACGAGGACCTCCTCCGCCCCTGCTATTGGGCCCTCTGCGCCGCCTCCTCTGCCGACATCGCTTCCTTCATGATAGCACCGATGAAGGCGAACAGAGCCGTCCACGCAGCGTGCGTCTCGTCCGACCACTGATCCTCTAGAGATGGTTTGATCGCGAGGATAAACTGTGGCCCGATAAGCTGAAACATTTGATTTGTATTACTCTCCTGGGGTTTTTATTTGTTATTTCTTTCACAATAAAAGTTTCACAAGATATTTGTGTCATAACATATAAATACTATAAATTACAGTAAATCCTAGAGTAAATGCAGCCATTACAAGACTCAGTAATGTAGCTATTTCAATACATAATGGAAGGGCGAAACAGCCCATGTATGGCCTTTTATTAAATATTTATTACATATTTGGTAAATAATATCTGACTGCTGTTTCAAACGTTTCATTTTTATTTTTAAAGGATCCTCCCCTATCTATAGGTATTTTTGAATATTCCAATCGGTCAAAAAGGGTTCAAAGGGTTAACACCGATTAAGGGTTCAAAGGGTTCAAAGGGTTAAGGGGGGGGGGGGGTTTTGATAACAAAATATCTATAGCAGAATTAATGTTCGTTAAATAGAAACACTGATGAGCTGGCCCAGAGCTCAGGTATTCTGAGCGCTGACGTTTTTTATAATAAAAGTTTTTGTAATTAATATTGAGAACCCTGGAAAACATTTAAAATAGAAAAATTCTTTTTTATTGATGATGTGATATAACTGTTCTAAAAATCAATACCTCACAAAAGTTAATATTGTTTATAAGTAAATAAAGACAATTTGTGTGGGTTTCAACGAAGAACGAGGGTCAACAAAATATGAAAATATATCAACCATGAAATGGCAATCTAGTGTTAATATTAAACATGTCATAATGAATATATAAAGTAATTATGACGAAAATTACTTAGATTTATATATTTATATTTGAGTCCCATAGGTCTCATACCGGTTCACTAAAATTTAAATGACATAGGTTACGGTAAATATATTTTACACATGCGATCCGATAAAAGCAATACTACCCTTTTCTATGCGTTTCATACCTACCCTTAACCCCAAATTGTATTTTTCGGTGTCGCCCCAAATTTTAAAATACAAACCCTCACCAAATTACAACTCATATTGAAGGCCAAATAACATGTTGTAAGCCCAGTGTCAAATTCGTGTTCCTAGCCAAAGCTACATGCATTTAAAAACTCAAAATTTCATCAAGGTGTAAAAGAAAGTACTCATATGCTGGGCCATTAACATGCAATTAGCTTCCGAACTTGAAGATCAACAGTTAAATACAGTCCTCAAACGTGTCCTGGCACAAACAGTACCCTTCGGTTACATTATCTATGTCCAACCCACTAACAAAATCAATATAATAAGCGATTGAGGTGTTCCAAATTACGACAGTTAAACGTGCAATCATGTAAATTATATTGTAGGGTACGTTTGATTGCCAAAACCACAAAGGCAAACATCTGAAGCTTATTCCATATCCCATAACAAAATTAGCCCCAAGTTATGTTACAAGGGCTGAATTTTTTGTAGTCCTGGAAATTGATTTAAGATATGCACTGGAGTATCTTATTTTAAGAGCCCGCCAACTTAAAAGGTCTCTCGAAATAGGCTCGATATATTTTAATATGATGTAAACCTTCGACCCAAATTTTGATTTTGCAAGTTAGGGTGGGATAACTAAACTTCATTCAGGGTAGGAATTGTTGACGGACTATTTTTAAATAGTTCCTCTATTAGCTTGGTACTGATCCATCATATCTGCACTTTTCAATAAACATATTAAGGCAATTGTGAATTTTTAAATGCCTGCAAAAAGGTTTAGGGACATGAGATTGACACCAGGCTAATAGCTCGATGTTTATTGTATTTGGGCCTTCAAAATACACATCCACCCGATAGGGGTTTGTGTTTAAAAGTTCAAAGTATCAAAAATTTTATTGGGGAACAGGAGGAAACATGAAACATTCAGAGAAAAGAAGTATTTTCTGGCCAGAACCTATGTGCGCAATAGCTTTACCCTCTCGCATTAGATTTAAAAGTTATTCTACCGTTCACGGGGTTTTGGGACAAACGAAAACGTTGACAATTTATTTTAAGAAACAGTTAGCCATAGATACTTGTGAAATATTTGTACTTACATCCACATATTTGGGTTTAGCCCCGTAGCCATGGTGTTTCTTTCCCAACTCTCGCAACAGTGACGTCAGTTTCTCAGGCTCATTCAGTCTAGCAACTGCTTTTTGTACAAACGCCATGACTCTGTAACATAAAAAGAAAGATTAGATTCTATTTATTTAACATGTTCAACTAAAGCAACTTAATTAATAATACTTAATAGTAATTCTTATTCCTCAACAGGAGCCCATACATAAAAAAACATATTTTTTTAGAAATCCGTTAATTGTTCACGTTGGATACCTAATATCAATTGTTTATCAAGTGAACCCGCTACTTCGAGCAAAGCCATGTGTAGCGAACGGTTATGTTGAAACATGGACAAGCGAAATTTGTTATGTCATAAAAAAGGCAATCGCTTGGAAAATAATCACGGCTAAATACTCTCTAGAATAAGAAAATGCTGTTGACGTTCATTACTTTCCAGCACCGTCCCTGCCCTTTCTTTATTGGATCTAACTCTGAACTTTGCTGGAGTTAACGCGGATCGCCGTAGGGCTGGCAGTAAACTTTCTTCCATGTAAAATGAGACATTGTGTGTATCAGCTGTGTCTACAACTTTGTAGCACATGCTTGCAATCTTTAGAGGTTCAAAACAACTGAAGGAAACAATTATAAAAGTTTTATATCTAACATGGTTTTGTTTATATTTTTAGCATTTGGAACCAATCGTTAAAATAAAATATATTTTCTCGATAGGGGTTGTTTGAAATAAAACAAAGATAATGCTGTGAAATTTCTTAGAGTTTAATGTAAAAGTATATTTATTAAAATAAAAATTCATGTTGGTATGTATTTTCATATCCATGTACAGACGTTTATACTGATGATTGTTCATCACAGCTTACAAACAAAAAAAAGATTTCCTTATTTATCTAGTTATAGAACCTGTTTTTTCTTGAAATCGAGCTATGGCGTCGCTTCTCCTAGATTTTAAATAGTGAGATTATTATAGCTGGAGAAAATGTACCTGTAGCTAGGGAAATCAATATTACAGTAGTATAACATATACATATAGTTATTTATACGTAAATCATACCATTCTTTGTTTGAAATTCATTGTTGGTGATGGTGATTTTATATTTTGATTAGGATTTTTGCGGACATTTGCCATCACTGATTAGTAAAAAACAAGTTTCACGACGTTTCGGGATCTGGAATCTGATCCCGTCTTCAGGTGGAAGAAAACCTAGAACATAACAAGATTAGTAACACATAGCCAGGAAAACCTGGAGAAAAACACAGCTAAAACAGAGAACTGTAAAAGCAGTCACGGAAACAACAAGCTGAAAAGAAAAACAATACACAAAATAACACAGGAATCACAAGTATCAAGAATCACCAGGCAGGAGAGAGCACGTCCACACCCAATCAGAGCTGAGCTGAGACTGGTGGGAGGAAAGCAAATGGCGGCGGCAACGGAAATGGCGGCGCCCACAGCCAACCAAATCACGTCGCGCTACCGGTGGCGAAAACCTGAAACAGAGACATGTGATATGCAAATTCCGTGTGTCTGTTTGTGTTTTTTTAGTTAATTTTTAACCTGATTTTGCCCCTTGGCCTTGCTACGGGTTAACATGTTATGAGAATTTTGAACAGAATTGTTAGTAATTACCCTATTTGCTGACACTTTATTTTCCCTGTCTTTCAATTCTTTGTTTAATATTGGTAGCCATACTGGCCTTATTTCAAGTGAAGATTGACTGATTGGTTGGTCTGCTAGTTTTATGTATGAAGCTTCAATTAGTTTTCTTTTGAAAAAATGAGGTTCGCGGTGTACTATTTTTGCTTCGTCAAAATTCATCTGGTGATTTTCAGACCAGCAGTGTTGAGCAATTTTTGATTTATCCACTAAGCCCTTCCTCGTGTTATCTTTGTGTTCTTTGATTCTAACATTTAAAGGTCTTTTTGTCTCGCCATAATACGGCCTAGAGCAACTATTGCAGTTTATTCTGTAAACACAGTTTTTTGATCCCTGAGTGCCATTTTTTGGTTTGGTTTTTACGAGACATTGCTTAAGAGTGTTTTGTGTCCTAAACGCGGTTCTAACTTTGAACTTCCTAGCAACTCTTCTAATTTTTTCCGATAATCCCGGCACATAAGGGATTGACATAGGAACGAATTTTTCAGTGTTTTCTGACTCATTCTGTTTAGCCCTACGGGTTTTGCACTTTCTTATTACGGATTGAGGGTATCCATTCTTAGCCAAATCTTGCTCTACTTTTTTGATTTCCTGATTTAATCCATCTTGACTTGAGCAAATGCTCTTTGCTCTGTCAAATAGTGAGTAAGCTACCCCTTCTTTGACAGATTTTTGATGGTTTGATTGAAAATTTAAGTACTGCCCTGTGTGTGTCTTTTTTCTGAAAACAGTTGTCCTAAGCGTGTCCCTATCCTTTTCTACGCACACATCCAAAAATGCAAGTTTGTTTTGGACTTCCTCTTCCATTGTTAGGCGGATGGAAGGAGAAATACTGTTAAGATGCCCTAAAAAGTCTTTTAGTTCATCGTCTCCATGCGGAAATACCACGAAGGTGTCATCGACGTACCTCCACCAAATCTTCGGTTTGAGTTGAGCCAAAGACAAAGCCTTTTGCTCAAACTCCTCCATAAAGATATTAGCAAAGATAGGCGACAATGGCGACCCCATGGCCATCCCCTCATCTTGACGGTATAATTTACCCTCTAGTTCAAAATAGTTACATTGAGTGCATAATTCAAGCAGTTCCATAATGACGTTAACAGGAAGTTTAGTACGTTCAGTTAGACTTTCATCTTTTTCGAGCCGAGACTCGATTATTTTTAAGGTTTCAGGAACTGGGACATTCGTGAACAGACTTTCAACATCAAAACTAACCAGCTTATCCGTCTCAGCCAGCACTATGTCCTTTGACTTTTCAACGAAGTCTTTAGAATTTTTTATGTACGAGTCAGTTTTTCCTACCAATGGTTTTAGGATGTCCAGGAGGACTTTAGACAGTTCCCTACACGGTGAGTCGCGAGAGCTAATTATAGGCCTAAGAGGTACATCAGTTTTATGAATTTTAGGTTCTTTGTTTTTTTTAAACAAAGAACTCGTTTAACACCGCATCACTCGAAAATCCCACACATGTATGGGTACCTAAAATTCATAAAACTGATGTACCTCTTAGGCCTATAATTAGCTCTCGCGACTCACCGTGTAGGGAACTGTCTAAAGTCCTCCTGGACATCCTAAAACCATTGGTAGGAAAAACTGACTCGTACATAAAAAATTCTAAAGACTTCGTTGAAAAGTCAAAGGACATAGTGCTGGCTGAGACGGATAAGCTGGTTAGTTTTGATGTTGAAAGTCTGTTCACGAATGTCCCAGTTCCTGAAACCTTAAAAATAATCGAGTCTCGGCTCGAAAAAGATGAAAGTCTAACTGAACGTACTAAACTTCCTGTTAACGTCATTATGGAACTGCTTGAATTATGCACTCAATGTAACTATTTTGAACTAGAGGGTAAATTATACCGTCAAGATGAGGGGATGGCCATGGGGTCGCCATTGTCGCCTATCTTTGCTAATATCTTTATGGAGGAGTTTGAGCAAAAGGCTTTGTCTTTGGCTCAACTCAAACCGAAGATTTGGTGGAGGTACGTCGATGACACCTTCGTGGTATTTCCGCATGGAGACGATGAACTAAAAGACTTTTTAGGGCATCTTAACAGTATTTCTCCTTCCATCCGCCTAACAATGGAAGAGGAAGTCCAAAACAAACTTGCATTTTTGGATGTGTGCGTAGAAAAGGATAGGGACACGCTTAGGACAACTGTTTTCAGAAAAAAGACACACACAGGGCAGTACTTAAATTTTCAATCAAACCATCAAAAATCTGTCAAAGAAGGGGTAGCTTACTCACTATTTGACAGAGCAAAGAGCATTTGCTCAAGTCAAGATGGATTAAATCAGGAAATCAAAAAAGTAGAGCAAGATTTGGCTAAGAATGGATACCCTCAATCCGTAATAAGAAAGTGCAAAACCCGTAGGGCTAAACAGAATGAGTCAGAAAACACTGAAAAATTCGTTCCTATGTCAATCCCTTATGTGCCGGGATTATCGGAAAAAATTAGAAGAGTTGCTAGGAAGTTCAAAGTTAGAACCGCGTTTAGGACACAAAACACTCTTAGGCAATGTCTCGTAAAAACCAAACCAAAAAATGGCACTCAGGGATCAAAAAACTGTGTTTACAGAATAAACTGCAATAGTTGCTCTAGGCCGTATTATGGCGAGACAAAAAGACCTTTAAATGTTAGAATCAAAGAACACAAAGATAACACGAGGAAGGGCTTAGTGGATAAATCAAAAATTGCCCAACACTGCTGGTCTGAAAATCACCAGATGAATTTTGACGAAGCAAAAATAGTACACCGCGAACCTCATTTCTTCAAAAGAAAACTAATTGAAGCTTCATACATAAAACTAGCAGACCAACCAATCAGTCAATCTTCACTTGAAATAAGGCCAGTATGGCTACCAATATTAAACAAAGAATTGAAAGACAGGGAAAATAAAGTGTCAGCAAATAGGGTAATTACTAACAATTCTGTTCAAAATTCTCATAACATGTTAACCCGTAGCAAGGCCAAGGGGCAAAATCAGGTTAAAAATTAACTAAAAAAACACAAACAGACACACGGAATTTGCATATCACATGTCTCTGTTTCAGGTTTTCGCCACCGGTAGCGCGACGTGATTTGGTTGGCTGTGGGCGCCGCCATTTCCGTTGCCGCCGCCATTTGCTTTCCTCCCACCAGTCTCAGCTCAGCTCTGATTGGGTGTGGACGTGCTCTCTCCTGCCTGGTGATTCTTGACACTTGTGATTCCTGTGTTATTTTGTGTATTGTTTTTCTTTTCAGCTTATTGTTTCCGTGACTGCTTTTACAGTTCTCTGTTTTAGCTGTGTTTTTCTCCAGGTTTTCCTGGCTATGTGTTACTAATCTTGTTATGTTCTAGGTTTTCTTCCACCTGAAGACGGGATCAGATTCCAGATCCCGAAACGTCGTGAAACTTGTTTTTTACTAATCAGTGATGGCAAATGTCCGCAAAAATCCTAATCAAAATATAAAATCATACCAATTTAACCATGTAAACGAAATTAATCATGAGAGAAAAATTTAACCATTAAATTAACTATTAATTTAACCATATGAAAAAATTATATCATGTCGTTTTATATCCATGGGACGAGATTGATAAAGCGTGTCGTATTCAGACTGAATATGTATTTATAGCAGCTCATTATGCTAGAGGTGCTGGTATTGCATTAGCCATACCATATTAGACATTAGCAGTTGTGTGGACTGTAAACCCGACATTGTAGTGTTAGGTTTACAATACGTCTTTTAAATTTATTTTCCATGTCACGGACTGAGAACAAAAGTACACAAACTAACTTTGTACCTCTAAATTTTTCATATCGTCTGTTTTTTTGTCTTATCACTGTCCAACTCATTAAGAAAATTGTTTTTCGTGAATAGCTTAAGAAACATCTTTGATTGCTTATTCATTACTTTTAGTTGATAGTGATGTTTTAACGGTGCAATTAAATGTGACTTTGTGATGAAAAACTCTTTTTACCAAGAGGGCTTAAAGAACAGTCTTTTGATTAATGAAGAGAAATAAAAATAGGCCCAATGTCGTAATGAGTAGAGGTTTCATAGCATTAAAGATTCTTCAATATTTCCATCATGCAGGTAAAACCATTTCTCCTCGTAATAATCAATAGCCCCAGATGTTCACTGGCTTGAAATTAAATCAACAACATCACTGTTTGCGTTTTATGATAATAGTAAACCCAGGCGATAACTGACCTTGTGACGAGTTACGTTTTATAACATATCAATATAACATTGTTTTCCAGATCCGGAAATGTCATGAAACTTATGTACATACATTGAAAAATATATCATTTCAATGAACAATTTATTAAGATTAAACCGCAATCGAAGTATACCTCAAGGCGTGCGCGCGCAGCTGCTTGCTGTGCTTCAGCTCGTCGATGGGCAAACCGTTGAAGGGCAGAAAAACTTGCTGCACATCAGGGTGGGTCTCGAATAGGCTAAAAAATAAAAATCTCAATTTAACCTAAATTATATGTAAAAAAATAGTATATTTCATTATAAGGGCCTAAACTGACGCGTTTCGTCCGATGTCAAGTTTTACGACATCGACGAAAAACAGCCCATGGGCCATTTTTGTTCTATAAGCCGAGATTGAAAACTGGCCGAGTAATGAAAGGCAGCATTAGGACCGTGTGATGAACTATATTTTTCGTTTTACCGCTCAATATAACAGGCTAACTACTTTAGAAAACCAAAATATTACCTTTAAAGATATCCCACAAAGAGGCTTTCATCTTGTTCTTGCTTTTTAAAAACAATCAGCCGATTGTCTATTTAATTTGTGTTAAGTTAGACGGTCAACAATGAACAGCTATCGATGTATCGAACGCATTGAACTATCGATTGGTGAAATGAGCGAGTTCCACAAATCGATTAAACCGACAAAAATGCAACAATGAATTACAATTGATAATAAATGCGGAAACCACTTTCGATGCATTCGACAGCTGACCATCAACGCTGACGTACACACGTTTGCAGTTTTGTACATTATAAACGAACAGCTGACGTCCTCTAAATCAGCCGATTCTTTTTCTCCCCAGAGCGAAAAGCTTTCTTAGGCCCGCAACACATGTAATGAAAACTGCCGTTTTCACAGCGGTATAGCGAAAAATTAAAAATTAAACACTTTACTGACGTTAAAGTGTTACTTAACTTCAACATTGTTAAGTAACACTTAAAATTGTTTCAGGAAAACCCAAGAACAAGTCTCTAAATGATTCTTTATAAAGATGAAGACACAAGCCTTGTCTCAAACTTTGTGGTAAATACAAGCGGAGTTACCTCAAAATGATTCTTGGTTAATATAAGGAAAACAGCCTGAAAAAATCAATCAATCGTTTTAAAAGTAATAAAATAACAACCACCGTTTGATGGAAAATTCCTGTAAAATACTCAATTAATTCATGAACAGTTTTCTCCAATTAGTAGAAACTTGACTGTGTATAAACTGTAAAACATACAGCAAACAACCCTAACTTAACTCGTAAAATTATTTCAAACAATACGAAGACGGTAATATTTAATATAAACTAAGTAGTAAAACTGAATGTTTATTTTTTACAATTTTCAGCTAATATTTTACCCACACCAAACACAACAGGTATTGTAACGTATGAGGAACACAGCTAATGTTATTTTAGTAAACAGTGGACACGCAGCAATGGACATTGTAACATAGTGTTATTTTAAAAGGTTTTCTTGTTATTATTGCCCTCTTACGAGTTTAAGGTAGACATTCACAACACTTCATTACATTCTGTAACGATGATAAAATATTTTGTTAATCTACATGAATAGAGTGTAAGACCTGCCTGCTACCCGGAACAAACTGCTTGTACTTATAATGTGGTGGAAACCTTATGTCATTACGAAAACTGCAGAAGAACTTAAGATTTATTAGAACACCTGCCATACCTCCTGATACATGAGTTAACAGCGAATTCTTAGTAAAATTTGAGAGAACGTTTAAAGAAGTTGACAGGGTTTAACCGAAGAAATGCTCTTTTTCATAATTTTTCATAAAATTACAGCGTAATATTATTTTAGAGTAATAATGTTTTGTTGGATAACCCATAACATTTCAATACCCCTCTTCTTCTTCACATCGCCTGATGATCGTGATGACACTGACCTTGTCGATGTCTGCCCATATCGCTTTCCTTGTCACTAGAAGCAGCACCTAAAAAATGAACCTCAATCTACCACTCCCATCCTCCCTCCCTCCCTCTCCTCTCTACCCATCCTCTCTACCTAACTTCTTCTCTCCCTCCCTCAATTCTATCCTCCTCCTACCTCCCTAACCCACACCTATCCTACACCTCCATCCCTCCTCCACATCTCTCCCTCCTCCACTCGCCTCCTCCTCCTCTCAGGGAGAGAGGGAGGGACCCCCACTTCCATCCTACGACTATTTCCCTCCCCCACCTCTTTTCCTCCACCACTCTCAACCACCATCTCTCTCCCTCCTTTAGTCCCACCCTCCACTTCTTCCTCCCCCACTTCCATCCTTCACCTCCCTCCCTCTACCTCTCTCCCTCCTCGACCTCCATCCTCCACCTCTCCCCCCACCCCCAACTATCCTGCTTCTTCTCCCACCACCCCCACCCCCTAGCCCTCACCTGATGAACGTGATGACGCCGACCTTGGCGATGTCTCCCTCCACCACCTTCCACGTCGTCACCAGAAGCTCCTTCTGCCTGTCGGTCAGCGGCTCCGGGTCTCCGAACTGGTTCTCCTCCTCCTCCTCTTGCAGCGTGTTCTGTCTAGAGGTTCGCCCTAGCTTGGGGCCCCCTTGGCTCTCGCTGCCGCTGCTCTCTTGCTTCGGCAGCAGAGAGTTGCGGCGGCCGGTCGTCGTGTTGCCCATGGCAGAGGCTTCACCGCATACTTTGACACCTTATGATCATTTCTGTAAAGAACAAAAAATAAATAACAACCATGTACGAGACACTTCCAAGAAAACGTTTAACGCCTAAAATAGACCTTAACATAGTAGAATGAAGTCTTGGTGACTATACCTATTATTTAGGCTAACCACAAAAAAAGCAAAAGCCTACTTAGAAAATTTTTACTAATTTAATATTTTTAAATTTAACTTTCACTTTGTAAGTATAGAACCCAGAGAAATTTCATGTTGTCGGTCCAGTGACGAATCAGGTTAAGATATATTTATTTTATTTTGAAGAGTATATTAGGAAATGAAGAAGCAACAAGGCAAATGTTTTGATCGTTAATGTAGTCATTTTTTGTAATAACTGAAATATATTTAAATACCCCCGTCGCAGCAAACCTGCGTACTCAGCGAATTCCCAATTACAAAATATACAGTAATCAATCCATTATTACGAAAAAAAGAAAAATAAACAAGTGATATATTTATATATTGAAATAATATATTATAGCTTGTTTTAAAAAGACTTTGTGAAAAATACTGGTAAATGACTTCGATGAAAAACACAAAGATTTCATGTACTGAAGTAGGCAAGAATGTTTATTTTTTAAATAATATTAATATATAAAATTGTTTAAAAACCAAAATTCTATTAAATACATTGATACACTGAGAAATTACTCAAAGCGATTCCTTGAAAACCTCAGTAGAGAGTAAATAGGAATTAGGTAAGCCAACATTCTGCTGCCCTGATATTAAAAACACAGGGGAAAAAATGCAAAGCGGCAATATCTCGGAGACCATTGGACTTAGAGAAATGATTTTAAATACCAAATTATTTTTTTCGAGCTAAATCCAATGGTGCAAACAATAATTGGATAAATATAATTTTTCAATTTGAAAAACTCAAAAAACCCATTTTCGGGGGGTAAAATGGGGCCTTTACCCCACATTGGATATGTCGATCTGGCTGGTTTACGAACTCGTCCAAGAGAATCTAGTTTTACATATCTGTACCAAATTTCGTTACGATCGGAGGATATTTACGAGAGTTATCGTGCTAACAAAACTCAAAAAATTAAAATTCTATTTCACATATAAGCCCATGTTAAATTTTGAAACAAATCGTGATTTTTGTAGGTAAAAATGCGTTTTTACACGAAATTCACTTCATATCCAGAAAGTACACATAAAACGTTGTCAATTAATATAAATATTAATATGATTGCTGAGGTTTTCCTGAACGGATATTTTTTGTCCATTCTGTTCTGTTAAAACGTCGGAAATAGCTTATTTCTAAGGAAATTCGCTAAAAATCATAGAGCCGTTCAGATATTGTAAAGTCAGTCTCGATTTGTTGGCTACCACGATAGTCTAAACAAAAGAGATAATTGCAAAACAAAACATTTCTTAAAAGAGGAAAATAATATGTATTTGACAGTGAGTGAATGTGTAAGTGAATCGCTTTGTCATACGATTCAAACTGCTGTCAGTCTTGGTTTCAAGTTATCATCTCATTCTTGAATTATAGTAAACTATTGCTTTGTAGGCATCAAACTAGGAAGCATATGGTTTATTTTTGTTCCAAAACCTATATTGTATCATATTAATTTATACGTATATTTTTATTGGTGCGATCGTAAATATATTTTTAATTCAGTACTTGTTTAAACTTCATGTTCCAAAAGTTAAAATTATAATATTGGTTCTCCCTGTTAGTTAATTTTCCCTCAATTTTAATACGCTGCAATTTTTGATTTTTAAACGAGTAGGTGGACCTAAAAATCTGGGATGGTTTGGCCACCACCACGTGAACGCTATGTAATAGTATATTACGTTACTAGCTATGTAAAACTTACCGGGCGTGTGACGTACGATACGTTATATCATACTTCTCAGAAAAAAAACATATTTTTCAATCATAACATATTCCTTACAAAGCTACTACGTTTCTTAATTCTTCAAACCTAGCCTATAGTAAACAAACATTTGCTACTGCTATCAGAGCTGACCACTACATTCCTCTGAGTAACCAATAAAAATTCATTAAAGGTCAGTTTGCTGCATTCAGCTGATTGTTTTGATTGTTTACTTCCATTATTTCCGCTTCCTAGCGCATGGTAAATTTACGGAGCAGTTATAGGCAAAGAGTAACTTTCCATCCAAGAGTAAGGCACAGAAAGCAGATGTTTCTGTGTAGTACGATATAAATGTTTTTACATATTTTAAGTTACCTTATATTAATTACTGCGTAATAAGAGCACTTAACGGCAAATGAAGTGATTTTTTGGGGAGTAAACTTTATGGATTAAAATTCTGATTCTTATTCTGATAGAGGAAGATTCAAAGTTTAAAATTTGCTATCTATGATCCCTATTGTTGCATTTAGACCCATTTAAGATTTGATTACAGTTCAAAAATACATACACTTAACTTTTCCAGATTTTAACTATTCCTCTCAGACGATAACCGTTTATCAGGATCAAGACAATGCTTATTCGATAATCTTTTCCAAGCATTTCCCTTTCTTGTAGATTTTATCTTATTTTCTTGTAGAAAAGCCTATTATTAAGTTTAATTAACAATTAAGGTCTAAGGTCTAAGGTGAGAAAAGGTAAGATATGTAATAGACTGGCAAGAATCTCATTTATTGTTATTTCATTTACTCAGAACCCTTGTATATTGGATTGATGACAACTAATTAGGCTACACCACAGAGAAGAAATAAAATATTTCTTATTTCTTCTTTGTGGCTACTCTAAGGTTGCAATTTGCACTTTACGGCATTCTTGAAGAATAATAATAGGCCTAGTCTGTTATAAAAGTATATTGTATTAGTAAATGCATTTGTATATTGTATTTTTACCGTCTAAATAGACAAATTTAATAATGAAACCCCCTAGCCACAATAAATTCTTATGCTAGCGATTCTTATGTTTCTATTCCTTAGTCAATTGTAGAATTATATAGAATTTTAAGATTAAGTGTCCTAAATAAGAGGGAGGATTTGAATTCTTTTAGCTCAGATAAATAACCCGTTTAAAAATAATCGCTTTTAAAAACAGTTTTCAATTGATCCTAAAAAAATGCTTATATATTTCTTGGACGTAACAAATTTGACGTTTTCCATTGCTGAGCGATAACGACTAAAATATTCCTATTAGGTGATATTTTGCTTAGTCGACACTGGTATGGATCAATATTTACAATAATGTAGTAAATTAATATTGAGTTGTTATTAGATTAGTGTTTTAATGCCCTGTACTATGTACAGGCCTTCAAATATTACTCTTTTAGAGGTAACTTGTTATTCGCCTTTTGATTAATCACATCAAGCCTACAAAAATGGATAGGATCTGAGCTTACAAAAATTGAAGAAAATATTATCTAACTATACATATAACATCAATAGAGCTGAGATTCGTAAGCGAAATTGTAGGAACTGCGTCATTACAATACTTTTAACATTACTTGAATAAAAATAAATAAGCCTAAATGGAAAACACAAAAGAATGTTTACTTGTTTTCTTCATTTAGAGCTAAAACATGAAACTGATTCAAGTAATCTTAGCTGGTAAGTTTGGAAACGGTTTTACACTAAAACACATGCATTCTCGTTTAATCAGAGTTATATTTTATGATACTGTAACTCTGTTAAAGCCCAACTAAACCAGTGACTTCCATAGAGGACCAGCATTGTGATCGATTCCAATATAAATGTCATTCGTGGTATCCAACCCAAGCGGGAGGCAAACAACAATATGGTGCTGGACCCTCTCAATAACCGCGTTTATGAACCGATAGCCAATATTGGGTTAAAGTAAGTAAAGTATTGTTTTACGTCTTCTTTTATAAGCTTTATGGTTTTAATTCAAAATAATAATGTGAATGTGACAATAACGTTTAATATGTCTATAATGTGGTTTGCTTTTTTTAGCTTTGCGTTTGTTGATAGATTTATTCTCAGAAAATGTTTATTTATCGATCAGGCAACAACAAATAGCTCTGTAAAATATCCGCTTAGTTTTTAAGTGTTTACAGTTTTGAAATGACAAAATGACCAACAAGTTAGCTTTTTTTCTTATAAAGAGTAATTTTTACAATTCCTGTCGGTAAATATTTTCTACTCTGTGGATATTTGTCAATATGAATTATTAAATAAAATATTCTTCATTTTTAGTGTTTTTGCATGATAATGGTCTCTGTGATCATTGTAGTTTTGTAATATGTATATATGGTTAATCATTCCAATATCAATAGATAAGGGGTAAAAAATCAGACACTTAATTACAAGTGTAAAGGTAACACTCACACATAATCAAAAAATTACTATTTTTGTGCATTATTAAAAGTTTTCTGGAGAATTTAAATTCTCGTTCTGTAAAAGGAAACAAAGAATACAAGTATTTAAGGGAATCCTCAGTTCCTTCTTCGAAAAAACTGCCCGTAATTTACGTAGAAACCTTGCCTATGTTTATAAATACTATATATTACTTGTGCAAATGGGTGCACACGACTGAAAACAAACTTGACTAAGTTCTCTCTTCTTTACTAGCGATGAGTAAATAATAATTACAGCAAACAATTCAAATAGACGTAAACGCGAATAGACAAAAAATATAAATGTAATTTTCTCCCAATACGATCATCTTTAGGGAGATAAAATATCATGAGAGATTGAAAGTTAATATTTATTTAAAGGACAGACTTGAAGTAGATGGTGTTGATGCAGCGAAGAGCATTGAAGTGTGAGAATACTGTTTTCCATAAACGTTAACGCAAGTTTAAAGGCCGCAGTGATGTACAACTTGGGCTATAGGTGCTGAAAACTTCAGACATGGTTTAACTGAGCATAAACAAGAAAATAATTTTTTTTCTATGATCCATTTTTTCATATGTCAATTAGTTTATT
This sequence comes from Flexamia atlantica, assembly GCA_035578135.1. Classification (NCBI taxonomy): domain Eukaryota; kingdom Metazoa; phylum Arthropoda; class Insecta; order Hemiptera; family Cicadellidae; genus Flexamia; species Flexamia atlantica. Next base: position 58,490,645 of record JAQJVK010000003.1, read on the forward strand.
CTTTAAAACATAAGTCACGGTTCACAATGAATCACATAAATTAATTTTGAACAATCTAATACATTTTTTAAGTTAGATGGTTTGTTCTTTGATGGGATGGTTATATATTTTAAGTTTTTGCGCTCTATTCACGTATACATGAAGTCAGGCTCGAGAGTTTATATATTGTTTTCAGTATCCACAACAAATCCGGACCTTAGATTTTAATCTGTGGCGTGATTAGAAATACTGAAAATAAAATTATGAACGACCTGAAATACCTCATATTTTTTAAGTCCGGCGATAAAAACGACATACATTTTTTTCTGTTGTCAACTGTAGCCTACTTTCAAGATGTAAGAAATTAGATGTAATGAAAATAAAAAAGAAATTACGGAAAAAATAAAATTAAACTGAATTAGAAAGTATGATAAAGTTTCAGTACCGAATAAAGTAAACTAAAATAAAATACTTTTTTCATTTTTAATTTTATTAATTTTTTCAACAGTCGATCGATTAGTCGATCAACAGTTAATCGATAAGTGAAACGATAACCACGGTGAAATATTAAAAAAAACCTTAATCATTTTGGTTTTTCTTAAATATTTATTTCGGAATCCAAAAGGAAATTTCAATTATGTAACAATTTTGCATACAAATGAAGGTAATTTGTTTTATCAAATGCAATTTTTTATTGCGGATAAATAATCTCTGCTTCACGTATTTTCTACGACAGGACTTTACGAAACGCACAGAAAGAAAAAAAAACATACGAAAAACGTTTCTGTAAAAAAAGATGTAACAATATACTATCCTGTGAAAAATGAGTAAGTATTACGAATACATAACGTTTCAAAATTGACAAGGGCTATTTACTTTGAGAAAAACATAATACCAACGCCGAGAGAAAGCTACTTAAAAATCCATTCCGCGTCGTTGCCTTGATGATACTTTATATCACATTGAAAAAGTTGACGTTTGTTTACGGCTTCCAATGAGCCTTTCGCTCTGTTATCATTTTCACAAATTTTCGACAAAAATAAAAAAATTAGTAAAAAATAGCTAGCTTTTAGATTTATAGGTATTTTGAAGGACCCTTTATGGATTCCAATCAACTCATTCATCTGTATACATTTATAATATAAATTCATGTAAATTGAACTTTTTTGTAGATTTTCACTTGAAAAAAGAATATTAATGCCCTTAAATTATAAATAAACAAATTACTATTTTCTCAATCTTATATATAAACGTAAAAGTGATGGGTTTAGTTTAAGGTAAGTCTCATAGATCACAAAGTAGAAATTGTTGGTATTTGGTTGGTTAATGAGAGCTACAAACCGCGTTCCTTAGTGAAAGACGAGAGGATTTTAACCTGCACACGCCACTGGAGATTGTGGTATAGTATTCTAGGCACACAGACTTTATTGAGAGCAGGAATACTCTCATTTTTTACCTTAAGTTACTTTGTTTAATCCTTAAGTGACTTATACTTTTTGTAATAATCCAAATTACCATTCAAACAAAAATTAGTACAAAAGTATTAGTAAAATTCGGTATACAATCAATCTGACAAAGTATTATTTTGTATTCATATACTTAAACAGTCGTGCCTATTTTTAAATATTGGAATTATTTATGGGTTAAATGATAATTCATGGTTTTGCAATCCTTCTCAACACAATAAAAATACATCATTAACGACATCACACTTACTTGAGCTATAGTTTCGGTTTCCTATTTCCTATTTCGGTAAAAAGTAATGGGGGATATAAATTTATTACACATATCAATAATATCTTACTCTGAAAGCTGAGCTGGGACAAAAACTAGCTTTAAAACTGAGATTGTAATATTAAGATGTCTTGTATTTAGTTATCAATTAATTATTAACTAATAATTTGAGAAACGTAAATAAGTGATTGAGGAATTTATTTAAAAAACATTTTGAAACTATAATTCTAGCCAAATAATTTTGGTTCATCAAAGAATTTTGGTAGAACATATTTAGGCTATTAAAGGATATGTCTACAAGGTTTTCATGTCTATTAACTATTATTTGAAAAAGTTATTTTAATATTCAACTCTTAGTAACTGTTATTTTAAACTTTTTACATAACAATTTTAAGTGTGTCAAAATATGTTTTACTTAAATTTTATCCTTTAAAGGTAACGCACTTTTGTTAAAAACATAAACCACCAGGTTAATATGATCTCCCACGAAAATCTGGCACGACAATAAAGTGGCCTTAAATATCCAATATTCCAGAAAATGCAAATGTTATTATCCTGCTAAAGAAAGAAAGTAAACGAAGTCAAGGGCTTTAATGCAAAAATGTTGAAGAGGCGTGCCTTTTTAAACCTATTATTCATTTGTGAATTTTGTTTATCTTTCAACCTGTGAATATTCGAGCAGGTTATTTTTCTTTTTAGTTAACCACTTTTAGACCTAGTACTAGACGAAAGCATATCGTGAAGAACTGACAATCTTAAGCTACATTTTTTGTAAATTTAAATTCACATACGCGGCAGGTCTGATTGTCATGAAGTGGAAAAAGTGACAAATTTTAAATACATTCAATAATATTCAATTTTAATTAATTAAGTTTCTTCAGCCGAGAATGTTGTAGAATATAAATGTACATGATTCAATAAAAAATAACTCCGAATTAACTACGTGATTTTTTTCAGACATTCTTGCTTCATCACATCAAAATTATCATAAAATAGTACACTTGTTATACAATGAGTTGTTCCGTTTACTCTTACACTTATTCTAATGTTTTATATTGTTAACACATTTATGTTAAAATAGTTTTTAAAACTTATGTTTTTAAATGTTTTGAAATAAGTTGTGCTATTATTTCGCGGGTATATTAAAGTAATGAATACATTCTTTGTTACAAAGGCTCGAAAAATGGTTTTTGCAGTTTCAACAATGACCGCGACATGCAACATAGGGTGGGGAAATTGTATGTTGAGCACAACGACCTTTCAGTTATTGTATGTACTGACAACGTAATATCCATACAGCCCTTTGAATAGTGCTATAATAATAAAACATGATTTGTTTATTTCTATTTTTAATTTACTTATTTTAAGCCAAATCCACGTTTTAAAGGAGTAAGCTATGATCAGAATTTTGGATTAGAATTCAAGAGTTGATAAAAATATTTTAGTTCTGTGTACAAAATGTTTTAAGCGTAGTGTTTTAATTTAAACAATGAGTAAAACTGCGGCAGAACTATTGAGCTATACAAACTTCAAAATACATTCAATGTTACATTTTTTCAATCCAAATGAAAAACAAATCAAACATGGCAAAAATCATAATTATTGTTACTTATGAGATTTTAATAACAAAAACGTTCTCTATCTATTGGAATCCAGGCAATATGGTGTGGAATCACATTTCCAATCTCTTCGGCTTCAAACGTCAGTAGAAGACCAGCAAACGGCTTTCTTCCCAATAACTACCACTTATGAAGATCCTTTCAATAGCGAGGAGTTATCTGTTATCACGATTTAATATTTAAATATTTCTTTAATATTAAGAAAATTGCTTTATAATTAGTTCTTAATGAATAAAAAAACAAAATTTAGTTTTTACTTTGTTATTGCGAGATTTAGAAAAGGAATTATTCATTTTAAAAATTACCCATTTTAAAAAGAAGAGGGACAATCCAAAGCATTTTAGTAACCAGTACCCAATTTAAATCACTTACATGACTAGTATGGTGCACTGTTGATGTTTGTTCCAGAAAAATAATGCAATGCCTTTTTCACGTAAAGCTGACACAATTTTTTTTCGAAATAAAAATACATTTCCTGTATGTAAATCATTCATTCAAATGGAGTGATGTAAAAACATTTACATTTTATTACTGCTATGTCAGATATATTTACAATACTATAGCTTGAAAGGGGCTAAAAGCCCCTAATCATGATAGGTTTAAATTTACATTGAAATATTCCTTCTTTATCATATTAAAAATTGCCTTAATACAAAACTGGCTTTTAGATCCACAATATGTTAATATTTAGCATTTGGTTTTGAATCAAGTAACAGGACCTCATGTTTTAATGTAAACAAAACAGACGTTTTTAAATCTCAATGTTTTTAACGGTACATATTTTGCGTTATTTTTCTCTTCTTGGCGAATTTCAACACATTTTATCATTCTTCCCGAGTCAATGGTACCAAAACCTTTTATTTGAGATACCAAAATCGTCTTCCATCATCCTGCGACTTACCAAACGTTCACAATTTCTATAAAAAATGTGACTACAGCGAAAAATAATATACAAATAATTGAAAATGTTATCCTTATAACAACCCTCGGATGTGCAGTGTGATTATCGATTCGTTTTTATGTATATATGTGGTAAACTATGTATATTTAAGTGGTAAATGTTTGATGAGAGAAACACACTTGTCAATCATCTGAGTTGATAAATTAACACAATTCACCAAGAATTAACTATCAATCGATATTTTCCATCACAATTTCGGCTATACCCTTTAACTACATCATTAGGTTTTATGATTACCTCACACGACTGTTGTCTGGACAGTTTTAGAAGAAACGTTTCAATTTTGAAACGTGCTTGCAGCATGTTAAAATATGCATAATCATCTTACTTTAATTATTATTTTTATACCCTAAAAACATTCTGTTTGTGCGAATAAAATGTTTTTTTTCTAAGAAGAATTTGTTTCTTTTTTTAATGAGGATTTTGGTTACGGGAAATCGACTTGGGGAATCGATTACAAATGTTAATCAAAAGAGCAGATTCATATTTTCACGTTGATTTTATCCGAGCAAAGCTCCAGCTCTCGGTTCTTAATTTAATAATTTAAATGATTTTCTCTATAGGGTTCACCTGTTAAAACACAAAACAAAATCTGTCTTCAACTCTACCTTCTTAAACTTCTTAAATTTTTTATAGTAGGCTATTAGCAGACATACCCGCAGCTTCGCCCGCTAATTTTATTTAACTCATATTATACCATGTGCAATTTTTGGGAATGGTTATCAAATGGACTGATTTGGGTTATGGCCATTGGCGTAAAATTACACCCTTAAGGAGAAGGTGTAATGTTTCCTCTAAAAATGTTTTCTCATGATTAGCAAATGGTATGAATTAGCCTTCTCCCATTTGCCAATACAGAGAATGAGACATAACCCGGGATAGCAAATAAAGATGCTAAGGGCGGCTTCTCGACATAACATCAATATGAATTTAGTACGCTTTTGAAAATAAACCGAAAATTGTAAGAAAAAGTAGACGGAAGGCCTGAGTGCCTTAACCAAAAACATATTTCCCAAACCTTTCTCAATCAAATTGAAGATCGTGTCTCGAACCTATCGATAAGGCAAAATTTTTTTTGAAATGGTATATTTTTGTAATTGAAATCTTCATCACATAATGAGTTTTAAGATTTTAGTTTTAGAAAGGTCTTATTTATTAGACGGATAAACCATTTTAAGAGTATACAATATTGTACGTAGGGTGGTTCGTACAACGCAAGTAGCTAAAGTGGCATTTGACAAAAATATAGTAGGTGGCTGAAATAAATTTGTACATCTTATTCTCCTAGTAGATTGGATATCGTACCTTTTTTATCCCCTGAGAATATTGCATAGGCCTTCCATCCATAGTTTTAAAAACTGAAATATCCGCAATTTGGAATTTATAATAAATTCTATTTTAGCCATCTGAGAGGGAATGTTTTAAAGACCTTCCTTTATTCGCATCTAGTTCCTATAAAGAACATTTGTGTCAATTTTAATAGCCCAAAGTCTTGTAGTTTATAAGAAAATAAGCTATGAAAGCTAAAAATGACCGCCATTTTGAATTTCATAATATACCATATTCAAGCCTTTTGAGATAAAATATTGCAAAAACCTTTCTTAGTACGCATCTATTTGTGCCAAGTTTCATTACCCTAAGCCTTATAGCTGTTGAGAAACTGTGATCAGTCAGTCAATGGGTTTTGGCTTTTATATATATAGAAGATTGCCCTAGAAAGGGTGACTTGCTTAAATCCAAACTGATATAAAGAATAAATGCTAATAGTCTTAACAAAACTCAAGCTGTTTTTTATATCAAATAAAAAAAAACATACGACAAACATTAGAATATAACGTTTTCATTTTGTTTTATAAATGTAATCTAATTCGCTCAGTCTATAGCAGTGTCGCCAATATTGTTATCTCCAGGACAGGGGCAGAAGTATATTGGTTTTCAGCGGAAACAAGGCAAATTACCAATCCAAGCAGAGCTCAAGCTTAAGGAAAACGTCGATAAAAAAATCCGTTGTTCTACCGTTTACTAGTTGTTCTTAAGCAGTATTGAATGATAGTGCATATTTCAAACCGAAACTTTCCTTAATAGTTCTTTTTTATCCGAATTAAAAAACCAATCCGTGTCAAGTGAATGTCTGGAAAGACGATACCTCTCAATTGGCGTGGCACTTCAAACAATTTATCGCAACTATAATGGTAGGAAATAAATTGTCATAAGAGTAATTTAAGTAGTTGACATCCACTGATATTTTAAATATCACTATCTGATCTTAATCTCTAACCACCTATGCTTCGGTTAGTTAAAATATATAAACTTATATACTTGTAATTTTTTAATTACTGTAATTTAACAGATAAGTATACATGTAAGCGTTTACACTTTATTTCGTTTCATACTCTGTTCGCACTGGGAACCACTCTTGTAGTTTACATTGTAATAATATATTTTACCTATTTGATCATCTACCAAATGAAGATTTATATGAATATATGTAGATATGTTTGTGCCAACTCTTTTAGCATACAGGAAGTTATTTTTAATACATACACAAATAAATTTTATAGTATGAACTTTCTTACTAGAAGTAATATTTTAGTTGAAAACCCGCTGCGGATTATCTCCCCTCAACTTTGTTATTGATCACACTGAAATAAATTTCACCAATAAAATTTCCCAACAAATTTCCACAGTGCTTAGTCTGGTCAAAATTGTTCCATAAAAAGGTTTCCAAACAGTTTATTTTTCACGATTTTTATGTTCCTTGGGGTGACTTAATTTGCAACCTCGTGTTATTAACAAGAAATGGACAGTTTTGATATTTTTACGCAAACCTCCAAATTTATATTGAGTAATAAAACATCATATGTAATATAATATGCCGGGTGACCGGCGTAAAGCGTTCCAATAGCTAACTTTTTAAATTTATATCTGACAGTAAACTTTTATGGGGGGCTCACTTTATTTTTTATGCTGCTTTAGGTATGTATTTCAATTCTTGAAATTTCCCACATTTATTCAATTTGGTGGACAAGTTTTCTTTTCTTATGGAACACTTATATTTCGTGTTTTTTTATTCTATGCTTAGTTTTAGTAACCATTTATTTCTTATTCTTTTTTCCAACACCAATGGTTATGAAGATGTGAGCAGTTTACGATTGAATTTTCTCTATTTGAAGTGCATTAGATCCGTTTTCATTATGCCATACCATGTATTCCCCAATGGAGAACAATAATATATTCTAATAGTACACCTCCATGGGTGAAAAACGACTGAAATGGCAATTTTACGATTGAATCCCAATGAAAATCATATTTTGAGATACTTTTGTGTTTTGGTATTTTTTATTCAACCCAACAGTTTTCGTTATATGATAACAAAAACAGTGCAGTGTTAAAAATCTAGTGCAGTCTGTGTTTAAATGGAGCATTCGTTCGATTCCCTACTGCATTTAAAAATCAAACTTTAACTGCCCATATATTTTTAACCATTGTGTGTAAGAAAAAATTATACAGAATGAATAGTTCCTAAAATTAAGGCGTAGAATCCGAATACACCCTAAACCGCCTGTCCCTTAAGAAAAGCACAATTTTGCCTGCCATTTTAAAAAAATTGCGGGAAATTTCAAAAATTGAAATACATACCTTAAAGCAGCGGAAAGAAACAATGGTGTCCCCCTTAAGAAGTTTACTAATAACAAAGTTAGCAATTGGAACACTTTAGGTATAACACACACGGTGTAGAACACAACCGGTATAATGATGCACTGTATAATATAAATAAAATGTAATAGAACATTTAATATAGATTTTTTGCGAAATCATCTCTTTGTAGTTAAAACCAATATACCTAAGTTAAATATACTTGATCGAACAAATTGTACAACCGTAAATCCAGTAAAAAAATCGAGATTGTAATCAGAAAAGTGAGCAATGAAGTTTGTTTCTATTTAGGCAAATACCTTATGGATTAAAAATACCTTTCCTCTTAATTTAACAGCCAAAAGACTGGTTCTAAGTTTCTTTTTTATCACACTCCAGTTTCATACAATCTGCGCAGAAAGATCGTATAAGAATTGTTCCGCTTGCTCTCTTGATCATAATCGATTTTCAAATCACCCGTTGAGATGGACTACTAATACCCTTGTCTCTAATTGGACCCTGAAACGGAGCTAATTGAGGCTTAATTACTAGACCAACCAAAAGTAGCTTTAGACTTTGCCTACCACTTTGTGTCTGTTCTCCACAAAAAAGAGAGTAGAAAATTAATGAGTAAGAAGTCTACATTAACAAAATTATTAGGTTACCCAAATTCATTAAAATAGACTACTGGCACAGCTTCGCTTATAATTAAATTTACAGTTGAAGTAAAAAAGACTCGGCTTTGCTAAAAAACTGTGTTTACTGTTCTTCAATCGGCTGACACTTGAAATTTGTATTACAATGTAAAATATTATGGACAAAGACAAAACTTTGAGGGCCTCTAGGGTTCTTCCTTAAGTCTTAATTTTATAAATGTTATTTCCTGCAGAACGTCACGGTGAGATCTTTCCAACGAAAGTCACCGTAGTCATTAAAATCGGTTCAGAACTGTAAGAGAAGTCTTGATCACAAAAAACCTCTAGCTTTCTGAATAAGTTTAGATATAGATAAAAAAACGAACTAACCGGAGTACATTTTCTTCTTTTGACAATCCGTTACAAATGTAGGCAGCTTAACTAGTTTCACATGTATTTCCTACTGTCCATATTACTATTATAATATAGGTACTAATTACTAAACCAATCTCATATTCATGTCCCATGGAGGATTGGAACTTATAATATTGATAAACTAATTAAAAATTAAACAATATAATTCAAGCCGATGATCAAAATCTCCTGAAAATTGTATGTTTACCGTTTTATTCAGTGTTTCGTTTTTGATATGTTATTGATATCAGATGGATTATGGTCTTTTAATATTTCTACAAAGATTTTTTTTATAATGTTGAATACGTGGTTTTGAAAGTTGGATAGTTGGCCCTGAATCTGAGAAATTGCTACTGTAATTCAGCCGATGAATAAAATATTATAATATTGTAGACATTTAAATCAGTATAAACAGTATCTACATTTTATATATCTCCAAGAATACCGGGTATCTCATAATTGCTCCCCTTTAAACTTTTCTTGTAATTTTTCAAATATCACTCTCACACCACTCCAAACATTGTTGGGTAGTGATACTTTATGTTGAGTGGATATTCAATTTCGGTCACCATCTTGGATCTGCCTTATTACAAGATTATTTTTTTAAATGGTGTTGTGAGTCTCATTTAAACCCCAAGTTTTCACTGATTACAATGCCTCAATGAGTTTTATACTATCTATATTTTTGTAGTACATTAATATTTTCTAAATAAATTTTTTGCCAATTTTACCAATAAAATTAGTAGCAAAAAAGGTTCATAACCACAAAATCATGTTATCTAATAACAACTAACCATCACCGGTCATTTTTTATTCATTACCAATTCATTTTACGATGTTTAGTTTTCATTATCAAGCATTAATTTGTAGTTATAGAACTGGTGTAATTAAACAGGTACACATTGTGATTTATTTTGTAATACGACCAAAGTCTCCACGATTTTTTAGACAAATATGTTATAACTTCCTAAATCATATACATTCAAACAATTGAAAAAAATCATAGTTTCAGTGTCATGGTTTAAACTAATAATAAAAACGTCCAGTTTGGGTGCTGTACTAGTATCATAAAACTTTGTTTCCAATATAAGATTAATCTTATATTTAATAATTTAAATTTAAATTATACGAAACCAATTATTTTGGAGCTTATTGGGGCAGTAATATATCTGCTACGCAGACTTAGCTACTAACGTACAGGCATATTGAGAGCTTGCATTACTGGAGAGTTGACTTACAGGCTTAAACCATTTGTAACTTACAGGCTTAAATCATTTGACATAATTTGCTCAGTACCACTTCACAGTTTCTTTTCGGATATAAAATAAAATAATACCCCCGTCGCAGCAGACCTGCGTACTCAGCGAATTTCCATAGGATTTATTTTGTATATGTGAGCATTCAACTTGTTTGAAGGAAAGTATCATTTGAATACATTAAGTAAAAAATATACTAAAAACACATATTTAATCATTCATGAGCTTTAAACATGAGGAAAATTAACAAAGAGACCATATTGGTTTCATTAGTAATACATACACTTTTGTATTTTATATAATTCTTAGTCTTTCAATTTTTAATAACTGTAATCTTAATATAGAATATAAATGTCAACAAACATATAACCAATGAACTCAAAACACTCAAAACAAACAAATAATTTAATCTCATGAAAAAATTCAATCATATGGTCAGTTTTATAGTAATTAAAACATCCCTGTTGCAACAGGCCTACATCTCTAGCCAATTTCAATAAAACATATTATCAATCCTCATAATTTTAAACATATCATATATTTTGCTACATTTTCAGGCAGTTTAGACCAAGACATCCCCCCCTTTCCAAATGCTCTTACTTTCTTTATTAAATTTAAAAATAATTTGTATTTTTTGATATAGTATATATTTTCTGCAAAATCTTGATCAATGAACTCTTAACTATTCAAAATAAACACAAATAAAATATTCTACACCTGCAAATTTAATCATATGTTCAGAATTGTATTATTTAAAAACATCTCAAATCAGGGTGTCTATACTTTTGGGAGGGAAAAATTAAAAACAATATTGGACAACGTACTGTGTTTAGCACATCCAATATCATCCAATATCTAAGCAACGGATTGACGTAGAATAATAATTCAAAATGCTAAATTGTTTGTTTTTTTAAGCTGAATCCAATTTTGACAATTAAGTTTAAAAATAATTAGTAAAAAGGTGTTAAATCTTGAAAATAAATTTTATTTTGTGAAAAAAACCTTCTTAGAGTAAATCAATCTTGCTGGTTTTCGAACTCGAAGTCATGAATGACGCTTTACACGTTTGTTCCAAATTTCATCAAGATCGGACCTTTTTTACAAAAGTTATCGCGCCTACGGACAGGTATATATATATATATATATATATACATATATATGAAAATGAACGAACGGTGTTTTTGGGGTCTAGGGACCTCAAAATGAAAAAATAACATGGTCCCGGGCTTAAGTCTCACCGTGCCGCCTACGGTAATAGCTACTTCCCTATAGGGGAAATTCGCTAAAACGCTTAATTGCCACCTAAAATTAAAAATTAACGTTGAATAAAATATCAAAGTGGTTCATTATCTGTAATAAAATAAATAATTTTACAGGGCTTGATAGTTTTTTAACGAAGGGCGATTTGATGATTTAAATAAGTGCAATGTTTCTGTAAATTAAGGACCATTATATGTACTCTATTGAATATAAAATTCTATGCTAAAAAAGAAAGTTCTCACAAATGTATTGCAAGTGGTATATTAATTCATTAAGTGTTTTAAAAGTTCCCCTTTTTGATTATATCGGCCTTCTAGTATTTAGAGGCCGATACTAAATACTAGAAGGCCGATATAATCAAACTCTATTTTACTAACTTAATAGATAGAGTTCAGTATAGTATACCGCTGGAAATTCTCGTCTAATTCCCTTAATACTAAATATAGGAAAATACTTGTTGGAAACAGATTGATTTTTTGTAACGCGAAAACAAAATTTTAAATTAAACAAGGAACTACGGTGCAAAACAAAACAGTGCACATAGTGTATTTTTATTAAAAAATTATCCAAAAATCTAATACATATCCTGTTTTGCTCGCTACGACTTACTTGATCTCTTTTTCAATATCTGGCGAGAATAGCCCTTCTCTAAATGATTTATAACTAATCTATTTTATCACTAAAAAAAGTCATACTTTTAAGTAAAAAAAAATAATTAAATTATTCTTACCTTTAAGAATAAAAACCTAAAAGTTGATAGTCACCTTTCTTTTTAATTTAGCCTACTGCTAAATCTATATTTTCAAATAAAGAATCTCTAACTGTATTGTTGTTATAAAAATTCTGACTTCCACTTTAACTACATCTTAAATGATTTAATACTTAGTTAATACCTTAAAAACATCTTACCTAGAACTTCCGCAAGAGTTTTTACTATAAAATTTACTGCTCAGCACTGTAATCCAAAAAGTTAATATAAGCCAAAGGAAAGAACTTCTCGACAGGATATACCACTCAAGAGCCTGGGGACGTCTTAGCCCGACTCCTAAAGAGGCGGCCGAAACACTGACTTTGCTGTACGTCGGTCCCTCCCCCTGGATGTCACCCTACCACCCCACCCACCCTCCTCCCACCCTCTGCCCTCGTAGCTGGCCGTGAATGCTGCCTCATCACTTACAAGTACCGGGAGACTTTGCTTGATTAAAGAGTAACGCTATCTAAACAGCAAGCGGTGATTTCCTGTGTTTTAAAAGAAAGCCAATCACAGAAAAAGTCAATTTTGTCCTTCACGTAATGTATAAATGAATATATAAATGAACTAATATGACTAAGTTGATTTAATGAATTAAATGAAAAGAAAGTATTAAAAGCTCTTTAGTCGTTAACCAGGAAGGAAAAATCAACTCTCACTCAAATTCAAAACTTACTCCACAAAATAATTCCGATGGACTCTCTTATGTATTCATCTCTTTCAACATTATTTTTAGCGTATCATGTAAAACCTTTGTTGATAAAAGGTAATTTCAATTTATGTAAATCAACGATTAACTTCTTGATCATCAGGGTACGTGCTGGTGAATTTACATGTTGTGCTAACACTTTTAAGTCAATGAGCACTTGTTATTAATATATTATTTCAAACGTAGTCTACTATTGTCACTTGTCACTATCAATCGGAATCTAAATGTAATTTCAATGTATTTTCAATAGAATCTTTAATATAATAGAAAAATAACAGAAGCTATATCAGAATAACAAATTCATGAACTGTTTTACATTTTTAAAAATGTTTTTTGTATACCGCTTACATTTTTTTACTATTACACGAAATAAATTATCTATCAATAAACGAAGTCACCTAACTAACCACCTAACAGGTAGGTTTCCGGTTATAGACTCATATTTATTAATTGTATTATATTCTTATCAGCCAAATTGTATCTATACATAATGACCAAATTTGTATTAACCTTTGAGAAAACCGTTCAACTTAAACCCATCAACCCTATACTTGAATAAAAGGTATCGGTAAGATAATTCAACGAAATATTTTTATAAAGTTTTTCGTAAGGGAACAAAAATATAAATATTAGGTTGAAGAGCTGGTGCAATTGTTTTTATTTAAAATCATTTGGGTACCCAAGAGCTGCTGAGCAGCGCATGTCCAGTAGTTTTTAAGAGTAGAATAAACTTTGTTGTAACTTACTGCTTGAACAACTATATCATTTTTTGGGATAAAAATCGATGTTTCTGTAACAGGAAATTCTGTTTCCACTAAGAAAAGATCTATTGTGGTACAATGTTTCACTCTAATCCCAGCATGTGAAAAGTGAAGGCTATTACTCTTCTGCAGGGATGTGCGAGTTAGCCGGGCTAAGGCAAATCAACTCGTAAGCACCTTGTACAATTCTTTGAGTTTTGAAAAGTTTAATATTTTTATTTGTAAGACGATCGCAAAGTTTAACGAAGATCCGTATAATTATCTTCAAACATTGAACACAATACTGTCAACTATCATTAAATATATATTTAGTTTTACTCTAAACCTGGCCTCGATGTGAACAATTTAACTCAAGAAACTGTTACTAAATAATGAATTCACGAAAGTATCAGAGACTGTAACTCGTATTAGAATGATTAAAATAAATTATTTTAGCCCTTGAGATACCTTTATGCTGTAATATTATACTAATTATGACAATACAATCTAATTATACTGACGTGGCCATAATGATAATATCATGGTGATTGAATTTCATTCTTTATTGTATGAACATAAGATGATGTTTTAAAATCCAAACAAATTTGTTTGATAAAACAAAGAAATTGTTGTAAAATTCAAACAAAATCGTTAATTTTGTTTGTTAAGGTTTAAATTTAAATGTTATTGTTTTTTAACTTTAAACATGCTAAAGCCAACCTAATTCCTTTCTGATACCATAAATAACATCGGCTTGCAAAGGGACAATCGACTAATCTTTTTACCCAGAAATTATTATGACAACAAATATAACAAATATGATCAAATCAGTTGACTATACAGGCATGTTTTTGGAGGGGGGTTTAGGGTGGGGGATGGTTCTTAAAAGGTGGGCTTTTTAAGTAATCAGGAACCCTGTACCGCAAGGCCTAATAAAGGATCAATCAGGTGGCCCATAAACCTTAAAGGAGTTAAGCCAATTATGAGTTTATAACAATTATTTATATTTGTTCCCCCCTACGTTCAAATGCTATTTCACTAAAGTATACTGAGGAATCATTACATACACTGTATTAATGATTCTACGCTTGATAATGTTTACATTTGAACCACGAAATCAAACTTTTAATGCAAAATGATGGGATTTGACTAATTATTAACTACAAAGCTGATAGTTATATGGATTAAGTTATATTACCCTTGTGTTTTAAATCATTACATGTAAAAACCAGTTTTAAATATACATTTTCTTGTTAAAGGTAAATGAGTGAATAAAGAAATCTATTCTAGAAGTTGAAGATGGGAAGGAAGAGACTTCCATGTAATCAGCGGTATTCCCAGGTGTTTGAAGAAGAAAACAGGAGTAGTTAATCATCAGATGCTTAGGAAAATTGTGAACTGAATATAAGGTTATTTCGATATCGTTAAGCTTTTAATTGTATGACTCAAAACCGTGCCCGTATTCACGGAATTTTCCGGTGCCCCGATGAGATTTTTCACATGCTATAAAAGATCAGTATTTTCATTAGAATAAAGTTAAAATAACACGAACAAAACAAAGAACACGCGTAAAATGAACAGTAATTCTACAGAGCCTTAAAATACAGTGTAAATTCTTAGAGAAAACCTAGTTTTAAATCAGGTAGGATAGCTATAAATGTTAAAACTAATTCTATTATATTTTTTACCAACATCACTCATAAGGTTATCATATCCTATAGTCTAAAACAAGCTCTTGAACGGGACAACATATTTGAAGTAAGGATATGGGATTTTTCTAAATATATGGGGTTTTTGACCACGAGGAATCAATTAGAACTGGTCTCAAGTCCAGGGAAAATCTCGTTTCCATCATACAATCATTTTTTTATCGTCGTAGACAATTTTAACCAAAACAGCTGATTCATATATTCAAGTTGTTTTTATTTTCTTCCAATAAAAACCAAAATTTCATTAAGAAATCAACAACCAAAATAAGATAAAACTGTTTCAGTTCTGAGTAAAATTGAGCAAAAATTAGCAAGGCTACATTACTTTACTAAAATAAACGTGGTCACCCTAAAAACGCTCACACCCTAGCTACAGGAAATTGAAATGTATTTCTTATTGCTGAACTAGCGAAAAATTGATTGAGAAATATCATCTATTATCGGGGCTTCCATTTTATACTAACAATGTTTTGAGAGTTAAGGTGACGGTTGGTGGAAAAAATGAGTAGTTTGTTCACTGAACATTATGCTGCCAATCACCATCAAACCCCATTGTTTTCTTGCATGTCCATAGGAAATTTAATGAAACTTGACTGATCGGCCGGCCTTGGGTACTTACCCGGGCAAGATAACCACGATAACCTTCAGCGAGCACGACAACCACTTGGTTATCATACTCGCTTCATGTTTGTAGCCCGCTGAATCGATTAACGGGGGCTAAACACCCCCCTACGAATTCCGAATGCAACTCAACGAATTTCGAATGCCATAAATAGTATATTACGTTTCTAGACCAGTAAGTACTCTTTACCGTACGAGTATGATGGTTCCTGTGCAAGCCAGAGGCGAGTGCAGAATTTTCTTGCGAGTTCGGTAAAACTTACCGGGCGTGTGATGTACGAACTTTACATCATAATACTCAGGAAACATATTTAATCATAACGTTTTTATTGCATAAACCACTACGTTCTCAATTCTTCAAACCTAGCCTACAATAAACAAACATTTGCTGATGTCATCAGTGCTGCTATTACATTCATCTAAATCAATAACCTATTAAAACATGTATTGAACGTCAGTTTGCTGCAATCAGCTGATTGTTTTGATTTCTTACTTCCGTTATTTCTGTTTCCTAGTGCACAGTCAATTTACTGAAAATTTATTAACTGAGGAAATTTATTCTAACATTCTAGTTTGCCATAAAGATAAGGTCAGTGTATTGCTTAATTGCTACAACTAGATAATTTATAATGGCTGGTTTTATTATAAATTATAAATGATTTGGGAGAGCTTATGAAAGTACAATCAAAGTCATTTTCTAATAATAGAAACTTAGCAGCATGTAACATTTGGTCCATTAAAATCATTTTAAAATGTAATGTTCAAATTCTGATACTTTGATAAAAACAGTTGAACAAACAATATATTCTAAAATCTTGTGACAGATATTGGAATATTCTTCTATGGAATAAAAACAATTTTGTCTAAACAATACAGTTCTAAGTTTAATTTACAAGTTCTAAACGGTATTTTAATTTTGATCATTTGGTGAACTATTAATTAATCTAGAACTAATCTAGAACTAATTAATGTAGAACTATTAATTATCTAGAACTATTAATCTAGAATAAAAGATTATGCTTGATGCAAAATATAGTATAAACTTAGCCTAGTATAAAATGGTAATTTTTCAAATGATGTTGAATTATCCTGAGAATGCATAAATTTTAGACTATTGGTTGGTATTAGCAACGAACTTAAGAAAAAAACTGTAAGAACTGTACGAACTGTCTATCTCATGTTGCATTTTGTACCGTAACCTTAGTCAGAGGACTACACATAGATCATTCAATGTAAATGATTTGAAAAAACTAGAGATTGCGACTATGTATGAAGTGAAATTATTTGAATCAATATAATAGGAAATACCTGTGAGGTGGAGCTGATATTATAAAATACACTAGTAAATGTAAAACTTTACCAAGCAAGACTTCGTCTATCCAGCTTTTATTTCGGAAGTCTGTTTTTTATTTATTCGCACTTTTCTACAATAATATTGAGCTAATTTATCAATGAATGTATAATACAATCTAATAGATTAGTAATAAAATAATAGATCAATAACATCTACGCCCAATATTGATGGTTCCAACATCTGTTACTACATGTGAACCAACATCATTATAGTGCACTACTCCTGGTTTGAGTATGAAACCATTTGCCTGTTTTGCATAGTACATTTTGCATAGTAGATAAATTAGCACGAATTTGCTATCACGCTATTTGCGAATTTGCTATCACTTGAGTGACGCAGAAGTGTTTATAAAAAATGTGTATTTTATGTTCGTATGTAGAAATACAAGGTGTTTTTTTTAACGCAACCCAAAACTTTATTTTATCAGTGAAGGATTATCCCCTCCCCAATATCCCCGGATTTGGCCCCACCATATAATTTTCTGCGGGGATACATAAAAACTAAGGCCTAAGAAAACAATTCACAGGATATTCAGCACCTAAAAACAAATATAACAAATTTCATGCAAGAAATTCAAAGACGTACTTTGCAACACGTGTTCAGGAATTTGATGGAGAGAGCGCAACTTTGTACAAATGCAAATGACGGATTGTTTGAAACATAATGTAAACTAAATGTAATCAAACTTAATTAATAGGTCGTATAAAATGTAAAGATTAACAAAACATTACTCATTTCATATTTTGCATTATCCAATCTTAAAAAATGGGTTGCGTAAAACACCCTGTATATATAAATGTCAAAGACCATTCTAAATAAATGAGTAAAGTTAAACGATCCATTAAAATTAGTCCAAGTTTTACCTTCATGAGGGATATACAATTGTCTTAGTTTTGTATCCGGGCAAAAAAAACATCCTGGGAATCACGAAATGCGGTAACAGTTCAGTCACTAAGCCACCGAACTCGTAAACCCTCGGTTCACCGCTATAGCCGGCAGATAGCGTTGTTTACTGCCTGGTTTACTTAACACCGGCGTGTTCTTACGTTCTAATGTTTTTGTTTCGGTTGAAAAAAATTATTTTAAATGAAAAAATAAACCAAAGCATGAAAAAATACTGGTATAAAAATAAAGAATGGAATGGTACCAGGAGTTTGGGGATTACACGGTAAGAGGGATTTTCCGGGTACGAGTAGGGATTTACCGGGTACAAGTAGAAATTTACCGGGTACAAGTAGAAATTTACCGGGTATAAGTAGGATTTACCGGGTACAAGCAGGGATTTACCGGGTACAAGTAGGGATTTACCGGGTACAAGTAGGGATTTACCGGGTACAAGTAGGGATTTACCGGGTACAAGCAGGGGTTTACCGGGTACAAGCAGGGATTTACTGGGTACAAGTAGGGGTACAAGTAGGGGTTTACCGGGTACAAGTAGGGGTTTACCGGGTACAAGTAGGGATTTACCGGGTACAAGCAGGGATTTACCGGGTACAAGTAGGGGTTTACCGGGTACAAGTAGGGGTTTACCGGGTACGAGGGATTTACACGATTAACTGTGGTAAGTCAGTCACGTGATAAGTTTGTTATGTGTCGTTGTATGTGTTAGTTGAACATTTAATTGTTCTACAACTGTGAGACTCTTACATGCTTTAATAATGTTATATCAAGGCTATGGTGTGAGTCGTAAGAAGTGACATTATAAAAATACAGTTCACAAAAGTCAGTTCAAAAGAGTCAGTTCAAAAGAGTCCAAAAAACAGTTAATTATCATTCAAAACTATATTTGATTGAAATTTGCTCTAGTATTTTGTCTAACAGATTTGAATTTAAGAAGAATAAAATACCCTAAGGGTTATTGTTGACAATAGTTTTATACAATATGGAACTATCAACGTAAATATTTCGGTTGTTCGTTTGTATTTTAAATAAAATCGAACAACCAGAGTGGCCCAGTTACAAACCCGGCCAAGTCCATTTTGCAAAAATTTTCAGGGGAGGCAAAAAAATCTTCAATACAAAAGTGGTCTTAATGTATGTGAGATTTTTAATTTAGTTAAATATAGAACTCTGATATCATTAGATCTCATTAACTTCACTTAAATTGTTGTTATTCAAATTGTTCAAACTGTTGTTCAAATTGTTGTTAGCTGGTTAAGTTCAAAATATGGGCCTTGCCGGGTTTGTCACTAAGGTTTGGAGTTGGCCGTCTTTGTAACAAACCCACTTGGGGGTGGGCGTTTTTATAACTAACTTTGATGATTGTAGCTTACAAATTTTAAGAGTTAGGTTTGTTTGGCCTACTGTAATATCACCCAACTTTTATAAGCTCATTTTTAATACAAAAACTATTAAAACACAAAACATATTGTTTTCTTAAAGCAAAAACAAAATATCTTGAGTTGGCATTATAAAAAGATAAGTGGACCAAAGCAATTCTTTGGTAAAGGTAAACTTTGGTAAAAGTAAACCTATGACTTTTTGTTGGTAATAAATTTAAGAGGATATCATTAGTTATGACAATAAGGTTCGCTAATATATTGTTAGTTAAATAATAAAAATAAGTTTAATAATATTGGAAATTCAGTTTCATGTTATTCATTCCAGAAAAGTCTCAAAAATTCCATAAATTACTTATTGTTCAATCTCATTAATTTTATAGAAAAATAAATAACCAAAAGGATGTCTGCCACACAGGTGCGCAAACAATATAAACCCTGGTCACGTGCCTGATCATGTGACTCGATCGTGCCCTTTAATTGGCTTATATGGAGATGGCCGTGTTTGTTAAAAAGCACCTGTGGACCTGGACGACTTTTATAAGGAAGATGGACGTTCAAATGAATTTTTACGATTGTGTTGGCCATTATTGTAACAAACAGGCTCCATATTTGAATTTGGTGCGAAAAATACTATTAAAAAAATAAATAAAAACGTTAAAATTTACGACGTTTACGTTAAAACTTTGAACGTGGCCGGGTTTGTAAAAGGGCTACTCAATGATGGTATTCCTCAGCAAAACAAAGTGAGTAAACCAAAAATTTGTTAGGGGAGCCGAGGGTAAAGCTCTCGCGATCACCTCGAACCATGGAATTGAATCTTAGTCAATATCAAAACTGGTCGCCGTTGCTCCTAATCATTTACCATGCAGCCATAAATCAATGCTGCTACCTAATAAAAGGTCGCAGTTTGATTGAAACAGAACCCAGAGTGGTACCGAATTCGATCAAAACGTGAAAAGTGCCACTGGGGTTGGAACACGAAAGTATCTAAAATATACTCTTTGGTTGTAAAACATTAAACACGGCTTTATCCAGTAAAAATCACCTTATGACTTATATTATCCGCCTAACTTCATCAGTTGAAAGGCGGTTCCTTTGAAAAAAAACTCGTTTTCGAGTTGGTTCATTGAGAAAAAAATTTAACTACATCACTGTTGCGAGTATGGAATAAATATTTGGTTTATATTTTCATACATGCAGCCATCTTATATGACAGGAAATTTATCGTTGTGATGGAAATAGGCTATATTCTCCATCAAATTGCTTGATTCTTAAATTTATTTTCTAGCAGAATATTAGAATTTCAAAATAAGTACACGCTTAGGGAGCATTCATCACTTTATCAGCATACAGTCACAACGTTGGTCACCAAAAATGTATTCAACACATTAAATCCATCATATGGAACATTTGTGATTCTGTTAAACAAGAGCGCATTGCGGGTACGTTAACAGTGGATTCTACATGAAAACAATTGGCTATGCGTTATGACACATTTAAGATAAATTGTAAAGTGGATGCAGAAATTAAATGATAGGCTCTGGAACACATGTGTTAAGCTCAAAATGTTAAAGCGAAACATGTTTGTCATTTATATGACACATTTGTACTCAAGCAATATAAATACACCCTTACCGTGGATGAAAAAATTTTCAAACCGAATTCGTAAGACATATAAACATGTTACAGACAATATTGATACTTAAAAAACACATCATAAAAAGAATATGTGAATGGGTCAACTGGGAATTGATATGAAAAAAAAGTATTTTTCCAATTTACCACTTTGACCAAATATTATCTACATTATCCCTATCACTCGTATTCTAAGCAAAACTTCTTCAATTGTCTGCAACATTAACAGCTGGTGTATGCTTCGCTTCGAGTCTTTTTCATATACTGCTGTAGTAAAATTTAATTAACCATGTAAAAGATACCATATCCAGTTGCAGTAAATAGTTATATTCTAATATACTGCAACCATTACATATTAAAGAGCAGATCATTTGGATAGATAAACCATTGCTTTGTATTTCATTAAATAAAAAAAATTAAATTTCGTGTTTCCACAAACATGCTATACCATATGCTCTCACTGATCACTACAACTTGTTAACTATGCAAGCAAATACGAGTAATTTTAGTCGTATTATATCGAAATGTACACAGGAACACTCATCAGAGACAAATTTACTATCGCCAATAACCTTTAGCAATAACAAAAACTGTTATCTCTAATATATTACTATAGACATTATGATAAAATAAAACATATATAAGTCAAAAATTATTTAAAGAATTGTTTTAACCGACAGGGTTTCCAATAATTTGTTATCACGAGAATGCTTCAGGTATTTTAATTAAACGAATCGAGGCTTTTAATGCCAAGCATAACTGACAGAAGTAAAGGTTTAAATAACTAATTAAACAGATGTGCAGTTCTATTTGATTGGTATACTTAGGAGAAATTAATTTAAATCTAATTTGTTTAAAATAAAACCTTAACAAAACTGAGAACAGTTTGATAGAGATTTATTTTTGTTTAAATTGATCCACTATTTAATTTTAGTTACATTTTGCGTTCGTCTCCTTTTAAGTCCAAAAAGAACTACCATTAGGAATAATTTAATGTGAGGGTATTACTAGATTTTTATGGTTAATCCTGAACTTGTATGTTTGATTTAAAATGGTTTAAATTTAAAATAAGCTAAATCAACAATACAAATATTGGCCATGCATTTTTCCTTGAGATTTATGTTCGAACACCTCCTTTCATTCGGTCCCAGTTTGAAAACAAACACTGGAGATAGCTTGAACCCATTTTCAAGGCGTCACTTTTTGGAGTTAATAAACATGATGGAGCTTAGCAATGATTTTATCCAGACGATAATTTTCTGGAGTGATATGTAAAAGCTATAATCTGAATACATGTTAGGAAGAAGGAGAATTGAAATAATATTGAGTGATTTACCTGAGTTGAGAACCGGTAATTTTTTAAATTTTTTTTGTAAATTGAGGTTACGATAAAACGTTTATTTAGCAACATGTTCATAAGATAATCTTGGGTTGTCTGTTTTTTTGTTGGTACACTAGTGACTACAGTAATTTACTGTTTTGCACCTGCTTTTTTACTTTTTTTTACTGTTTTACTGGAGCTTTTTTGCAACTTGCAACTTCAATGATCCAACAGAAACAACAGAACAATGCCTTCTGTAGATACAACAGATGATTGATATTATTATATTAATCATCTGTTGTAGCTAACATATCATTATTATGTAACAGGTGACATTATCCGTTACATTACTATATATTGGATTAGATGTTACATTTTATATTAATTTAACACCTAATAATGTTGTAAATACATGAATAAGTAATTAATGCATTATGTTTAGTATTCTGCGAAGTGCAATAAGGATAACATATAGAATCAATGTAAATTAACTAATCCATACTCTATGTGTATACTAGTACCAAATTAAATTTCCCAGGAGAGGTTACCATGAAACTGCCAAAAGGCTAATCTTAGGGATATGTGATTGAGAGGAACGTGTACAGTTGTGTAAGCTGCATGCTATTTACAACCCTGTAAATATTTTTCCGAAGCAAAATGCCAATTGACAGTTATTTACAATTTTATTCACATTTATTCACACAATTATTCAATTTTAAGAGTAAGTTTGAAAGGCAGGACTTCCTCGACCTACAATGAACTGTATTCATATTTATTATAAGTTTACCATTTCATCAAATGGTTCACCCTAGCCCCAGTGGTAGGTTTGTCAACGAGTTTGGTTAAAGCGGCAGACCCAAGCAACCATAACCCAGAAGTAATTATAGCGTAATGTCCCTGTAATGTGTCCCATTCACGAAACACGTATACTATATTACTATTAGCGCCACTGG
The DNA here is from genome assembly GCA_035578135.1 of Flexamia atlantica. Lineage (NCBI taxonomy): Eukaryota > Metazoa > Arthropoda > Insecta > Hemiptera > Cicadellidae > Flexamia > Flexamia atlantica. Next base: position 58,514,214 of record JAQJVK010000003.1, read on the forward strand.
TGTGATATTAGTAGGGTGTGTTGCGTATATTGTTGTTCTAATAGTTTTTAAACCTTTATAAATTATTTGAATTCTAATAAAAAATATCAAGAAAAGTCGTTTTTTTAATTTCTGGTGTTAAATTTAGGACCAATCCTTCCTTCCCACAGCCTCAAACGTATATAACGTTTTTATTGATGTTTTCGTTTTACATAAAAATACAGTTTGCTTTTTTGTGTAAGCAAAAACACAACAAAGTTGTTAGGAACTGTTAGGAGTGCTGCTAACAAAACATTGTCTTAAGGGGCGAGTTCACATCAAATATGCTAAAAGGTTTTTCCCCCTAAAATTACTTTCATATATATTTTGGTTCTATAATATTAAATCCTAAACATAAAAAATATAATATATAAGCAAGAAACCATTTTTAGTAAAAAAATATTTTAATGTAATAATTATACGTGTTTTTTGTTGTTATTTTAGATGCTAGAATAGCAAAATACTGCTTTTGGTATACACATTTTTATTTTTTAATGTAATCCAGTATAACTAGCCCAAGTTATTTTATATAGAATATTATAACGATTTACCATATTAGTTTACGATACTATCTGGCTTTGAATTTGAAAGAAAACAGCTATGACAGCGTTTCGAAACCAAGGCCACAGGTGAATCGGATCACAGCTGACGTTTCGAAAGTTTCTAAAGTAAATATCTCTGCTTCAACGAGAGATAGGGGGATACTATTTCGTATTTTTTTGCTCGTGTTGTTTAACTCTATGATCTGTTGGAAGGATTTGAATGAAAACCAAATAGAACATTTTGATAAAAAGTATTTTTTAACGTAAAACCAAGAAATAATATTGAAAAAATTGTTCAGCTATTATTATTTGTTATAAAGGAACCCATCCCTCAGATCACAGAACATAACTTAAGGGGCACTTGGAATAAAGAATCACTTGGTTTTCATTCATAGCTTTTTTATCCAAACAGAATCTAGTAAACCCTTGTAAAATAAAAAAAAATCACTCCCTCCTCCCTCCCTAGGGGGTTAAAAAACCAACCAAATATTGTTTCTATGATTATTGGTAATAATATGACATAGCTTGAAAACGTTAGGCTAATAAATAAAGACTATTTTCCATGAACCTCCCCAAATAACCATAATTAATAACTTGCCCTGAAAATGTGTTATAACTGAATTTATTTATTTATTGTAACACTCAAATGTGTTTGTTTATTTGATTCATTTTTTTTTATTGATTTATAATATAATAATATAAATACATAGGTTATCACAAGTTTATGTCATGTTTTGAGAAAAATCACTATAGTGCAACTTTTCTCTTTATAACTTTTACAGCTATGACTTGATATCTAGTATTTACAATTTAATGTAATTTCATTAAAAAATAAACACGATATACCAAAAACGTCCGTGTTTCAAAAAGTACCGTGTCTGTTTTTAAAATTAAGTATTTCCTAATACTTAAGAACTCATAACTTACAAGATCTTAGGAAAATATGATGGATGAAAATGGCACCCATTTATCGAAGCCATCAACATTTTTACGCATCTGAGTGCCGGCTCCTTAGTTGGGGCTAACGGTTTACAACACGAATATACGATTTTCAAACACTTCCTTTTTTGAAGCTAATATTTTCATAATTGTACCACACAGTGCCCGTGTCGTACTCCGGTTTGATGTGCACTGTTTTGTGATGTGGTTCTTATTGTTGAAAAATGTTTTGTAACTGTATCCTAATGCTGCGTAGACTATTGCCGTGCTGACTTCAAAACTGATCACAGGAATAATATTTCGGGACACTGTCAAAGTAAAAGACGCCACAAAAATCAAGTAATTTAGAAATAAGCGTAATAAGTATAAGTATAATTAGTGCTTTTCAAGGTATTCAATCCAATAAGTACTAATTACTCATTATGATGAGTGACGTATTATATAGCAGTCATGTGGTATGTTATGATTACCATTCAATACCTTTCACATACAAAACATAACAACACTTCGTGAAATAGAGCATTGTCATTTAATTGCCTAGTATGTAAGAAAACCTGTTTGTTGACTGCCTTTCTAAAATGGGAGTGTTTTGATTAACTAATGAACTATACATTGTTCTATACGATAGTTATACAGGAAAAAATATCACAAACCAACCATCAGACGTCAAACATAGGATTCACCGTCCTGCTTATTATTTTGAATCTGAAACAAAATATGTTAGTAAACATTACAGCCTAATAGTTTAAATCCGGAATCATATTATTTAAAGAATCATTACGATTGTTGTTTCAACTAGAACTTTATGCTTAGATTTTTTACTATTAAATACAGCTTTTCACTTTAAGTAGAGTTTTTTGGTGGTGGGATACATGGGAAAACCTTGGAGGAAGAACAGTAAATGCCTTCTGACAGCGGTAGTTAAGCCCTCCTCCATCAAACCTTTCCACTGACATGTCTAAGCACTTCATATCGCATAAGAAGACGGCCTGCATTGGCCCCGTAAACTGTTTTATTGACTTATATAATAGTTTATGTAAAATAGCAAAAATATCCTTGAATACCTGTTGAATTTTGGAAATAGGAAATTAATTTTGACTAAGACACCATCAGAATCTTAAGGGATATTGGGAAAAATATGATGTATATGTATATTTATATACCTCTTAAACAATTCAAAAATACGAATAAGTTGAATACTGTATATATAAATAAATAAATAGCGCACTCATTTTAAAATAGAACATTAAATGTTCCATTTTGAAATTATTGTGCTATTTATTTACTTTTATTATAACGGTTCATCGCAGCATAATTGTATGTGATATATTCCATGTTCCACTTAGCAATAATTTTAATTGTCATTTTGGTATAAAAGCTCACTTAAGAAAATGTAAACAAATTATTGTATTTTGATTTTGAGATTTGCCATTAATGATTAGTAAGAAACGTTTTCAAATCAGTGATGGCAGATGACCCGCAAAAATCAAAATCAAAATAAAATCACCATCAACAATAAATTATTGTATTTGTCAAAGTTTTTGATGCTATTTAATCAGCTATTTATTACTAATAAAATGGCCAAATTGTATTTTTTAGACAGTACAGTCAGTTTTTGAGTATTACACTTATATTAAACTTCAGAAAGAACATACAACATAATTAACAAAACAGCGATATTACAATAAACATTAACACTAATGGACAAAATAGTTCAGTCTGAAATGATTATAAGAATTATCTTACTGGTTTCACAAAGAAATAAAGCAGAAACCAATAATTACTGCTTTATAGAGACACTAAAACGGAAAAATATCATCTACTTTAAACGATATTGGTTTTGTATTTACGTCTGATATTAAAGGAAAGATAGAATCTAAATTATTTTTTACATCAATCATTACGGTAATAATGAAAGGTTTTTTATTGGAGACCCAGATTTATATAAAGTAATTTAAATATATAAGCTCTAGATCAACTTAACTTGGTAATACTTTAAATATATATATTTTCTATTCTTTTTATTGAAGAAAATGTTGTTTGAATTAAAAACAAAAGAACGTGAATAATTACTTTTTACTTTCTCCCCCTTATACATAGTATATGGAGAAAGTATTGTTTTCGTCAAAATTTTCGAATTTGAGTTGTTAGTGGATATATTCGTTTTAGTGGTCCCTGAATCCAAAAAAGTGGTTTTTGGCGTGGTGTCTGTCTGTCTGTCTGTGTGTGTGTGTGTTGATGTATGTGTGTTTGTGTGGATGTAAACAAAGCTAGAGACGACACCAGTGGTCCGATTTTTATGAAATTTGGCATGTAGGTATAAAGCCGTGGTATCTCCAGGCGTATTTTTCATTTTTTTGAATTTTTGATTTGTAAGGGTATTTACCCCATAAAAACCCTAAAAAATGACAAACATCCAAATTTCTCAAAAACGGCTCTAACGTTTTTGATAAAAAGTTCTTGGTTTTTAGTGCATAGGATGACAAATAAAATGACACCACCTGCATGTCTGTAAAAATTCAGGTTCAGAAGTTATGGGGGTTTAAGTGTTAACAAATTCATATTTTTCAAATTTCACAAAATTTGTAACTTTTAAAGAAAACATACTTGCAACCATTAAATTTGGCTTGAAAAACTAAATAATCTTGTAATTTGAATCATTAGTCTACGTCAACTGGTTACAAAGATAATTGATATTTTAGTTTGGCGGTAAATGCAGTACGTTGTCCACTGTCATTCTTATGGCAAATATTCAAAAACCGATATCTCCGTTATTTACTAACCGATTTTGATCAACTTTGGTATATATTTGTGTGATGATTAATTGTTAATATTTTTTATTTTACTTTAAATGTTTTCTGGTTTTAAATGACTTGAAGGGAGAAAGTATGTGATCCTGATACAGTTTATTTACTTTCTCTTAGTAACGAACATAATACATTTGATAACTTTATCTCACAGGATTGAGTATATTTTCACTTGATCATAATTATTTTTTCCGTCTGTCCGTTCGTTAGTGGTCAAGTATAATTTTGAATGATGCCATTATCAAAATTATTTATGTTGTCCTCAATTATCTTTATGCGAACCAGTTTTATCTTTGGTAAGTCTCAGTTTTAAGAGTTTTCTGTTAAGTTTCAAAAATAAACAATAAATTTCGAGTTGTTTTTCATTGATCCTCATTTATTTATTGTTACACTAATTCTTACGATTAGGTAATACAGCCTTAGTAAGAATTAAAATAAAATTGTGTATACTCTGCACCAATGAACTATTTATTGAAACATTCATGCCATCCTGTGAATCTGCATTCGTTCAACTGTTTTATGGAAATAAAGCAATTTTAATTTGATAAAACTGTCTCTATATTCCATTTTTTAAATACTGCTTTCTACATGCCATCATCGATTAAAACTGTTAATGCAGTTGCATTAAAGGGAAAATATTTCCTATAAAACGCGAGCCTACCTGATTGAATGTTTAACCATATTATTTATTAGTAATAGGAGTGTGCGAGTAGTGATTTTTGAAGTTTGAAATACTCGCTTGAGTTTCGAAATTTTTTTGAGTCGAGTTTTTTTATTAACAAGATAGTAGTTTTCCTTTTATAATTATCATGTAAAAATGAATTAATTGAGATACAGTTTAAAACTGTAATGCTATTCAATTAAGAGGTGATCCTCAGTTAAGAAGAAGTGCATCAAACGATATCAACTAAATTAAGATAACTTTTTTCTTAATATCTCTTGAACTTGATCAGACTTATCTGTGTTTTCAAATAAAATAGCTAAAACTGAGGTTATCTGCTTAAATATTCATAAAGCGGCTTCATAAAGCGTATAACTCAATGTTTACTTAAGATATCAGCTTACATGCTTACATATCTTGTACTGACACAGACAAGGGGCACGATATAACTTCAAGTTCTTGATAGGAATAAAGTGGGATAAATTTATCTACGACAATAACTTTAAAACAATCCGTAATTACATTGAAATGAAGGATTTTTTACATTTTTTACCGATGTCAGTCAAAGATGGGAGTGAAAAACTACCACAAAACCCAATCGCGCGTGCCAATTCCAGGTAAACGGCGAGAGTAACTACTCGGCTCAAACCTTGAGTATTTTTTAGAAACTTCGAGTCAAGTCGAGTAGTGCTTGGAAAAAACTCGATACTCGAGTACTCGCAACCCATAAATTAGTAATCTAACAAAACAGCCTGAGTACAGATGACGCCAAGACATGTACGCTTATAAGTTTCCCACTATCTTCGTATTCGCGGTGGAATACACTTTCTGATAGGTTTGATAGTTCATAGTGATCAAACCAACTCGATATTACGTTTCCAAAAATACAAATCTCTTTACTATTTGTTTATAACTGTAGCGTTACCAAGATATACTTTCCTCATCATTCAATGCTATAAGGCCAATCAGATTTAGTATGATTATCTATGAATGACACCCTCTTCCTGCAATAAAGGTGAATGTGTTCTAAGCCATTAAATGTGAGTGATGAGTTTGGAAGTGAGATGCGGTAGATATTTAGTCAAAACCGGTAAACCGAGTTATCATCTTAATTTCGCTTCCAAGAGGTCGGATTAGGCTGGGTTAGTCTAGGTTAGATTCTTAAGATCCGTATATGCGTGAGATCAGAAACAGAAGTTACAGTGAGATAAAACTTTAAAAGCTGTTTAATATGGTAGATTTTAATGCAACAAATTTACAGGAATATGTTTCAAACACATTTGTGATCGAATGTGGGCGTGTGTGTTTGCGCGTACGCTTGCGGGCATCTACTGCTTCACTTATCGCTATCCAATACCTCACGCAGCGTCTCCAGGACATAAGCACTTACTGGTTTCGCTGGCAGTGTGGCAGGAGTATGAGATAGACTCGTGTGAACTAATCGATGTAGCAGTCGAAATAGAAATATGAAAAGAATGTATTTCCATCGATAGATCAATGACTTTCGATTGATAATACTATATCAATGTCGATGGTATCGTGCTGTATGGATTTTTTTAAACGTATGTAATAAGGTGTATTTTATTTCACATACATTTTTGTGAAATCTTACGATAACTTAGAGCTATTTTATTACTATACAGTAATAAACGACTAAAACAAAAAAAATCCCGTAATTATTTTTATTGCAAACAATTTATAAATCATTTTATAATGTTTAGCATTTTTTAAAGAAAAATACTTCACATCATACTACACAGAAACATCTATTTTCTGTGCCTTATTCTTGGCTGGAAAGTTACTCTTTGCCGATCACTGCAGTTCACTTTTTGAACTCGGCCCAGTATACGTCCCCAGGTGTCAAATGGATTTAGACTGGTCAACTTTGGAGCTATAACCTCCTCAAAATTAAAGCAGGCTGTTCACGTCTACCAGTACTACCCCAACAAATCCCTTCTTTTTGGTGGTCTATTTACTATTTCATAATAATGTAAGCAGTTACAAGATTTTATCGCACCCAATCTGACAACAGAATAAAAATTGTGTCCTACACCAACTCGGTTCGGTTACTTTGCTTTCTTATCTTCACTCAATGGTTAAAGACAATAGCATCGTCCAATGACAAAAACCCACTCAGAGAACGGACATTTTCAAGATAACTTTTATTGTGGAACCTTTGACACACCGAGCGCATTTTTAAAACGTTTTCTATAATGAAAAAATTTAATTTTTAATACAAATAAATATCTAATCAGAGGTCTAGCAGTACATCCAATTATGGAAGTTGTGCGTGAATGATTTTTTATGTCATAAAAGTTAAAACTAAGTTAAGTATATTAATCATAAGAACGGTTAAAATAGACACATTGTTATTTCTGCTACGCAGTCAACACTTTGGAGTTTTATGGATAGTTGGTATAAAAATCGAGTATAAAATCCACTTTAAAACTGTAAGCTGAAGCCCTTTGCCTGAAGGCCAAGACTTGCGAAAGGAGCTACTTTGGAGTACATGTATAATGTAACTACCTTTGTCGATGGATAAACTGGCTAGATTTCTTTGTGATACTGGTTCTAATATTATTGCGCTAGCCATTTTTAATAAATTGAAATATATCAGTGTTTTTTTCATTTATGTTTTACTTCACTTGGGCCTACTATAGTTTTTAGTCAGGTTCCTATCGAGAAAGCTATACGATGACAATTGTCGATGGTAAACAGTTAGTTAGTTTTTTTTTATTACGGTAATGAAAGGCGATACAATACCTACTATCATTCAACATTTGGTCTATGAGAATGCTAAACAATTTAGTTTTTAAAGTACAGAAAACTAAATTTGTCAAATTAAAGTTTTGTTAAATATAATAGTAAATGTATGCGGCGTTACAAGTTACAAGGCTTGCTGTAAAATCATACATTTTGTAAAATATGAGTGTTCTGAAATTGAAGACACCATCGAAACCATTGTTCAAAAAGTATAATTAGCAAGGAACAATGTCTCTAGGTTGCTGATCTAAAGCGCAAGCAAGTTTATCCTATTTCAACTAGTTAGTAGTTGCTGTTGGTTCAGGCTTTCGGTAACTTTTAGAACAAGACCATTTAAACAGTTAGAGGAGACTTTGTTTTCCATCCAATTAGTTAAGTCATATGATCTCTCCATATGAATTAAAAAGATTATGTGAACTCTCCTTGTATGAAATATATATTTTTTAATTGACTACGATTTTCTTTACACTAGATGCTAGTTATTGTAGGATGTTTTCCAAACTTACAGCAGATTTCGTTTTTTTACAACACTTGCGGCGATATTTGGAACTGCAGTCCCTTAGGACCCAATGTTAAGGTTTTGCACTTTTTGTGTGAGAATTCCTTAATCCTAGCTACATTCATCGTAACCCATTCTAAAAATAAATAAATTCAATATTAAATCGTAAAGATAAAGAGTTGCAGAATCCCAATTGCTTTTTAGAATCGTTTACATTTACATATTAAGTTTAAAGTACATTAAAGTTAAATTACGTTAAAGTTGACAAATTTTAAAACCATGTATCTTCTAAAATGTATAGATGAACGATTTAAAAAATCAATAACCACTCCGCAACTATTTATTTTTGAATTGTCAATTTAAATAAATTTTATTTTGTGAGTGGAAGGCGCTATTTGAAATGGCGTATGGTAGATTTCTTACCTTACCTTACCTCCTTGGCCACTCAAACCTAAGAAGGTTTTTGGCCTCGCCAACAAGTTGCCTCCACGGCTGCCGGCCTGCCGCTAGGTCAAGAGATGCTCCCGTTCTCTGCAAATCTTTCGAGGTGGGGAACTCGTTCTGATCCACGTTAGAGGGATGGTAAAAACACAACAAATAAGTAAAAATAATCATTTTTAGTTGGTGCCAGATTTAAGGTCAGCACAGTCCAAAGCCCAGATTTGTGTGCGGCTCCTCGAGAATTAGGTATTGTATAAAGTGGAGTCCTTTATTTCTGGCTGAATTAAGTTTTGGGCCCCTGATTTTCTCCTCTAATTCGCTCAAAACTACTTATTTTTAAGCTTTTGAGGTCCCACATCACCGCACGGTCATAAGCCCGGGTTTGACGGTCTAGTGGTGATTCGGCACTATAAGCCACATTGAAGTTTAGGTCTACGATATACATCGTGAGATTGTAACTAGTGAATCCTGATAAATTTTAGAATAATGCTTAACTTTTGATTATTTAAAAAATATTCTAGCGCAGTCCTATGTCCAGAAAATCTTGGGTGTATTACCTGTTCAGTAAGAATTTCCCAAGGATCCAATTTAACTTCTCCCATAGATAACTTTAATTGTTTAAAGTTTAATATACTCATGACGTAATGTAGTTCATATTTCAGTCCCGTTTAAAAGTTACACATTTTATTATTTGAAAATAATGATTCTTAGCCAACCAATAACTAGTAGAAAAATATTTCCTGGACAAAGTAAATAATTTGATAGGCCGCTGTTCGCAGGAGCAGAACGATTTCCGCTCAAGACCGGAACTGTCAACACAGAGGTCTACTGATAACCCCATCAGCCGCTATGAACCTCATCTCTGTTATCTTTGTGGAGTAGATTGAAATGCTGCGTTCCCATTCCACTGACATTGCTCTTTCACCTGGTTTCAATTCGGTCCTTATTATTATATTTAGGGAAATCCTAGTAGTTTGGGAGGGTTAGACGCGTGTAAAAAATAAAAACAACAGCTGTGCCTCATACAAATTGGAATTAACAGTAAGTCATGTGTTTATGAAGAGTACTTTTTATTTAAAATATCATATTACCAGCAGAACCCGTGGCTTCGCTCACGATAAAAATTATCGTCTAACCTTGATATGAAGAATCTAGAGGACTGATTAGAAAATATTTATATCAAGGAATATGTCATGTAGAGATATGTTTGTTTTATGGCGGAATGTAGGATAAAATGTAGATACCAGTAGGATGTAGGATACCACAGTAGACAGTGAAGGTTTTCTTTTCACCGTTATAACTCGAAAACGGCCGGACCGATTTTAACACCAAATGTGTCAATTTTAAGGTACTTTCTTTGTAGATTTACCAATACGTCCCTGGATTGCCTAGTAGGGCATCCGTGGGCAGTATTTCAAACTCGATTCACTTAGTTTTCAACTTAAAATATGGGCGGGTAGTAAAAATTTAAGATCAATCACTAATTGCAGCATTTATTTTTCCGTGAAAAGCCGGGACACCATCGAATTAGATGAAAAAGGTATCTGCCAAATTATTGTAACTGGCATGATTGTAATTAAAAACATAAACGCCGGCCTAAGGAAATAACTATAGCTTCCGCTGCCTAAAAAGATGGTACCACAAAATGAGCTATGATTAAACGTATAAGGTACGAAACTTAACCAAATGTAACTTTTATATAGTACGAATAACCTAACAAAATCATCAAAACAACCATAAAACCATGATAAAAGGAATCAAATTATAAATCAGCTGTAACAACGTATCCGTTGTGAAGCTAATATTCTTGATTTAATAAAATTTGAAATTTAAACAAAAGATCATCCATTGTATTAACATGGGGCATTTTGAAAGCTTCAGCTCCACCAAAAACCTCTAAAAACCTCGAATAAAAAAAAACCTTCTTTGTGAATGCCAACACTCTGTAAGGAACGTCCATGCAAATTTTCAAGGTTCTAGGTTAAGTCGTTTTGGCTGTACAATGATAGGTCAGTGGTATTTGACAAAAATATAGTAGAAAAGATAGTATAAATATAACTTACAATCAGGGATTTGTATAATTTTTAAATTTTTACATAAATAGATCAAAGAATCATATCATTTCAGCACATTCTGTTTGTGACTGAAAAATCAGCGTTCTTTTCTCTTTCATCTTACCGGGATTTAGTATCAAGACTCAGCCACAAAAGGCAGTATGCCCTTCACGTTTAAATCTGCGTACATCGAATTATATGAAACACCAAATCATCGGACAGGCATAGATGTAATAAAAAAAAAATTAGGAACGCTTCCAGGAAAAACGATAACTCCCGCTACCGAAATATGCCACTTAACTCTTTTATATAGTACACAATCATGCCTTGAAACAAATCAACAAAAATCAATGAAGTCAAATCATGATCAAAGAAATCAATTTATTATCATCTGTATCAACGTATACATTTCCGAAGCTAACTACCAGCTGATAGTTTTATAAACATTAAAAATGTAAACGAAAATCGTCCAACATACTTTCAAATGGGAAAATATGAAAACTTCGGCCTCACCAAAAACCCCTTTATACTACGAATTTTGTAAAATCCGTTCTTAGCGGATGCCTACGCCCCTAAGAGGAACATCCATGCAAAGTTTCAAGGTTCTAGGTCAACTAGTTTGGGCTGTACGATGATTATACTGAGTGGTATTTGACAAATATATAGTAGATTGCGGAAATTGGGTTTAAAAACTACGGGACTTAAAAAAAACACGTTTTATGGGGTTCCAAAACGGGGTACAATCCTAATTGTAGCATAATGTAATGCGACTCTTTGGATAGGTAGATTGAAAATAATCACGTACATTATGTATAATATAGGTAAAAGATTTTCTAACTTTTAACACCAATAAACCCTTCTGGTAGGCCTACATAATCGATAAGTTTAAACTGGGATGATTTTTACAATTATTATTTCCGTTAAATATGAACCCCAATGATCTGTGAGATAGTTTGTACTTACGTGAGTCAAGTATTTATAGGACGGTCTTCAAGGGACAATTTAAAAGGGTTCGTGTATACCCACAATAAGTTTGAATCGCCTCTCACTTAAACATCCAGGCATTTTTCTGATTGTTGTGATGTTGTGATTGTATTCTTAGTGATTTAAGAACTAATAAAACAGCAAAAAATACTGTACCTAAAAATATTTTTTTCACGCTATAATCTACGTTGTTAAGTTAATGACGTTAAAAGCAATCTACTAACAGTTCCATTTACAACAAGCTAAACAAATATACAAAAAAAACAGCACAAATGATGATATCACGAAACATCAATTAAAATAGATCATTATCTAGATGTTCATTTATAGCTAAGAGAAGACAAAATTACAGCTTCTCGGTATTAGTTATATATTTCTTCCAAGTATATATTAATTAATAACGGAAAATGACTGCAAAATTCCAATTAGTATTTTTTTATATATAATAATAAAAAAGGGGCCTATTTTTGTACCTCAGACCAGAGAACAGATGTAGCTGGGAGTTATCCATTGAAATTGTACGTTCCCTATAACATCTTGGCTAAATAGTCGTTGTAATCAATGTAAGCCGTTGTAATATCATTGTTCAAACTCAGTAGTACCTTCGTATTATCTAAATATCTTTTTCATATCCGAGACAGACATGTTTTGCTAAACCAAAACAATCGTTCTTAATTTCCTTAAAGCTAAGTATTTTTTATTTTTTTTGTCATTTAAAAGTTTTATAATACAATCCTTAAATGAGTTATTTACTATTTACTGTACAGTTCACTGGGAGAGGGATTGTAGTGGGTACGTGTTTGTTACAGGTGGTTATCGCTTGCGTGTTTAGCACATCTGCTTTGGATTGCGGCAACTTGGAGTGACGTAAACTCCCACATCAGTGAAATACCTACTCAATTACTTTTGTTTAAGGTATGCTTAGGCGGAGGACCTTCAACTGCTTAATGGGATGTAGTCTAAATGAGTTCAACCAATGAAAACATATGCAGATAAACAGAAATTGCCCTCCTATATGAGGGAACCTTGGGACTTAAAGCGACACTTGCCCAATGTTTTACAAATACCAACCAATTGTGAGCTTCCAACGACTTAACATGCTATCGCGCAAAATACGAAAACAAATATTGAAGAGCAAGTTGCCGTTTTATGATAGTCGTGCACCGCGCGTTCGAACCTCGGATCGAGGTTCAAAACATACTTTAACAGATGATGTTTTAAGATCATTTATTTCGGTAAATTATCAACAAGGGTCAGTAGTTTCGTAAAGAAAAACGCAGCAACTTTTGCAGCTTTATTATATCAATTTTGACATGAGAAGACAAGGCGAAACAAAAATATATAAATCATTAATATCAATTAGTAATAAAAAATGCCTTATTGAGAAGTGTAATTCATAGCGCACACTTGCTTATGTTTTGACGTTATTATTTATAAATTTTGTTGGCTCGGTAATAAAACTGGCATTTTTATTTTTGTATTTCAACGCCATTGGCATTTTTTTAACTTTTTGATCGGGAACGGTCCAAACCCGGCTTTGTAACTATCTAACGGCGACATTTTGTTAGATATCATCATTAATTCATAGCCCATGCAATGACAAATAAATGACAATTGGACTCAGTTTCGATCCTGGCAGGAGTCGAACCGGCGATCCTCAGGTTATGAGGTGAGTGCTTTATCCATTCACTATCCAGTCAATATTAATTAAATTTAGTTTTTAATATTAATTTAATACCTTGTAAAAGTGTAGAGAACTCTTGAGCCAACAGCTGTTGCTAGCTGTAATTATGAGAGTTGGTTTCTAATTCTAGCATCTTCCTTAATGGCTTTTAAGGTTAAGATTAAATCCGAAAACTCCAACAATGCTTAAATGATAAAAAGTGAAAAGTGATAAAAAATTACTTCAAACTCATAGTAGAATCCTGAAATCTAATTACCAGCAATCCTAATTATTCATTATTTTATATTTAGTACCTTAAGATTAACGACATATTCGCTTTGTCAAGTAACATACCATCGTCCTTTCAACCTTTCCATAGACGTTGAAAAACATTCTAAACTTAAAAAATATAATTTACGCCAAGGTTGGAGCCAGGATTTAAAAAAATGGGGAAGCAAGGGTGTTCTTGGCCCATACACCTAATATGAGACAAAGGGATGAAGGAAGATCCTCTCACCATTGAGTCACCAGTTACCATACACACAAGCTTTACCTAGTGGGATCTATAAATATTATGCAGAGTACTTTTTATCTAAAAATGTGTACTTATACTTATATTTTATTTTTTTATACTTATACACTTATTTTATAAATTTTTTTTTCACATAGAGAAACCATGCCTTTTTCTTCTCCTAATGCTCCTTTTGTGTCTCTTTTTAATTTTTGACAACATTTACACTTAAATTTAAGCAAATCCAATCCTTGTAAAGAAGCGTTATTTTGCATTCAACAAATTAGATTACCAACAATTATGGAGACAAAGAGAATATATAAGTTCAAATAAAAATGCAAAATGTTTCATATTCAGCTATTGAGGAAGCGACCGTAAAATAGAATAAGGGTTTAGTTGTAATTATATATTTTAACAATTAGTTTATATATTAGTAAGAAAGTGAAGATGAATCAATAGGTCATTAAGTTAACTTTAGTGAAGCTGGTCAAATTTAGCCAGTGTTTGGTCAATGTCATCTGGTATATTTTGAATATTTTAACTAGAGAATACATGTGCAGCAAAGTTTACCAAGTACTGCATACTACGAAGTTATTGTTTGCTCACTGAAACACAAAACTCTTGGTAATTATTTCAAATTAAAGGCTTGGGAGAAGGCGTTAAATGTAAACTAGTTTAAGAATGGAATTCTACCTTATTTCTTTCTTTTGAGATTGTTCACAGTGGATATGAATTCGTCAAGGGAAAATGTTTTGAAAAATTTGGTAATCTTTTCGTTTTTTAGATGAATACAAAATTAAAATCAAGTATGAACATAAGCGTGTATGTTATTCCACATAATTATTAGCCTCTTAATCAAATACCAGGTAATTTTATTCGTTAGTTTAAACATGATGGAACCCTAAACAAATGAAGAAAACAAACTCACATGCTTTAAGATATATTAATATTATAATAATTCAGAAACTAAAAAATTCTTTTAATTCTAAGCGATTTAATTTTAATAATTTGCTGTTTTACTTATTAGCTATCATAAGCGAAAAACGTGATAATAATTTTTCTGTATTGACATCTAATACAAATAAGTGCTACAGTTAAATCCTTCGCCATTATTATCAGTCTATGTAAAACGACCCTATACCCTGTGCAAAGGAGACCTGCAATTTCCTGAATAAAGGGCTACCATTTCAGTCTGGAACTCTTTTCGTGATCTCTGCTTAAAGAAAATGGGCTTATCGCAATCTTTTAGTTGTAGTATCACAATTTTCATTAAAAAAGTGTAACTTAATAAATTTCAAACTTTCAAATTTTGTGATGAAATTTGGTTATTTGATAAACATTCTATGGTTTTAACGATTTTGTTCACATTGTAGTTGTATTCCAATTTAAAAAGCTATTTAACATGTATAAAAATGAAGAACGTATACTTTAGTTGGAGATGTATGGTCCGCCTTTATTTGGAAGTACAATAAACGGAAATTAGGGAGAGACATTCTTATCATTGGGTCTTGTAATTATTTGATACCATCAACGTTTTGCTATGAAGTACCTTGATTCGCCTGACTTGAAAGACAATAGGTAAATAGGGCCAAACTAATTTCAATAGGGTTAGCTCTTCTCAGATGAAATAGTATGATTCAGTATTCGTCATAATGCCATGTGAAGTAAAATGCCATGTCTCGAAATCACATAGCTAACTTAATTTTACAGAAGACTACAACCATTAGAAGGTAATTTAAGAGACTTACTGATTTACGGGTTAACCAATATCGTAAATATAAAAAATATTGTTGCAGAGCAAATAGAAACTTGGATGGTTTTCATGAAACTGGGACCAACTGGACCGATTTTGTAAGCAGATTCAATTACCTGAATTCCTGAATCGGCAAAGTCTGGGTTATCCTCTGAAACCTCATTTAAGTGGATCTAGCTACCAATACTCTGTTGCTAATAAATACCTTCTCCTAAGCTTCTGGCTGAGCCGGAGAACAAATCGCAGTTCATTTTGATTCTTAGTTGTAGCCCAGTCACCTGTAAAATATTCAATAATATTTACCTTTTACGGTAGCCAAGGGTGTCTAATTGTGTGAATTCTGCTGAGAGACGCGTTTCGTGTTAATTGCAACACATCATCAGTCGCGTATCAGTACAAGTTAAAACTGCCCACTTGAATTGTTGTCAGAGTTAATAAAACACAAACACGCACATAATTTACGAAAATGTTTACACAAAATACGTTCATGAAGTAGATCAACATTTAGGACCATGGTATACAAAATTATCTACTGCATGAACGTATTTTGTGTAAATATTTTCGTAAATTATGTGCGTGTTTGTGTTTTATTAACTCTGACAACCATTCAAGTGGGCAGTTTTAACTTGTGCTGATACGCGACTGATGATGTGTTGTAATTAACACGAAACGCGTCTCGCAGCAGAATTCACACAATTAGACACCTTTGGCTACCGTAAAAGGTAAATATTATTGAATAGTTCATTTTGGTTATAGAATTTTAGGATAAATTTTACCTGATATTATACTAGATGTATATTCTTCATTCATGTGAGAACACTTTTTTTGGCGATTACTTAAGTGGAATCTGATATTGTAGACTGATAAAAAAAATATTATCATTAAAATATTTATGCATATATCTACAGTGGATTTCTTTAGTTTATTTTGATTATGAGAAACTACAGCCAGAGGACGAAATAACTATTCCTTAAATATTTCAATGTAAAACAATTTGTTGGGTTTCAAAATAGCTTATGTTATTGACAGATTTTCTTAACAGGACCACTTTTTGAGATGGAGAATCTTTTGAGGGGAAGTAAAGTGTTAACCAATCACAGTCCCTCAACGTGACATGCTCGATCACGACTGGCTGAAGCAAATATGTTTTTTTTTAAATTTAACAGTTTCGTGACATTTGTTACATACGTCACTTTGATACGATAATCCCTGAACCTAATACTTTGTAACTTGTATTAGTAGCGAATGTTTGTTTTCATGTCGTAGGGAGAAGAATAAAATGGTTTTCAAAATAAAACAGCTGTTGATAGCTTTTTAAATTAAGGCTATCGGCAAGAAAAGAAATATCTATGGCCGAATATAAATAATGTTAAAAAGTGGATTAGTTACACATTGTATATGTGAATGCTTATTTTTAAGGGATAATGTTTTGTACAAAATGGCTGTTACAATACTTTATCTGAAAAACAATCATAGCATAATTCAAGTATTAAGTTATATTAGGTTTTTTATTTGATTACTCTATTATTAGTTTAATTTATAATTAAGTTAACTAGGCGTTTAGCAAATCGTATATAATGATGGGAGAGGATTAAAACTAATGGTATTTGATCCTAGAACTCGGCAAGAGTAACAGTAACCTATCCTTATGTTCTCAGACGCTCTATGTAGTTTGCTAGCGTTCACACATGAGAAAGGGTGCAGTCACACCAGACCAACACGTAAAGTGAAACTATTTTAGCGATTCAAACAAAGAACCAATAAACATAAAAGAAGGCATCAGTGTTAAGCGGATAAATTAACGTAGATATCCAAGACGGTGCGGGATTTTCTGATACGTGATGCAAGCTCTAGTTTATATGTTTAGGGCTTTAGGCCTACTAGATCGAGTGCTGACGAATGCGACTGCGATATATAACGAGCAGGAGTGAACGTCAAAAATGGTGGGAGTTCACTATCGTCGAACCAGGGTGAACCTTACTTTCCATGCAAACATTCGGTGTATTATGCTGTTTGAGGCCTTGAAAGAGCGCTTAGGAGCGATCCATGCTGAAAATTTGTTTAATCAATCAAAAGAGGCTTTTTCAAAAAGTATTAATCGGTGTTAAAAACCAAATAAGCTCTACATCTGTAATCATAACTATGTGTGTTTTTAGTATATCCTAATTTCTGATATTTTACGTTTAAGAATCTTATAATTGGTTCATATTTGTTCACTAATAAGCCTACACCAGGCAGACACCTGAAGTTCAATTTTAACATGTTCGTTGCGAATGTTTTCTAGGCCTGGTAAACACGCAGTGCCAGGTTCAGTTGTGAGTAATCTTTACACTTTTGCTCTTCACCACTACGGAGATGGAAAAATGTACCACGCACACTCTATGATTGTCAAGCTAAACGTTAAAAAAGTGGTTAACATGAAAAAATATGCCCTTAAAATGCGCTATTTCATATAGTATGCACGACAAAAAAACCTTTCTGTACTTGTAATTTTCTTTTCATCCTATGATCTAAATAAGAAACCGAAAAAAGTCTTCATAGCTGTCTTTGGAATAATAGTGAAAAGAAACTGTTGCAACTGCGACCGGTCAAATAACAGTTACCATTAAAAATATGTTTCTAAATAGCAGTTGCATACGGAAAAGAAATAGTTCCTCTAATCCGTTCCGTAGTTTGAAGGGGAAAGAAGAATGACGGGAGGGGTTGTACCTCCCCTACATGCGCGGAAATTTTCCACGCATGGACTCGTTTTGAAAATCCAAGACATGATGTTACGGATCTATAACACGGATTTAGTAAACAAATATACTCAGCAAAGGTAATAGCTATCTCCCATAAGGCCTGTACTGAAAGGTGAACGTGGAATTGAGTATACATGATGTAGGATGTTTACGAAAACTACAGCGACACGAAAAATACAGCGTGTGGGACTAAGATTGTATGGAGTAAAAAAAGGTGTATTTATAAATAATATCAAATATTTGTATAATTATTTGATGAAATGGAAAATTTAAAATGATATCGAGCAAAGCTCGGTCCACCAGGTAGTCTATAAACCGACATGCTCTTTTATAATTATAAATTAAATTATTTAATAATATTACTTTTGCAATTAAAATGTAGTTGATTAATTATTTAGTCATTGTAAAATTAATGTTTGAAATTATCTAAAAAGGAAGAAAATTAAGTTCGCAATAAGTAATTTAAATAAAGAAATCGTTAAAAACTACTGCTAATGCCCCCAACTCAAACCTTCAAGTGTTTCGATACATGTAGATTAACACAATACATTACAGCGCCGCTTATTTCAGAAAAGAACATTATCATGATTGTTGGCGACCTACTTGTCTTAATGTTTCATTTGACACGCGTCAATATTTTCTGTTACGATGAGTGGAATGTCTTCAAATCAATAGTATCAACTACCTAAGGTATTAAAACTATTTTTGTATTCAGTATTTCAAGAAAACGTTTCAAATCTACTGAGTTCCCTCGCATTTTTGCTGAAATTGTTAGCAATTCCAAACACGAGATGAGATTCGAAGAGATTTTATTACAAATCTCAAACTACGAGATAAAATTGACTCCAAATGTCCGAATAAATCCGTGGAATTTGCTGGAAGTCCTTGTTTCAGCCGCCGGCGTCGCTGCGTCAGGTCATTACTTGTACTTGACGAGATCCGAAAACCTCGGAGACTTCGTATTTGATTTGGTGATGGGCGCTGATTGTCTGATGCTCGTCGTCGACTTGGCGACCACGTTGCTCGCCCCGAGCGCTTCTCAGCTGTACAAGGACATTCCGGATCCTCGCGGTCAAGAGCTCGTTGGGCCCACCTCGGACACAGCCCTGTCACCCCTCGTCTTTTACAAGTGGGGTTTCTTCGGTGTCTTACTGCCTGTGATGTGCTTGTTGAGCTTGGGAAGCGTTGTATCAACATCAAACTAGTGGTCTTCTCCAACTTGATCTCCCTATCGCACATCGTGGATATCGCGATCTTTAAACACGAGGTGGTGAAGCGGCTCAGGTGTGTCAGGGAGATGGCCGAGTCCTCCGCTCGTCTGGAGGAGGTCGTCACAGAAGTGCGGAAACTGCTCAAGTCTAACTCCAGGATCAACGACGCGTTCGGAGCCCTGGTCGCTGCCTTCTCCGCCTCCACCTTCACTCACGCACTCTTCTACAGTTACATCAACTGGGTATTTTTCGGTTTGGGTGTAAACTCAGGCATAACACCATACAATCATTTGTTCTACGCATTCTTTTTCACTATCACGTTCCTGTCGGGGTTGCTCTTGTTTGTGTTAAGCTCGTATGTGTCGGACGAGGTCGAAGAGATCAAATTCGAGCTCGACGTGACGATGACGGCGAGGCCCTGCTCCAGACGGAACAAGAAAATGATCTCTCTGCTGCTGCTGGAGTTGTACCACAAGTACATTCAGTTCTCGGCTCTCGGCCTGTTCTACATCAACCGCCGGACCTTCTCGGTGGCAGTGGCTACTGTGATATCTCTCATGCTGGTGCTCATACAGTACTCTTCGTAAAACATAAATCAAAAGAAAATAAATCAGTTTATGACGTGTTTTTCTCAGTCATGTTTTTTCCTCAAAGAAAATTTCTTTCCTCTGTTTTCACTATTCACATGCAGCGAATTTGTTTAATGAAGTAATCACTCACTGTTTTGGTGCTTTAGACTTAATGGGCAGATTTACATGCTGTAGGTTAGGAAGAAGTACTGTTGGCACCGTGTCGTTTACGCGTGGATTAAATTTACGGTAATTACATTTATTTTTACAGCATAGCAACTATAACATGTATTATTATATTCTTGCCTACTTTGCATAACTTTAACATTGTGTTATCTGTATATGTTTTTACATGTTGTGTTTACATGTTGTGTTTTTACATGTTGTTGGCTGCAGCGTAGCCAGCACCTAAAACAAAATAAAACACATCATAAAAAGTATCTTTTTGAGCGTGATTGTAGTTACCTGATGTCTCATCGCTGGTAAACGGCAATATCGTACATAAGAGTGCAAACATCATCCTCTCCTATGATTTGATTTACATTTGGAAGCTGGCTTTAAAGTTAGGGATTTTAATGTTAATAGATTGTACCCTAGTGATCAGCAAGTTCTTGCTAGGATGGCTATTCCTGCAAACACTTATCAGTCAGTTCTCATGAAAGGGGGGAAATAAACTTAAAAAGTAAAAAAGAAAAAGTTCTGTAAATACACACTCTACCTCGTCACTTTGTAGATACTGATTAATGTATTAAATGAGTAAATGGTTATTTCTGTGTTTATTTACTCTTTTTGTAGTTTTGAAATAAAATGTAGTCTTAGGCCTTGGTGCTCTCTGGCTGACCGTAAGTACTTATTCTAAACTTACAGATTAATCTAACTTTAAAAACTCAGAGAGTAAAGCACTGTTTGATAATAGAACTAGGCTGGTATTTATTATTATTGAAATACAGATAGAATAAGAGAAATGTATTGGGGGGGGGGGCTAATAAAATATTACAATGGTCTATACTCAATTCCACATTCACCTTTCAGTATGGAATTTTCATAAGCCATGTGTTTCAAATGACAAGGTTGTACTACCCATGTAAAATAATAATCAGCTGATTATACAGAGTGGTGCAAAAGTAGGTATACAGTTTTAGTTGGTTGGTACTTGAACAATTGAACACAAAAGGAAGTAAATGTGTTAGTCAAGTACTTAGCAGATTTTAAAAAATCTTACAGAAACGAGATTAAACTATTCATATTAGAAATGGGTACATATTGTCACTTTCAATGTCCCTGGTCTACGTTTAGCCAAATATACCTTGGGGAACGGACATGTTTAAGCTATTACGTCATATAAACAGGGCATTGCTGATCTGCTCAATGCTTGGCAAACAGGGGACTGTTTGTATAAATGGCCTTGCCATCACTGGGTTGAACTACCTTAGCAAGAAGGGAGATGTTGTGTTGCACTTTATACACATGCTTTTTATTGGTAACACAATGTCAGCATCGTTAACTCTTTATAAAAGGTTTTGCAGTGTCACTTAATGGCGGCGCAACAGAATGGCCCTAAACATAAAATATGATAATCCGGATGGTTTTGACCCTGGTATGAACTATGTGCTAACATAAGTTTTCAATAGTTTGGCGGATGAGTGGGCTGTAGTTGGTGTACTAAGACACTCGTCACTCTGAAGATAAGCATCGTAACTAATCCGAACCATCGACAAACAACAACTTCGTCACGGCTAAATCTGGAAACCCACTTCTGGTTTAATTTACTTTGGGTACGCTTGGCAGTATTTGGATTGACTTAGAAACCTAATTCAGGTTCTATAAGCGAAATATGCTATTGTGACTAAATTGTTTAACCAAAAAGTTTATTTGCTTTTTACATGATCAAACTGTATTAAACAAAAAAAGATATTAATAATTGTGAACAAATTTTATTAATTAAAAAAATTTTTTTTATATATATACAGCGACAAAAATAACCTAACACAAATTTATCAACATAAATAATTCAAAAAGTAGCTGAAATTGTGAAGTTCAGATAAAAACAGTCATGGTATAAGGTGTTTGTTATTTTTTCGACTAGGCTCTTATCTTTAGTCAAACCACTGGGGTGTCTTGTTTTTAGGGCTAGTTGGTGGACCAGTTATTTTTTTTAGCTTGATGGCATTTATATTTTCGTTTACATCTACTTAAACCTATTTTATGCCCTTTAAGATGAAACAATCTTCCTGTTTGGTTTTTTGGTGAAAACTGGCATGGCTCGCGACTGTCCTCTCATCGTCTTCATGATTTACATCTGCGCGATGCCAGTCATTCTTACTCGCAGATGGTTCGATGTTTGTCCAATATTCTGTTTGTTGCAGAATTTGCAATCGAGCTGGTAATAGTAAATTACGTTACTAGGCCAGAAAGTACTGTTTTGCCGGTCGATTATGATAGTTCCCGCGCTAGCGAAAGCGAGTGCGGGATTGTCATGCGAGCACGGTAAAACTTACCGGCGTGTAACATACGATACTTTTCATCACACAACTCAGAAAAAACATACTTTCAATCATAACGTAGTCCTTGCATAAACCACGTTTCTCAATCCTTCAAACCTAACCTACAACAAATAGAACAATCATTTGCTACTGCTGCCAGTGTTGTCACTACATTCCCCTATAAAGTAACCAATAAACAAGCATTGAACGTCGGTTTGCTGCAAATCAGCTAATTGCTTACTTCCGTTTTGCCGGCCTAATACGGGCAATGGGTAACTTTTGATCCAATAAAAAGCAACAGAAAACAGATGTTTCTGAGTCAGTGTGATGAAAATGTCATTTCTGTATTGCAGTCGATATCTCCCTTTGTGTAATTTTTTTCGTGGAGCAGCTATCAAACTGAGTGGCCTCTTTAATTAACTTGCAGGTACCGCACCGTGGTTTTTTACAAGGTTTGCATTTTTTTGTTTACAGCCCCATTACATTTGCTTGGTGGATTTTATTTACCAACATGTTCTTTAAATTTAGGGATCTTTTAAATATCACTCTTGGGGGCTTGGAGAAAAGGTATTTTTGCTCTTCTGAAGTTTGAAGTGTATTAAAAGAGGTTTTTAAAACATGGTTATTAACTTTATGGATGCCTGGGTAGTTTGTTTGACAAATTTTGGGTCATTGACTGAAAATCTGTGTTGTTGGTTTTTTGGTTTATCAATGTTCTTTCTTTTGACTTTTCCTGGTTATCCTATCTTTTTTAGTCATTTAAAATATGTGTGTATGTATAAAACTTTCAGAACATATTTTGAAAACTGTGTTCTTTTGATCTTTACAAAACCAAATATACCTAAAAGCAACGGATGGATAACTTGCGGGCTACGCATATTGACTGCCAAAACACACTGCTTTATAAAAAAGTATTGTTTTTTAAGATTATTTTGGCTGTATTAAGATTATCAGGAATTGCTGTGTAAAATAATGAAAAAACTGTCCGTACTGAGCAATCCGGTTATTTCAAAAGCGAACAATTTCTTTGCCAATTTTATTCTCGTTGATTTTCATTTTTTCCATTTTTACAAAACCGTATCAGTGCTACAAATCCCCAGGTAAAAATTAGTCTTGAGTGTTTGAGTTTGGGTCGCTAAGATAAAACATCATACAAAAACTACTTCTTGCGCGAACATAAACCATTTTTCGCTTTTTAAACAAAGTAGGTTCCTCAAGGCGGTGGGTTTTAGCGAATTTCCCCCTATAGGGAAGTAGCTATTACCGTAGGCGGCACGGTGAAACTTAAGCGCGGGACCACCGTAACTTTTTATTTGGAGGTCCCTAGACCCCAAAAACACCGTTCGTTCATTTTCATATATATATATATATATATATATATATATATATATATATATATATAGGGATATATATCAGTCCGTAGGCGCGATAACTTTTGTAAAAAAGGTCCAATCTTGATGAAATTTGGAACAAACGTGTAAAGCGTCATTCATGACTTCGAGTTTGAAAACCAGCAAGATTGGTTTACTCTAAGAAGGTTTTTTTGACGAAATAAAATTTATTTTCAAGATTTAGCACCTTTTTACTAATTATTTTTAAATTTCATTCTCTAAATTGAATTTAGATTAAAAAAACAAACAATTTAGCATTTTGAATTATTATTTTACGTCACTCCGTTGCTTAGATATTGGATAGTATTGGATGTGGTAAACACAGTACGTTGTCCAATATTATTTTTAATTTTTCCCTCCAAAAAGTATAGTCACCCTGATTTAAGATACTTAAAAAAATACAATTCTGAACATATGATTAAATTTGCAGGTGATGAATATTTTATTTGTGTTTATTTTGAATAGTTAAGTTCATTGATCAAGATTTTGCAGAAAATATATACTATATCAAAAAATACAAATTATTTTTAAATTTAATAAAGAAAGGATGAGCATTTGGAGGGGGGATGTCTTGGTCTAAACTGCCTGAAAATGTAGCATAATATATGGTATGTTTACAATGATGAGGATTGATAATACGTTTTATTGAAATTGGCTGGAGATGTAGGTCTGTTGTAAGAGGGATGTTTTAATTAGGTCTACTGTAAAACCGACCATATGATTGAATTTAATATTTTCATGAGTTTAGGTTACTAGTGGCTTGTAGGGGCATAAGCCCCTAATAAGGGAACATTTTAATTAAAACAATTCTTATTTCATATAAGATCTACCTTTATAAACTGGCTTTTAGATCTACCATATGATAATATCTAGAACATGATTTAAAATAAAATAACAATATCACATGTTTTATGTTAACAAAGCAGCTCCCAATGCTTTTTAAATGGCAGATATTTTATGTTATTTCTCATTTTCAAGTAAGCTTCAAGCAAAGTCAGTATTTTTCCCGCCATCACGGAATAGAGACCTTTAATTTGATCCATCTCCCACCTTTCCACGACTTGCCAGGCGCCCACAATTTTGACGCAAAGAATCACCTTACGAAATTAAATATATGATTTGTTTGTTTTGAGTGTTTTGAATTAATTAATTGATTATATGTTTGTTGTCATTTATATAGGTACTATAACAAGATTACAGTTATTAAAAATTAAAAGACTAAGAATACTAAAGTGTATATATTACTAATGAAAACAAATGTGGTCTCTTTGTTAATTTTCTTCATGTTCAAAGCTCATGAATGATTAAACATACTTTTTTAATATATTATTTACTTAACGTATCATTCAAACAATACTTTGCTTCAAATAGGTTGAATGCTCACACATACAAAGTAAATCCTATGGAAATTCGCTGAGTACGCAGGTCTGCTGCGACGGGGGTATTTTGTACCATTCTAATGTTCCCAATTTCAAAAAGTCTGTTCTACAGCAATTTAAAAATGGGAAAAATGTACATGATAAGCAATTTACTAAGCGCGATGTCATCACTGCAATAGTTCTAGACTGCACTAATATTTAGATCAGTACTGCAGACCTAATGACAAACCGTGAGGTCATTACTGCTGCAGACCTTGAGTCTAACGAAATAAAATTAGTAGTTTTCACACTGCGCAAGTAATAGAAACGTTATTCACGTTTTCGGATCCGAAATCATTCCCATTGCTTTTTAGTAATGTGTTATCGTAAAAATCAAGTTTTTGCGAAAGTTAATACTATCGCTTGCGAATAGAAGTAATTTATTACATGAATCAGTTCAAATAAAAAAAAATTGACAGTGAAGTGACAAAAATTGTAATGCAGTTTTCCATTAAACGAGGCTTTAATTTAAACGAGGTTTTCATTTGAAACCCGATGAACTTTTGTGCGAAAACAATATCTTTTATGTTATAGAAGTTGTTTCAAAATATTGAAATTTTACATTGTGTTTTACATTCAAGGTTACGTGAATATGGATACCCATGGCTGGTATTTTTCGTTCAAAACAAACTGTTTAAACAGTTGCATGATTGACACCTTCGCATTTTAGTAATTTTCCATTCAGTGGCGTAGCAGCATTTCAAGAAGCATGAGGGCTCTTATCCGTGTCTCTACTTATTTCGTGGTAAGAAACTCTGAAGTTATATTATATTTTAATACACATAAAGGAGACATTTAATTTGTTTATGAAATTTATTTACATACATTTTAGAAAGTTAATTGAATATTCAATATGGAACTTTGCACACAAGTAAAATTGCATGAGATGGATTATTTATCGATCTACATCGCACCGACTTCTTGAACTCAAAATGTTTTATAAATTTTTTAATATATTTATGTACTAAATATTATAATATATAGGATGAGGCAGACCACCCGTGCACATAGTTTTACGGGAGTACGGTTTAACCTAGAAACGCCAAAAAAATTATTTCCTCCTAAATCACATAAAATATGAAGAATTCATTTAAAATATTTACAACGTGATCTGAGCACAGGGTGTCCCAGAAAAGAAGGTCACGGATTCGAATCTCGAAATTTTCTTAAGTAAACCTATGCCATATTGTACATTTTTAAAAAGGTCTTGTTTAGAGGAACATTTTGGTGAAAACAGAACTTAATTATCCTAATCCGTTTCAAAATGGCGGACATGGTTTTATTTTTTTTTTGCCTATTGACGGAATACCCTGTATTTTCGAAAACGCCAAACATTTTTCAGTTCTGATTGAAAATTCGCAATCCTGACAACACAGCTTTACAATTATGTGTTACATGTCACGATTTCTAAAACTATAAATTTTCACCGAAATATTTTTGTTATGTTGGTAGCCCTTTAAATAAAAATTGTCAAATGGCACCATGGCAAATAGCATATCATTTTAAGCGTCTTTTAACGGGGCCATAGAAGACATGTCTTCTATGGCCCCGGTGTTTTAAAGACGAACAACTTTTCAATTTACACCTACTATCTATTTTTTTAGTATTGTAGTAATAAGCAAAAAACTCCATTTTAACATATAAAATGCATGTTAATTGCATTAAAGCTGGGGAAACATTTTGTGCTGTTCCGTAATGCAATTAACATGCATTTTATATGGGAAAATGAATTTTTTAGCTTATTACTACAATACTAAAAAACAGTAGGTGTAAATTATTGAAATATTGGTTGTCTTTAAAAGACGCTTAAATCATATGACATTTGCCATATGGTGCCATTTGACGTTTTAGACTGATATTATTTATTCCTCCCAACATTATAGAAAAAACTTTTGGTGGAACTTGGTAATTTTGAAAATTATGACATGTAACACATAATTGTAAAAAGCTGTG
The DNA here is from genome assembly GCA_035578135.1 of Flexamia atlantica. NCBI lineage: Eukaryota > Metazoa > Arthropoda > Insecta > Hemiptera > Cicadellidae > Flexamia > Flexamia atlantica. The sequence goes on from JAQJVK010000003.1 coordinate 58,541,615, forward strand.
TTTATCAAGATTACGAATTTTCAATCAGAACTGAAAAATGTTTAGCGGTTTCGAAAATGCAGGGTATTCCGTCAATAGCAAAAATATAAAAAATGGCCCCCATGTTGAAACAGATTAAGATAATTAAGTTCTGTTTTCACCAAAATGTTCCTCCAAAAAAATCCTTTTAAAAATGTACAATGTGTCATAGGTTTACAAAGAAAATTTCTAAATTAGGACCCGTGATCTTTTCTGGAACACCCTTTGCTCAGATCATGTTGTAAACATTTAATATGAATTCTTCATATGTGATTTAGGGGAGAATGACTTAATTAGGCGTTTCTAGGTTAAACCGTACTCCCGTAAAACTAAGTGCTCGGGTGGTCTGTCTCAACCTGTATATTTGGAATGAAACTTGTCTATATTTGAACGTCTATATAGTCCGGATCCATAAATGCTACATAGCTGCAAATACATACAACATGAAGGGAAATTTATTTTTTAAAGATAATTTTTAGTTTTTTGTACTTCCTCCCCCCTACACATAGTATATAGAAAAAGTGTCTGACTGCCAGAGTGGATGTGTGGATGTATGCGTGTGTATGTATATAAACAGAGCTAGAGACGACACCAATGGTCCGATTTTCATGAAAATAAAGTACCCCTGCGTTTTGTGGGAGGGCTCCAGCAAAATTCAGCCTTACCTGTGCGGGACGGAGTTGGATGGCTGACCTAGTGGGGTAATGATGGAATTGGCTGCTATCAGGAGTTGCACTGTGAAAGCGTGCATAAGTTATTACCTTCAAATACCAGTAAAAATTAGCAGCCCCAAGTGTCTAAATGCAATTTTGCAGCAATCATGTCTCTTTAAGCCTGCTATATGCCTGCATATATACTATGTATGTGATTAACAATCGCCAAAGAGCTCCAGAATACATACATTTTACTAAATTATGTTATGATGGATTTTTTCTTTTCAGGTGAGCCTAGTATGGATTGGCTCCATTCAGGTAAAACTTTGTTTAATTATTTAAATGCAGCTATGAAATTTTCAAAGTATTCAAGCTTTTCAATTCCATTTTTAATTAAATCAGAGCGGAATCAAGTAAGACCAGTTTTAAGAGAAGTCCTCGATATTTCATGGTACCAAAGGAGTATATAGTGTCCAGGAATACCTTCCTGATGTTTAGAAGATATTCATTTCAATGCCATGTGTAAAAATCATTACTCTGTTTTTTTGTTTTTAATTTTGGTTTGTATTACGACTGCCCACGCTTTCAAAAGTGTAAGACAAAAAACATTCTTGAATGTTGATAACACAATCTATAATTGTAATACCCTATGGTCACTAAGGAAAAGCCCTCCAAATCCCTTTGCGGGATTTCACCCGAGGGAGGGGTTGGTATTGAAATTTCACAAGACCAAACATTTTAATCTGTTTAAAAATCCTTACCAACGGGATCATCACAGAACCAAGTAGGCCTACTTGATCCCAAGCATGACGTTGGTGGGGGAAAGAGGGGGGATTAGGAAGTGGGTTGGGTGGTGGAAGATTGGTGGGGGTGAAGGAGAGGTTAAAGTAATTTGTCTTAACCAACACTCTATGCCAATTGTTTGAAGAAAGAAAAAATTCGTTAAATTTCATTGTTATATTTAGGGGTTTGAAGGGCTCAAACAATAGAATAACTTTTGTTGAATGTGAAAAGTAATATTTTCAAATGAATAAACATTGTCAGCAAACTGACACATACTTTTTTCCTTAAAGCAAGAAGGCCTACAATAAAATAAAAGAAATTTACAATTATTTCGCAAATACTTACAGAATTGTATCAAAAACTGTTAGTGATTAACGAAAATACCGGTTTTTAAACATTTGCCATAAGAAAAACACTAGACAACTTACTTAGCTTACCGCCAAACGAAAATATCAATAATTGATAAAAAACATGCCTGAATTGAATCTATGCTGGATTTGGCACCGCACACCGTAGTGTAAGTGAATATACCGGCTTTTATTTCAATAAGTTCGGCTTTATTAGGAATAAGTTTTTATTTCATTTTGTTTGTTTTTCAATTATCAACAAAACTAATAACGAACAAACTTCAGACATAATTGAAGATTTTAGCGCACCCTGTAATTGACACTGTAGAACTGAAAGTTGAGATGAATTTTGAAAATTAAAACACACGAACCGTTATTAAATTTAATTTATTTTTCATAATATACGTATCGGGTGCATCGATGCCTTAAACGGTAAACTTATGCAGATTAGCATCGCGTATGATTTTATAGGCTGACAAGGAATATTAAAGTTTGTCAACAAAAATGACTTGTTGGAAATCCATTATTTTTATACTGTTCATTTTTGTGTGTTTAGGCAAGTGAACTGACAGAAGAGGAAAAACAGGAGTACAAAGACATTTTCGACAGATTTGACAAAGATCACGATGGAGGGCTTTCAGAAGAAGAGCTCAAATCATTTCTTGAATTATCAGGCCAAAGTCCTTCAAATGAACTGATTAAAGAGTTTATCAAACAGAATGATAATAATGGTGAGTCACGTTTAGCAGTAACGTTTGTACTAAAACCTATTAACATCTGTTCGGTCTGGAACGTAGAGTTGTGCCAATGAGTACACAACGGTTGTGTATTCATTGGTTGTGCTGCGAATTGTGTACGAATGATAAATCTTAATAGCTAAAGTTTAGAATCCGTCTCTACCGTTAAAATCGATGTTTTCGGATTAGATATGATTTATCGAATTCTTTAATAAACATATGTTTTATTCTTGTTATTAATGTACAACTTATTGTAAACCAACAGTGAAGATTATAATTTTTAAAACGTCAATTCCAGTAATTGTTAATTGGATGAACGAAGTGAGTCCTTATGATTAACAAACATTCACTCGGAAAAAATGTATGTCGCTCGCATACTTCGAGAGAGCTTTCGAATATTCTAGCTAAATCTGGCAGGCAAGCTCATTTAAAAAAATTTTAGGTCAAGTTCGTTAGGTTCCATCATCGCCTTAACCCTATTTATACGGGAGCCCTTTGAAATTGGTGAAACATTTTATATCCTAGACCGGAAGTAAATTTTGAAAATGTGATTAAACCAGTGGATTCCTCGCAAAATTTTACATAAGACAAGATTTTGAACCACCTTTATATCACTCCCTATTACGGCATAAATAATTTAAAAAAAGTAGCTATTTGTACTTTTACGTTTTACAATGCAGATTTCAATGCTAATCAGCTGTTTTAGGTTTAAATCCGACAGTTTGGATTTATATAATCGAAATGCATTAATTTTAAATATCTATTTCCCCCTTCGTGTTTTTCCATCTTTGCGGTAGTATCAGGAGGCTAGAGTAACAAAGATAACTGCTCTGTTTACTTCGTATTTGTATTTGGACAGGTAACGAACAGTGAATGAAAATGTGCGCCGAGAGATTCAGGGAGCTAGAAATCTATCTTTTTGATAAAAATAACTCTTCTGCGTTTAACAGCCATACTAGTAAACCTGTTGCTCGAAATCGAGCAATTGTTATGTATTGATTTCAAAATATAAATAATTATGGTTCAGTATTCTAGAACTATTCTATTAATTATATGGTAGAACTTCCTATACTAAAACTTTTTACAAAAGCGTTTTTTAAAATAAATTTTTTGTGGATACTCAGTCATCTTTAAGGAGATGTCCATGTTTCACGGCCCTAAGTAGTGAATGACCCGTCTTAATCTCAAACCGAACTAAAATGGTTCAATTAATCTACTTATAATCAATGTTAAGTATGTTTCTTTTTTCTTTTATTTATATTTATATTTATAGAATTTATACATAAGAATTCATTTCTCCTTTTAGTATTTTTCTTTGGAATATAAACATATGTAAATATTAAGATCTTCACACATGTGATTCAAAATAAATGTTTTTAAAACTGAATTCTGACCTTAAGTATGTATTAGGATAATAGTTTATTTATTTACATCTTTCATCAACTGAAATGCCCCCAGCTCTACATGCAATGGTTTCAATTCCATTAACAACATATGGCTTTGCTGAAAAACTTTGTTTGCTCCAATCAGCTGCTTTATTTGACATTTCTATTCCCATTTTAAATCTTATGGACTAATACGAAACTTTAAGGGCGCCTAGAGCTCTTCCCTTTGGTCAAACCTTTTTAAATTTTATTTCCTGCAAAACATCACGCCAAGCTCTTTCCAATGACACCAAAAACATGAAAATCGGTTCGGTAGTTTAGGAGGAGTCTTTGTAACAAAAAAACTGCTCGCGTATTAAATAAGTAATAAATAAATATATAGATTTATGTTTTTAACCCGTAGCGTGAGGGAGTTTTAGCTCTAGGCATACCGTACTCAAGCCCTAAAGTTTTTCCGAAAATACCGCTAATTATTAGCTGTATATTATTCTTCAGTATAATAAGAGCTAGATATCAAATTTTCATTGATATTTCTCTTCCAATTGAAATTAAAAAAAATATTTTCCCAAAAATCATAGCAAGTTTTTCCAGCAATGAAAAATTCTGGAACTTGTAAATATGTAATAAAAACACATGTTCAACCATCTATCAAAGTTCCTTAGTGTTTGATGTATTGGTTTTTTTAGTAACATTTTCAAATTGTGCTGTTGTATAAAAATCCATGCATGGGACACCCATGAACTGTTAGGGTTGTTGGATAAGTTATATGATCAAACAGGATCAAACAGAGAATACAAAAACCTTTAGCGCATGAATAAGTATAGTAATAAGTATAGTAAAAAGTAAAGATCACGGATGATGCTATTGAAAGAAGTTTTTTCTTTCTTCGTTCATCCTCTTACGGGAAGAATGAGCGTATACCTAGTATCCTATTAGAATTAGAGAAACTGAGACCCTATAGTATGTTCAAGGAATGTAAACATTTTGTTTGCTAACCGATTTGCGATGAATCTAGGATTGAAAAGTGGCAGTAGTAATGCATAGTAGTAGTAGTAAAACGTCAACAAGCCAGCTAGAAGAAGGGGGAAGTAGTTTCCTCTTTTGACAGACCGCGGACTCCAGCATGCGGTTCCTAGCAGGGGCCTCCCACTGAAGTAATGTGAAAAAACGGTCCTGGGCGAGATTTCCTCGGAACGAGGAAGTGGTTTAGTGGGTAGGGCTTCGGCGAGTCCCACACTCCGTCCGTAAATTGAACCTATTTTCCTACCTAGCTCCTACATTGAAAGTAAAACGTCAAAATCACTGAGAAAAGGTACATGATACACTAGATTCATTAGATACATTGCTTGAAACATTAGATACATGACTTGAAATTCACACAGAATATAATGCCTAAACCCGTTTTCAAAACTCGTTATTCTAGTTATACTCAAAAACAAATTATTCCCTGCATATTCATTACAGGGGTTTCCTGCTTTTGTAGACTTTTTGGGAGGCTTTTTCTAGTCTTAGAACACTCGCATAATGTTTTGGCTCAATTTTATAGTTCAGTAAATACTTACGAAAATATTGGGTCACAGGCGTCGCGCCGGTTTTTATGTTTATAAAATTTTTATAAACATAAAAAATTTATTTTGTAGCCGCCTACCAATATTAACTATCCCAATAAAAGTTATTTACTGCTTTTCTCTAAAGTCGTTTCCCTACTCACAAGTAATTTAAACTAATTGTTATTAAGTTAGAAGTTTATTTTTACCATATTAATCGTTCACATTCATTTAATTTTCATATTTAGTCATTATTACATTCATTTGATATGAGATTAATAATTTGGCTAAACAAATTAAGAGGTTGGATGAAGAGTTATACATTCGTTGAGTAGGCCCGTTCTTTGGCTGTGCGAAGGTTGGTCACCCTGTGCGCTGTGCACCTAGAACAGTACCTGTCATTCTGTCATCCATTATCCTACCACAACCCTCTGCCCGTTTGGACAGCCACCTACTTCAAAAAATAGAATGATAATTCGAACGAAGTGAGTTATACTCGACTTGAAAATCACTCTTTATGAACTTACTCCTCTTTTATTATTTGTTGAAAATTCCTGAAATTTGAACTACATCATATTTATACCCCGGAGATTGTTTTAATCTATAAATGACAAGTTAACCATACGTTTAAATATTTATTTTTTTAGTTAGTAGCCTTCATTTAATTTTTCTGCACTTCGTTCGACCTATACGCGACGTATGAGCGTACTCCTAGTACTTTTATACTGTCAAGGTGCCTAAATCCCATAAGGCCTGTGGAACCAAAGCTTATGACGTCAATTGGAGACGCAATATACGGTTACAAGCAAGCTCTATTAGTCCATTGGGTAAAAATATAGCCTCAAATGAGGTTTTGGTTATATGCTTCCTCTGATTAGTCAAGATTATTTTTCTCGCAGCTCGAGGCTGATAAATCGAGATGTCTTTGAAGACCGGCCGTTCCGGTCTATAAAAGACAATCACAGTTTGTTTACATTTTTGTCTTAGATAACTTGAGATATTCTTCTCTTCTCTACAAATATTTAGTTAAACCTGCAAGCTGCACACGATAATAATAATGGTAATGAAATAGCCAGGAACGTAGGGGAATTGTGAATAAGAGTTGTTTTCGACTGCCTATTTTCTTAACATAGAAAACAATAACTGCAATGGTTATTAGGTAAACATTCTTCAACAGTCACGTGTTAAAAATCTAAGTAGTTTGGAGTGGAACTTTTCTCGCAAATTTACTTTGAAAATCGTAAATTAATTAAGCTTTTTAGTGCTGTATATTTCACAGTTTTTAAAGCTTAAAACCCAACTTTTGAGTACAAAAAAAGCAAAGTTTTCTGGGGGAGGACCCCCGGACCCCCCACTGTGCCGGGGGAGATTCCATACTCCCAAGACTTCCCGGTCAGTTGTGCCCCCCAAAAGTTTGGTTCACGCGACGCCTATGTATTGGGTTGAGGTGCAAAAGGCCGGGCTGTGATTTTTTATGATGTTAAGCTTGAGCTGATAACATAAAATGTCAGTTTTTGACCTCGAGCTTCCCCTGGTGCCATAGGGCGCTACACTTTTGGTACTTTTTCCAAATTTCAACATATGTTTCTAAATTCATCCTACAGAAATATATCAAGGCACCAATCTTAGAAACAAGAGAATGCTTTTTTTTCAATCAAGCCCTCTGTTGACAAAGACTTTTCTCTCTCAATATCATTGGTTTCTCTCCAATTCCAAAGGCCAGTCATTAATGTGACAAGTTTTCAAAATACAACAAAAAATCTTTCAACTTTTAAAACTTAAAAATAGACCGTCGATCTATTTTTTATACTACTAAAAATATATAGCTAGTAATTTTTATTTGTACTATTTTCATAATGATAAATTATTGTTTGTCCCAGGTGACGGAAAAGTTAATTTAGATGAGTTTTTGAACTTTGCAAAAATGTCTAAGAATGATAGCACCGGCAATGATATAGAAGAAAATTGGAGAAAAATGTTCAGTTTAATGGATAAAGAAGGAAAAGGTGAAATCACTTATTCAGCCCTCGAAGCATATATGAAACAAGTTGGAATTCCGTATGAAGACGCTTGGTTGAGGGAACGGTTTAATAATGCGGATGCTGACCACAGCGGATCACTGAGCTTTGAAGGTAATGTTATATTAATGTTGAATAGTCGTACAGTGTACAGTGTTGTAGAAAAACTCTCATAGGTTACATGTCAAACAATTTACAAGCAAACCTAAATTAAGAATCTTCTCTATTAAACAAAACTTCTTTGTTTTGTTACAATAATTCAAATTCCTACTTGGCGAAATTGCAGCCATTTTTATATTTTAAAAATTAATATCTTAAAACCCGTAAATTTTATAGAAATTGTACAAGAAACAAAAAAGTTGCGTAATTTTATTTTCGACAAACCCATATAAAGGTCATAAAGATCAAACTACAATTAACGGAATTATTGCAATTTTTCTAACAGAATACATGCTTGTTTATGGCAGTTATAGGAAATTTTCGGATAAAAATTGCAATAATTCCGTTAATTTGTAGTTCGATATTTTATGACCTTTATATGGTTTTACTAATAAAAGAATGCAAACAAATCAGTTGTATCATAGAATTGATTTGTTTTGCATACTGCTATTGGTCATAATTCATCATAATAATGAGATCATCATAAGATCATAATTCACTTTCTAACACTTTATAATTTTTTGACTAATAGTTTTAATGAAAGCCAAAATTTCACTGAGTGATTTAAGACCAGGACGAACATTTTGTCCTATTTAGAACCTGAGATGTCTTCAACTGAAAACGAAAAAGGATTGAACATGTTACTGAACTTTGTTTTAAACAGATAAATGCCGCAGCTTCGCTAACAATGTTCACTCTAACCAGCTGATCACTTAAAATTTTATTCCTCTAGAGGGGTTGTATTTAACTCATCCTTTGAAGGGCCTTGGGGCGTAGCTAATTGAAAACTCGAAAATTTTGAGGGAATAAGGCTAACTTTCACATAATTCCCTTTGATTTGACACATAAATTTTGATGATCAGTTCAAGAGTCACTGAGAACTCAGAAAATTTACTTTGCAGTAATTAATACTATTTTACTGTCTCGATTTATAATTATTGGCACAAAATGAATTGAAATGCAATTAAAAGAAATTTATGATGGAATCAATACTGGGTTTGGGTTTGGGTCTAAAGGTTTTTGCTATGGACCACTGTTGTATAATAGAATTCATAAAAATTATTTATCTCAATTTCCTTTCGTCCCCACAGAACACGATTTTTTCAGTGAAAGGACACATGTTTTCAATAGGCCTACTTCTTAATTATATTTTTTTATATATCCTGCTTACATTCTGTCAGATTAATTTGTTTTCAATAGTAATAACGACTCGTACGCACAGGTTCTTACCCATGTAGGCACATTCCAATAGTTATAATTAATATGTAGGTATAAAACCTTGCATATTGTTGTATTGTAAGTAAATGTAACTTCTCATTTGGAATAAACATATTTGTATTGAGTTGAGATTTAATACACAGTTTTTGGACCAGAATCCTATCAAAGTGGTCGAGTTACAATTCGTTCTAGGCTGACTAATATTTTGAATAGTCTATATTGCGTAAATAACTCTCTTATCATTTTTACAATTTATTCATTTGGTATATAGATCTTCATAGTGTATGTTTTCTACACTGTAAGGATTTATAAAGGAAAGTTATTTGAATTCAAACTCCATGCTAAATAAGCTTACATGTACAGCGTTGATTCGTGTGCTTTCATGTAGAGATAGAGAGGAGTTTTTGCTATAAACTATCACTTGGTTAAAATAAAATAAATACCCCCGTTGCAGCAGACCTGCATACTCAACGAATTTCAAGTGCAAAACAACATATTTCAATCCATCATAGCAATATTTGACATGTTTTGGCAAGCTCCATAAGAATAACATGAGGAATGAGTATGCAGGTTTGCTGCTACAGGTATATTAAAACTGGGTGGTTTTAATTCAATATTTAGTAGATCTAAACTAGAAGAAGCTATTTACTAAGTTTTATCAAGATATGTTGAGAAATAACCGAGATATACAATTTTACTTATTTCCCATAAGGTTAACATTGGGACAACGTACTGTGTTTAACACTTTCCATATCTCGGTAACCAATGGACATAGAGCAGTGATTCAAAGTATACGAAATTGTTTGTTTTTTTTAAACTGAATTCTATGGTGCCAACAGAAATTCGATAAATTTTATTTTTCTATGTAAAAAACTCAAAAAACCCATTTTTTGGGGGGTTTATCCCCCTTTACCCCCCCCTTCCGGTGGTTCGATCGGGCTGGTTTACGAACTCGTCCGAGGGATTACCACTTTACATGTCTGTTCCAAATTTCATTAAGATCGGACCATTTTTACGGCCGCTATCGTGCTCACAGACACATATATAGATATATAGATATATAGATATATAGATGTATAGATATATAGATATACATATATATATAAATTCGAACGAATGGTGTTTTCTGCTTCTGGTGGCCCCAAAATGAAAAGTTATCATGGTCTCGGGCTTAAGTCTTACCATGAGACCTAGAGTTCCGGCCAAATCATTAGGCGGGTGAGTGGGTGCACTGCTGGCGTTCAAAATATGTTTTTGGCCAATCATTCACCCATCTGAAGTTATAGACAATTATGCTCTTTGTTTATGTTCTCCAAATCAGCTGAGTCAGTTCTCCAAATATACCAAGTAAATGTGCTTCTATCTGTTGGAAATATGTTCAAATACTTAACTGTGTAGAAGAGCAGAGGTGTCTTTAACATCAAGTAATTTATACAGCTGGAGTTTCCATTTTTCGCCACCCGCCTAATGATTTGGCCGGAAGCTTCTTGCCTATGGGGGAAATTCACTAAAACATTGATTATCCTTCCGAGCATGGTTTTTAAACAAAATTTGTACGAAGTAAATGAAATCTTCAACAAATATATATTGTTTTTTTTTTATAAATACGTGGCAAATTATACTGGCTACACTCTGTTTCACGTTCCACGAACCATGTATTTCAATTGAAAGTTTAAGTTCTATAAGGCAAATTATGTTATTATCAGCTGATGATTTTCTAATAGCACGTTAAAAATATCAGTGAACAAATGCAGCCATCAAATATTATATTTGCAGTCTATGATAAGGCCTGTACTGGAAGTTCAACATGGAATTAAGTATGGTCGCATTTGAAGTATATTTATTCTTTTTTAGAGGTTAAAGCGCTGATGCCGACCACAACGACGCAAGGAGAAGAGTCTAAGAAGGACCCTGCAGAAGCAAATTGAGGAGGAGAAAATAAGCCTCTAGATAAGTGAAGCTAACTTGTATTAAAAAGAGGCTATCCAATTTCTTGGATTTTCATGCAGAAATAAATGCATATTCTGACATTTTACTGTGTTTTCCTATTCCTATCACAGTTAAATCTCCTAACTTAAAAAGGTTGTTAAACGGTTGGAACTAAGGTTTATTAAGTTGTAGATTAACTGATTAACTGTTTGATTAAGTTGGCATTCGTAAGGGAACTAAAGAGAGGGTAAGTGGGAGGGTTTATTAAAATCGTTTATTTACTGTAAAGTTAACGTTAGGCTTTGATGATACTGATGGTCGAATACGGATTTGTAAACCTTTTTGAATCGAAACTTCTTTTGAGCTGAATATTATTTTCTAAACAATGCTGAGAGATACCGAAGGCTTCCATCAGGCTTTACTTTCAAGGGCACATGTTTTAGTGTTCGCCTTAACCACACTGACTGATTTACCAGTTATTAACACACTGAATCACCCTGCAGATAAAAATCATACATTTCGTAAGATAACTGAGATTTGGATCACCATCATGTACTTTCCATATTATAATTTGTAGTACAGTTGTCTTTGTCATCAAGGAAATATTTATCCATCTGTTCATTTGGGTGAAAGATTGAACATTTCCTTTACCAAGATATTGATTAATTTGTGATGATTCATTTAATCTCAAGCTTAAGCTTTTAAAACAGCATTCTAATACATTACAACTAGATTATTGCTTCGTAGCTTCGCTTGCAAACAATTTTGTGTTTTATAAATATAAGTGCTGGAAACTGTGGCTAGGCTTTGAAACTATTCCAAACCATGCCCAAATGTTTAGTTGTGTAAGTCGCGTCGAATAACGTGGCCCAGAACATCCAAAAGCCCAATGTTGAATTAAGATCTGCCTAACAGGTGGGCTGGGTCATGTTATTGGTTTGACCTTTAACGCAGCTATTAGAGTTTGTTGTAGTGTAGTGTTGTGCTATAGCGTAACTGTTCTGAAAATTCAGACCTTTACTGTGCTCAAATGGTGCCTTATCTTAAATTGGTGTGACATATTGACAAACCTACATGAAAATATTTTGAATTTGACCCCTAAAAACCTCAAAATTTGACCAGCCAATCCCGAGTTATGAGTGTGAAAAGGAAACCCCTTGTATATTAAATATACGATAGTTAAAGTACTTTTAGGGCATATTTTGAAAACGATTTTATTTGTGTCTTTGCAAACCTAATGTACTTAAAAACAACGGTTGGATATCATGTGGGCTACGCATATCAGTTGCCAAAAAGTACTGCTTTGTAAGAAACAGTAATATTTCTTAAGATTATTGCGGCTGCGTGGTAACCAGGATATGAAAAAACAACTCTCCGTCCTGAGCAATCCATTCATTTCAAAGCGAACATATCAATCGCTCCTATTTATTCTCGTTGATTTTCATTGCTATTTTTCTTTTTACTTAGCCACATCACCGCTACAAATCTGCAGGTTAAAACATGTCTTGAATTTTGAGTTCAGGTCGTTAAGTTAAAACAAAACATAAAATACATCCTTGAACAAAAATAAATAATTTTTCGCTTTTCAAACGAAGTGGATTGCTTAAAGGTGGTAAGCAATACTCAAAAGTTCAATACTCAAAAGTTCCAAATTACAAAACATTTGTTTGAAACGAATTTAAAATATGCATTATTAACAAACATTTATTTTATTCGTGCAAAAATTATTCAAAATAACAGCTGAGTAATAATTTGTAACAGCTATAAGTAAAGGATCCCTTTATAACACGGCGTCAGCGCGCTCAACGTCGACGCCGGCGTCATTGCGCTAGAGTTACATGTGAAGCGGGCAATGGTGACTGTTTCCTAGACGCTGCGTTAACGCGCCAACAATCACCATTGCCCGTCTTACATTTGACTATAGCGCATTGATGTCGACGTCCACGTTGAGCGTGCTGAAGCCGTGTTTGAGTGAGGTCATTTCAAGAGAATTACTTGACTGCACTAATATGTAGGTCGTGTAGAACTACTTCACTTTATGCTTTTATACTTATACTTTTCTTGAAATGGCGACAAACCCATGTAGGTATTTTAAGCCAAGTATGAATGACAGATGAGTGAAGGATGATTGTGGCGCGATCTTGTAGTCTTGTTACTGACTAAGGCTGACATGTTCCTTAGATAGGACTGTTAATTAATTAATTAATAGCCCAACAGCCAATGACTACACTAGCCGTGAAGTCATTAAGGCTGCAGAACTTTGATGAATCAAAAGTAATGAAATGAGTCGTTTTAACACTGAACATCTAATAAAAACGTTATTCAAAATTTTGGTCCCAAAAACATCCTCTTTCGTTTACGAAAGAGCCCACTAATACATATTAAGGGCCCGTAAATTACTTGTAATCGTTTGCTATTACAAATAATTTAAATGAATAAGTTTGAAATTAAAAGAAAAGTTATTGCTTGTAAAGTGACAAAAATTGATATGCTGTTTGCCTTTAAACGTATGGTTTCATTTTTAAAACTTTAATTAAGAAGTTTTTTGCTTACAGAAAATATTGTGTTATATTATTGAAGTTGTTTTACAGTACTGAAATTTTACAAAATGTTTTACATCCAAGGCTATGTGATGCTAACAGTGTTCATTCAAAACAAACTAATTAAACACTAATCAAACAATTATTGAGTGTTTAACACCTGTGAAATTTAGTAATATTCCATTTAGTGGCGTAGCAGCATTTCAAGAAGCATGAGGGCTGTTACTTATTTCGTGGTAAGAAACTCAGAAGTTATATTAGATTTTTATGAACATAAAGGAAATATTCAGTTTGTTTTTTTTCAATTTTACTTATAGGCATTTTAGAAAGTAAACTGAACGTTCCATATGAATCTTTGTACACCTAAGAAAATTTGCATGAGTTGGATTTTTAATCCATCTACATGGCACCTACTCCTTAGGGCTCTGCTTTAGTGACTTACAAAAATTTATACAAATTATCTGATATCAATATATATATATATTTACGTAATAAATCTTATAATATATATGTTATATAAATCTTGCCTATATTTGAACAACTACATCTACGGATCCAAAGGTACAGATCTGCAAAGGCACTTACTTTGAAGGGAATTTAGTTTTTCAAAGATACTATTTAGTCTTTAATTAATTTAGGATTACCGCAGGGCTAACCTACAAAGGGCTAAGGCTTCAAAAGTTCAGGGTAGGATTTCTTACTGGTGCAGTTGTACTGTGACTCATTTTAGATTCCTTGCTTCTTCCCGTGGGTCGTAAAATTCCTAATGATAATTATATGAGACTGTATTTTTACAGTTTCTGCTCAGCTGTTCCTTCAATGATATTCAGATTAACAGCTGGGTGGTTCCATTTTTACATATTTACATAGCATACTTTAACGATGACGTTAACAAATAAATTCTATGACAAATGAATATAATAGTTAAATCAATATTTGGTAGTATAACCAAACGTGGAGGTAAGGTAAATGGAATTCCAATATGTCGTCGAGTATCATTTAGATAAACTTCCAGTTTTAATTTTTTCTATGATATAATAGAAGAGCCTTCTATGACATGTTCGATTGTATCTAGACAATTTTATGCGTCTGTAGTATCGAAGTGCCGTGTGAATTGTATTTATTTTCTCAATGTTTAGAAGGTGCAGCTAATGTTCGTGTACTTTCACAGTAATTGTAACCAAATTTGTGTGATTTTAATGTTTTATTTCGATTAGAGTTATTTAATTTTTTATTTAAAATTAACCCCTCATAACCTGAGGGTCACCGGTTCGATTCCTGACAGGATCGAAATTGGGTCCAGTTGCCATTTGTCAATGGGCTATGAATTAATGATGCAATCTAACAATAGGTCGCCGTTAGATAGTAACAAGACCCGGGTTGTGACCGTTCCCGATCAAAACGTTAAAAAATGCCAATGGCGTAGAAAAACGCAAAATATAAAAATACAAAAAAAACTTATTAGATATAATGTTTATTTACTACACTATCATGCAGATAAACATCGTAGGCTTTAAATTATTGTTTCGTTGATAATATCGAAATGTTGTTTTGGTTGACTTAATCTTGATTGTAAATATCAAAAAATACCGGTTGTTGACTTCGATTTTAACGGTGGAAACAGATTGTAAAGTTTCGCCGTTGCTCATTCGTCCATACGACCAACAAAATAGCATATATCTCCTCTGGAGCTCAATTAACTTATCACTTTCGCTCATGATAAGATAGGCTCACATTTTGGTATTAGGCGCATAAACAAACGAAACCAGAACATGAATTGTAGTGGATAAGTAAGCTAAAGTAATAAGTGAAAACACATTTGAGGATAGGAACACTATCTCATGAACCGTAGTGGAACAATCAGCTGATGCGTGTTCATGACACTTCTTTCGTCAACTGCCGAGCTCTGGCTAGAACCCGTATCATATAGTTTACTGTATGTAACTGTTTTTTAAATTTTGGTTTGAAACGCGTGCCAAGTGCCTCTTACGGTTATAAATAAATAAGATCGCAGTTCAAGGGCACTTTGTGCACTTTATGCATTAATAACTATTATCGCTCGGTCCTCAGCAAATAGTTGATTTACGGTTACTTTTCAGTGCGAAAACAGACTCTTTACGTTCAGTTGTAAGAGAAGTACTTTTTTACGTCTGCCAGTCAAAGCTAGTGTTCTCACATTTATAATGTGTCGCAAACAAGTGATTCCTGCTTCCTACATTCATTTACTTCTTCGCGCTAGTTGTTGCTTGACGGTTTTCTTTTTACTTTATCGCACTCCAGTAAGGGAACAAAAATTAGTAAAAAACAGTGCGCAATGAATAGTCAGGTAGCTCATCTATGTTTGTACCGAGTTGGCACAATAGTGATTGTAAACAGCTGATGAGCACAACTGTTCGCTCACTGTTGTGGATAGGGGTTGTAAGGAACGTCTTAATTAATACTAGCTGATGGTGTCCCGCTTCGCTGGGACAACGTACAGTTCGCGCATTATATCTCCGGCTATGTCAGATTCAGCTGATTGCAAGGCGCCGGGAGAAGAGGGGGGTACTTTTACGAAAACATTGTTTTATATTCCCGCTGTTTATCAAACGTCATGTTTACCAATACCATATGTTTAGTTTCTGTTTCAGCGATAAAGAGGGTTTTTACTCCTGTGGTTAAGTAAATAAACATAACTGTAAAAGGAAACAAAACCAATGTTCTAAAAAATAGTATTTGATGTGGAATCATGCGCAGCAGAGTAGGGGGATCATAGTTAATTTGTTTTAAAGCTAGCATTACTGTACTAGGATAATCTTAAATGTCCCAAATTTGTGAAATGGGCCAGTTTGTCTTGTTAGATTAGTCTAGAGATGTTATCTTGATAGATATATCAATTATGATCCCATTAGTCTGCTGCGCATGATTCCACACCAAAGTTTAATCTCTGAGAATATGGTGTGCGTTCCATATTAAACAAAATAATAAAATCTTCTTTATTTCGAGCGTGTTTCATGTTAACATCTTTTTAAGCTCTTACTTTAAATATGAGTGATTTTTTCCAATAAACTCAAGTCAAAACTACAAACAAAATAAAAAAAACTACAATTTTTATAACTAAACAAGGACATTGTAGCATATTCATCCACTTAATAAGTCAACATTTAACTTTTTTTAAGCCCTCAGACTTTCAGGAGCTTTGGAGCAAAATAAGAGAAGCCACCCTGGCAGATTCACAGCGCACAGGAGGCATCTACAGCTCTTCGTCCTGCCTAGTGCAGCGGGAACGCACCATAGAGCGAGTTTTCAGGCTCTCTTTGTCAGATGCTTTGGCCTCCCCTCCATCAGGACCTTGCGGGCAAGGCAAGCAGTCCGGTGAAAGAATAAATCCGCCACAGACAATAAGCCTAGGGATTTACGCTCAAGTGATACATGATCATACTTGCTTAGCCCGCAAATGTATCTAACACACATATTTTGGACTCTCTACAATCTGTTTATGTTACCCAGAGATATGAGACTTCCATATACCGGAGACAATATTCAGATACAGAGAGTGCCTAAGCCTGTACAAGGCGAAACCTTGCAGGTGGGGGGAGCAAGTGTCGCTGCTCCCCTTTTTGCTTTTCGATTCCGCTTTGATCTGATTGAGCTTAAATTTTATAATATAAAATAATATTTACGCGCAACTTTATCACTAAAGCATCTTTATTAGTGTTAACAACTTTTTTTAACAGAGGGCCAGGCTTAGAAGTATACCGTGGGATTGCATCACAGCTAGAACAGCTTATTGTGCGCCCTCATTCACAGGCCCTCATTCTCTGTCAAACCCAAGGTTCTTGATTAACCATGAGATCTTTTTGACGATGGTTACCTGTTCTTCCCTTTGGTCTCCTGTCGAAAGGCCAAGGGATCTCACGCGCAGACCTTGTAGGGCGTCACTTAAAAACCTTAACAACTTAACGCTTTCCTCCGTTTCCGCTCGAAGCTAGTTCTCTAATCATCTGTTTGCACCTGCATTCATTGAGCTGCAACATGATTATTTTTGTATGTCTGCGTGGAAATTTGAAGGCTCTCGACTATTAATTCCTTTAATTAAAGCGAGACCCGATTTTTTTTGGATGATCCAAAAAAAATTTTGTCAGATTAATTGTGGCCTGGGAAAAATTTTATCATTAATGGCCTGTTTTTGTTGACTTAAAAATCCCTCCATTGCGCCACTTACACATTTATAAAGTGTTAAAATATTTTTTATTGGAAGCTCTGCATTCAGTTGGAGTTCGTGTAACTACTTATCATTTGAGAGGATACCATGTCGTTTTGTACCCAAGTCTAATCTAACAGTTCATCAAATGTTTTACTGTAGTGTGGCACCTAGGTTTATAATATTTTAAACTTAAAGAATGATGATTTCTTAACATTATAGAAAATTTTTGAAAAACCTAAAGAAAATGCTTTTTGAACAAGACAATGCTGAAATAGTTTGGAAAATAATGGTATAGGAATAGAACTCGAAAATTTTTAAATTTGTTTTGGAATACTTTTTTTACGTCCACTCTCTCATCTTTTTTCCATGCTAGGAGGATGATTGTGTTGAGTTATATTTGTAAATCTGTGTGTTGATGTGATGGATCTTTGAATTTATTCTATTTTGTTTTTTTTTTAGTTTGCACAGGGATATTTATAAACATGTAAATATCAGAAATGTCAAATATGTAAATATATAAATGTCAAATATAAATATCAAATACGTAAATGTCAAATGTTGATATTGTGTATGTACATATGTATGTATGTATGTACATATGTATATATGTATGTTGTGTATGTGTGTGTATGTGTGTGTGTGTGTGTGTGTGTGTGTGTGTGTGTGTGTGTGTGTATGTAAAATGTAAATATGTATATGTATGTGTATATGTATGTAATATGTAGGGATATTGATATAAATGTAAATTTTATTTTTCATTTGCAAGTTACGAGTTGCTGCTAGCCGAGTCCTTTTATTTTATTTTATATTCACGTGATGGCGATCCCAAATCAGGTCTTCCTGCGGGATCCCTCTTTATTTTGCCTTCAATCTTTTATTTCTTTATTTCCCAGTATAGCTTGCATTTTATTTTGTGCTTACTTGTTTGTTAGTAAACTGTATATGATGCTGTGATATTTTCTCTGTCTGAGGGATGCATATTTCTATTTTATCTTTTAAATAGTCCCATTTTTTCAGTACTGGTTTCTTGTTGTTGTGGAACTTGAACTTACGTTTAGTATGTGCTGTATAATATTTGTACCTGGTAAAATGTATGCAATTGTTTTTACCTTTGTTTTCTGGCAAAATAAAGATATATTTATTTATTCTATGGGTTAACGTTGCCTCCCGCCGGGCAAGTGATTACTTCCCTTCTCCTTTCTCAATGTAACCCGCACAATGCGTTTAATACACATTTAGAAATACATAGGAAAATAAAGAATAGATTTCCTGCAAAAGAAAAAGTGACATGTTAGATGTTCAGGACACTTTGTTTATGTGTACCCCTAAGAATTCCAGATTTACTGTTATCGAACTTTGTACCAATGGATTTGTTATTTTCAGGTGGGCCTAATATGGATTGCCACCGTTCAGGTAAAGCCGGGTTAATTACTTTTACTGTAGCTAACTTAACATTAACATAGCCTATAAAAGTAATACTCGTATTCTATTAAATAGGGGGCTTCACTCCCCCTCCCCTCCCGACCCCGTTGCGTCTACACAAATGGCATTTTCACATGAGAGATACTCAAACGCAAACCCCTCAAAGTTTGCCCCGGGGGGGGGGGGGTATGGTGCTGCCCCTCGGCTTGTCTTTGCAGGGCTTGGTCCGAGGCAGAGCTGGATATTGAAATTCACAAGACGAAACATTTTCAACTGTTCAGAAATCCTTACCTCTTTGTATCATTGTAACAGAGGGGGAGTAGCGGTGGGGGGATGGTGGTTAGGGGGTTGGATGGTTAACAGTTATTGTTGGGGATGGGGAAAATATAAAAGTGTATGTTTTAACTAACACACAATGCTAAATAATTGAAAAATGCAAAATGTTTTACATTTGATGGTGATTATGGGTTGAAATGGGGTATAATAAATATCGACTAGCTTTTGATAAATGCGAATTCTGGTATTTCCAAACTTGATCTTGGAAGAATATTTACAGTATTTAGCTTATATATTTTATCACAATCATATATATATATATATATATATATATATATACTTATATACATATATACTTTTTACACACATATATATACTTTTTTGCATATATACTGTTGCATAATACTTTTCTTGCACATACTTTTCTTGCATATATACTTTTACATATATATACTTTTTTTGTTGCTTACATATATATATTTTTTTATCACCCAGGAAGTGATCAGGACTCATGACCACAAAAAATAAATATAAATCAACTATGCATTTGAAGATCAAAGAACAATTCATTCACTCATACCCTTTCTTTGCACGAAAACACTTTTATAATAATCTACGGTACCTCCAGAAAAAAATATACTAGTGTCCTGTTACTAGAAAAACCTCAACTAAAAAAAGCTCAAAACTTGAGCAAGTATCTTAAAACTCAACTCAACTTCAAAAATTACTGCTTGCACACCCCTACATAAATGATCTCAAAATTGTTAGAAAGACTAAAAAACTTTCTTTAGGCCAATCCGTATGGTTCCTATTTTATAGACGAAATAAAAAGTTTGTCATTGTGAAACTGTTTGACAGGACTTTTACGGTATCCACGTATCCACGTACATTTTATGTATTAGTGAATAAAGAGATTTCCGACTCGCCGAAACATCCATTGTTTTGTGTATATTCTATCTGTTTAGGCAAGTGAACTGAGCCAAGAGGACCAAGAGAAGTACAGAGATGTTTTCGACAAAATTGACGGAGATAAAAGTGGAAAGATTTCAACAGTTGAGCTCACATCATATCTGAATAAAAATATGGGCACAAAATTGTCAAAGGAACAGGTTACGGAATTGATCAAAACAGTTGATAAGGATAGTAAGTCATGTTTTTTCTGTGATTGTTATCATTTTACATTTGGCCTAGTAAATAGAGAAACAAGAACAAGAAAAAAATTGAAAGTAAAATGTTTTTGTCGAAAATTTGCATCTAGACCCTTAGTCGAATCCCCAAGTTTCTTAGGGCCTGTTTGCACGACGCCCAGAACAGTGGACAGTAACACCTTTAAACAAAAGAGAACAAAAGAATTTTTTACTACTGTCCTACTGTCTGGTCGTCGTGCAAACAAGGCCTTATTTCGGGTCGGTGAGCCAACTGCGCCATCTTGCAGAATTGTGGCCATGTTTATTTGTTTGGTTTACATTTTATAAAATAAAATATACCTTAGTCGTCAGATTTTAAGATAACTGCAGTGAATATGTATTTTTGGGTCTAATTATTAAGTTTCGCCCCTCTGTCAGTCAGTGAGTGAGATACGCATGCGGCTGTATAGTTATTTTTACATTGATTTTACAGTAGTATATTGTCATTATGTGTAGGTTTTTTAATTGTGTTCCTGTAGTTATTACTTGAAATACTTTATACTTTTTCTTGAAATGGCGACCTACCCAGGTAGGTATTATAACTCAAGTATGAATGACAGATGAGTTAACCCTTAAGTTATTTACGTATTAAGAGCGAAAAGCGGGTCTTTCTCGCTTGAGCTAAACACTTACCGCGCGACGTGTAGTGAAGCGTGAAATTTAAAAAAATTCATACAACTGCATTTTGGATTTCCAAATGATAAATACAATCACCGTTGTCCATTATAGCTATATGCTTCATTATGATTTGAAGCTATGAACAAAACTTAAAAATAATTTACACATTTACTTTATTTACATACACGATGGTAAATGGGTATACAAAATGGTGGAAAATGGCGATCGATTTCGATTGATCACACCAATCATAATCACGTCCAATGAGAGACTGGGCCTGAGGCACAACCCATGAAAGGGCTGAACAAGTCGAAAAGTCACATTCCATCTCCTTAGCACGTAGTCTTGGTGAGTGTGACTTATGGAACACACTTTTACTTTTTCAGTAATCTTAGACGATTCCTCAAAATAAAAGTTGATTAAGTTGTTATCAATCCATTTGCATGACTTTATAACGTTTTAACTAAGAGTAATATTTTTGTTCTCAACTAAACCTAAAACCTAAACCTAGCTTGGAATTATCAATTACTAAACTTAACAAAGCTTACTTTCTCTGGTTACTAGTCTCGATATTTATTTTTTTCAGTGGAACATTTTCATTGGTCAAAATTGAATTGCTCTGAAGATTGGGCTCCTTAAGAGCTAATTGTAAGCCCACAACCTTAGAAACAAGAGAACGATTTTTATTTTTTATCAAGTTTCCTCTTGATGGATGTTTTTCTCTCACTGCGCCTTTGATTTCTTTTCATGTCCAGAGACCAGTCATTCCTTTGGCAAGTTAGGCCTAGTAATTATAACGTAACATTTTTAAGCATAGATCAATGATCCTATTTTCATAATTATATATTATTTTATGTCCCCAGACGATGGAGAGATTGATTCCTCTGAATTTTTGGAGTTTGTAAAACTATATGTAATTGAGAATAAAGTTTCCGAAGAAGAAAAAGAGCAAGGGTTAAGAAGAATGTTCGATAATGCCGCAAAGTCACGTGATACTATCGGTGTTGATGAATTCAAACTGCTTATGAGAAACGTCGGAATTCAGAAAAGTGATGAAGATATTGCGAAAATCTTTGAAAAGGTGGATACCAACAACGACGGATCAATATCCTTCGAAGGTATAAGGGATATATTGTATCACTGTTAAATGGTCGTTTGCTGTTTTAAAATCACTTTCACAAGCTGTAAGTTATGTGGTCTCTTCTCTATTGAACAATAATTCTTTTAGTCCAGGAAACGAATGCTCAAAAAAAGGTATAGGGGGAAATGCATGGAATCAATCTTTTCAACTCTGTGTGGACTAGTTAGGAAATGAACATATTACAAAAGCCCGTCCGTAGCCATTGAGCGGGGGGAAGCGGGAGTCTGAATGTAACATTTTTAGGGTTTTCTTTAATAGTTTGATGACTATACAACTTTTAATATTCCGTATTAAAGAAAATTAAATTTCCTGCAAGAAAATTATTTAATAATATGGCTATTTTCTTCCAACCATTTATAAAATAAATACCAGTTTTATTAATATGTTAAAAATACTCCCTCCACAAGAAGTAAAAGTTAGTTTTAGTATAGGAAAATATCCTACCTTTTCATCTAAAGGAAAATAAACAACATACATCAAATCTTGACAACTTAAAAAAAATTAATCCTTCGACCATAAAAATTGGTCCAAAGTAAAGGTTTTGGTTTGCTCAAAAACAGTTGTAGTAGCCACATATTTATAATAATTTCTTTAAAATAAATTATTTTATGAGCACACTAAGGCCTTTGCTTTGAATGAATTTTCATGTCTGAAGTGTCAAATTAACAAATATTTTGTCAAGATTTCATGAATGTTGTTTATTTTCCTTTAGATAAAAAGGCGTTGACTTAGGGCATTTATTTTAAACACAAATAAGCACGTATTAACAGGTATTTCTTATGAAGGGAATGGTTTTTAAGATATTAATAAAATTATTATTTATCTTGTAAAAGGATTTAAAAAAAATAAACATATAATATACTTTGTTTTAGGAAATTTGATATCATTTAATTTTCCATTTAATAAGGAATATCAAAAATTGATAATTTTCAAGATATTAATGAAAAACTTATAAATGGTACCTTTAGACTCCCCTCCTTTTCCCCGCTCATTGGCTACGGTCGGGGACGTTTGATATGTTCACCTCCTAACTAGTCCGAACAAAGTTACGAAGTCAAAGTTTTATTTCATGCATTTCCCTCAATACGTTAATGTATGTCTAAAATATGTATGTATGTACATTCGTACGTGCATACAAACACATGTAACATAATATATTATATAGTAATTATATTTTCCAATAATCTAAATTTCCCTAACAGTCAAATATTTAAAAAAATTTAACATTCTGTTATTGAAGGCAATTGAAGACAATACACTTATGGATGTCACATAGTAATTCATTTTAGGGTTTAAAAGTATCCAAGCCATTAAGCTTTATAAAAAAGACATAATTTGAATGAAAACTTAAAAGACAATGCCACATAAACCTACTGTTATAACAATGATTCAAGTATTTTCATGTATAGAGACTTTAGCTCGAAAATGTCACTTGGTGAATTGATGCATCGTTGGCCACCATCCCGAGTGAGGTTTTTTAACTAAATTTGTACAAAGTAAATTAAATATTCACAAATTAAATTTTAGTTTTGATAAATAAACATCTGGCAAATTATATTGGCTGATCGCAATTGAACTATATTTTCTCTTTTTTAGAGTTTAAAGCGATGACGTTGCCTCAAAAGACGCAAGAAGAAGAGTCTAAGAAGGCACCTGCAGAAACAAGTGGAGGGACCGAAATTAAGCCTCAAGATAACTGATGCTATATGGCACTAAGAAGAGGCCATCCACGTTCTTGAATTGTCATACAGAAATAAATACACATTTTCCAAAATGTTAGTTTGTATTTCCTATCCTTAACCCAATTAACTTAAAATTTTGTTAAGATATTTTTTAACTAAAACACCCCCGTTGCAGCAGACCTGCATACTCAGCGAGTTTCAAATGCAAAACAACATATTTCAATCCAACATAGCGAGATTTGACATGTTTTGGTAAGCTCCATAAGAATAACATAGGGAATGAGTATGCTGGTTTGCTGCTATAGGTATATTAAAACTGGGTAGTTTTAATTCAATATTTAGTAGATCTGAACTATAAAAAGCTATTTACCAAGTTTTATCAAGATATGTTGAGAAATAACCGAGATGTAGAATTTTTACTTATTTCCCATAAGGTTAACATTGGGACAACGCACTATGTTTACCACTTTCAATATCTTGGTAATCAATGGACATAGAGCATTGATTCAACGTACTAAATTTTTTTTTTTAGCTGAATTCAATGGTGCCATCAAAAATTCAGTAAATTTTATTTTTCAATGTAAAGAACTCAAAAAAACCCATTTTTTGGGGGGTTTACCCCCCTTTAACCCCCTTGTGGTGGTCCGATCGGGCTGGTTCACGAACTCGTCCAATTGATTACCACTTAACATGTCCGTACTTAATTTGATAAAGATCGGACTATTTTTGCGGCCTCTATCGTGCTAACAGACATATATATATATATATATAAATTCGAACGAATAGTGTTTTTTGCTTCTGGGGGCCCCAAAACGAAAAGTTATAATGGTCCCGAGCTTAAGTTTTACCATGATACCTACGGTAATAGCTTCTTCCCTATAGGGGAAATTCGCTAAAAAAGATTTCTTAAATTTTGGATTAACGGAAAAACTTATTGATAGTTCGGTCGCCTGGCAATGTGACCTACACTCAAATTTCATTATTGATTCTAGTACAATTTTATGTACTGAACAAGAATATGGCGGATGCTACACTGGCATCCTTGGCCAACTTTGAATATCGAAGGTCAAAGTTCACGGGACCGAAAATACGGAAACAAATTATAAAAAAAGTCGTATATTTATTTTAAACCACCGCCCATAGTTGCTGGGTAGTACATTTTGATTGGATGTTTATTTTTAGCCGCCATCTTCGATGTTATTACAATGTTTTAAAATGATTTATTAATCAGGTAATACAAAAAGGAGGATAATGATTGATAAATAAACAAATGAAATGAATGTGATACTTTTTACTTTTGCTTCTTTTATATGTATTTTAGTTAAAATTGCTGTTAGTGGTTGAGTTACAGTAGTGTAATATTTTTTGGTTACTGCAAGTACTTTTCGACTTGTTATTTCTATTTCTAGCTATCCCTAAGAGTAATAAAACTTGGGGTAAAGAACAAATTATCATAGGTTTATTGATAAATTACAATATTCAGGGGGGTTCTGGAGTCTACAAATTAGTTAACGAACACTGGGAAGATGGTTGCAGTTTTTAGGCTTATAGGCCTAACTGTCCAAATCTAGTCCGATGAAGGTTAAAAGTAATATTGTTATACTCCGACTAATTCACATATAGAAACATCTATTTCTCTCTGGGTTTAGTTCAAGCCTGCAGACAATCTCGGTTACAGTAAAAATATCAAATATATTGTAAATTATGAAGTTGGTGAATGTTGATGCCTCTGTACAATAGCTTCACTTCCAATGTAGCCGAATTAATGAGTTCTATATTTATCTTGGAAATAAAATCAACACAAATTAAAAGTTCAAGGAGAAAATTTGCAAAATTTTAAAATTTCTTGAATTAATATTCAAGATTCAAGGTTCAAGATATTTATTTCCACTGGTATGTGTACATAAAACAGTGCTTAACACAATATCAAATAAATGGAAATATTCCTCACAAGACTATACGTCTGTGCGTGAGGAGGAGTCCATAAACAGTCCACGAAGCGCACATTGGCTCATAAAAAAATATAAAATAATAATTAGGTGGCCTGTAAAATTGAATATAACTAAATTACTAATTGTATTTCAACTGAATAACATTGCAAAAAATTGGAAAAACAGTGTAAAAACAAGTTGAGAATATAATATGCAGGTAAGTCTGGATCTAATGTTTTGGATGCTACTCTTGCTTGTAGGTTTAGATAAAATTTGAAATGTTCTTAACAATCTGTAAACTGTTATTTACCTAGTACTGTATTATTCAAGTTAAACAAGGGGTGGCCTCTGAAGAGTAATTTTACGCAATATTTCCCAAACTTTAGGTTCTAGTGTGGCAATCACTTTTCCTCTGACTGGGAAAATATAATTAGGAACGGTGTCCTTGGAATGAAGCTATCACATCCTCTCTCTTTGAAGGCTGGATCACCAAGTATCAATCTGGGTAGGTCCTGGTAAACTCATTGTTAGTCACAAAAGAGGCTAAACATAACAAACAGCCATGACATCACTTGCACAGTAATTTAGATTAATTATAAAGCTGAATTTTGAATTTTTATTTTTTTATATTAATTCTTCTTATAATTGTTATTTCCATATATTATGTATTAACATATCTATGATAATTTATTAATAAGTTATATCAAACTATGGATAATCTATATATACCTGGTGTTTATAAATAAATTAGGGGTTTCAACCCTTTATAATATTTATTACATTACATTAAATTTACAGTTACAAATTATATGTCAAATCAAAGAGCAACTCAAACATTTTTGTTTTTTTGGGACCAGTGAGCATGTGCGTGCAATTTTCCCGCCGCAATCCGCTAGATAGTAGCAAAGATGGCGACAAGTGAACAGAAAGCGTTTTGTGTTTTGCAATTTGCAAAGACCGAATTTATAGTTACTGTGCAACGTGCGTTCCGCATTAAGTTTGGTTGTAATCCTCCTAGTAATAATAACATGCGTAAATGGTATCAGTTTGAACGTTTGAAGACACTGGGTGGCTTTAAAAAGGCCTTTGTAAAGGGAAGAGCAAGGGACGACCCCTTTTTTGGTGAACCTATTGTAACTGGCACTTCTTACCTTGATAGAGTGTCTTATCAATTTGTAGACCCTAGAACCCCCTTGACTATTGTAATATATTAATAAACCCACAATAATATGTTTTTATAACCCTGAGTTTTATTACTGAAGGGATAGGTAGAAAAGAGATAAAAGGTCAAAATGCTCTCACGATAACAAAATCATACTACACTACCATAACTCAACAACCAACACTAATTAGCAATTCTACCTACAATACAGACAAAAAAGTCAAAAGTATCTCACTTATTTAGTTTATTTATTTATCGATCATCACCCTCCTCTTTATATCATATTATTTATTACATGTATACCGGGTGTCCCATAATAGTCCCCCCCCTTAACTTTCTCCTATATTTTTTTCAAATATGAATTCCACACCATCCCCAAACATTATTGGGTAGCTAATATTTCATTTTGAGGGGGTATCCAATTTTGGCCGCCGTCTTGGATCCGCCATATTGGATCAAAAATAATTTTTTCAAATATAAAAGTGGTGTTGTGACCTATCATTTCGAATTGGATTTTTTCACTGATTAAAACGCCGCAATCCGTTTTTTAATATCTCAATTGGTTCTCAAGATATGGGTACTTTTAATTAATTTATTTTCAACCAATTTAAACATTACAAATTCATAAAATAGGCTTATAACTACAAAATAATGCTAGATAGTGACGAATAACCACCATCAGTCATTGTTGAGCGATTTACACTTAACTTTCACCAATGTAAATTTTTCGGCCGCCATCTTGGATCCGCCATTTTGAAATGAGGTAAGTTATTTCAAATATGAAGTTGGTATTGTGACCCATCATTTCAAACTAGTTTTTTACGCCGAATTCAATGCCGCAACCCGTTTTTAATTATAGTGTTTAGTTTCCAAGATATTGACATGTTTCTAATAAAAATCTCAAAAAATATGAATTTTTCAAAAAACTAAGTTTTACAGCTAAAAACGGGTTGCGACATTGAATTCGGCGTAAAAAAACTAGCTTGAAATTATGGGTCACAATACCAACTTCATATTGGAAATAACTTACCTCATTTCAAAATGGCGGATCCAAGATGGTGGCCGAAAAATGTACACTGGTGAAAGTTAAGTGTAAATGGCTCAACAATGACTGATGGTGGTTATTCGTCACTATCTAGCATTATTTTGTGGTTATGGGCCTGTTTTATCAATTTGTAATGTTTAAATTGGTTGAAAATAAATTAATTAAAAGTACCCATATCTTGAGAACCAATTGAGATATTAGAAACGGATTGCGGGATTGTAATCAGTAAGAAAATCTAATTCGAAATGATAGGTTATAACACCACTTTTATATTTGAAAAAAAAATTTGATCCAATATGGCGGATCCAAGATGGTGGCCAAAATTGGGTACCCCCTCAAAATGAAGTATTAGCTACCCAATAATGTTGGGGGGTGGTGTGGAACTGATATTTGAAAAAATACAGGAAAAAGTTAGGGGGGGACTATTACGGGACACCCGGTATACAGGGTGTTCATTAAAGTTGGTCACAAACTTCGCGGGCTGATAGTACTCATCAAAACTAAGAAAAAAGTTCTTGTAAGCATGGGTCCTAAAATGCTCGGTTATCCGTCTGTCGGTCTGTACGTGTTTTTAACATGATTTTGCATAACTTTGGAACTACTGAAAATATCACCTTCAAACTTAGTACTTATATGCTGACTAATAGGACCTATTTTTGTGCGGAGTATCAAGTTTCTACTTTGTACCATTTCAAAATGGCGACCATTTTTACATTTTAAAACTTAATATCTTAAAAACCGTAAATTTTACAAAAATCTTACAAGAAGCAAAAAAAAACTGCGCAATTTTATTCCCTACAAAACCATATAAAGATTATTAAGATTGAACTACAATTAATGGAGTTATTACAATTTCTTCAACAAAATTCATGCTTGTTTATGGTAATTATTGCAAATTTGCTTTAATTTTGATGAAAAAATTTCAATAACTCCGTTAATTGTGGTTCGATCTTAATAATCTTTATATGATTTGTAGGAAATAAAATTGCGCAACTTTTTTGTGTCTTGTAAGATTTTCGTAAAATTTACGGTTTGTAAGATATTAAGTTTTAAAATATAAAAATGGTCGCCATTTTGAAATGGTACAAAGTAGAAACCTGGTACTCCGCACAAAAATAGGTCTTAATAGTCAGCATATACGTACCAAGTTTGAAGTTGATATCTTCAGTAGTTCCAAAGTTATGCAAAATCATGTTAAAAAGTCATACAGACCGACAGACGGATAACCGAGCATTTTAGGACCCATGTTTATAGGAACTTTTTTCTTAGTTTTGATGAGTACTATCAGCCCGCAAAGTTTGTGATCAACTTTAATGAACACCCTGTATATTTTCTTCTTATTTTTCTTTAATATGAATGTGGAGTGACACATCATTACAGACTAGATTTTCACGCTGATTCAAATGCAAAATCCTTTTTTTAAATACTGTTTTTTTTTCTTGATATATACAAAAAATAAAAATAAACATTCTTTGTACATTTTTTTAATGAGCGTGACCAAAGTAAACTTTTTTTTGATTTTATTATACGTCCGGTTCTAATAAAATTATAAAGTTCGTTTTGGTTGTGATAGATTCAGTGATTTCATGGCTTTAATTTCAAACGTTAATCATTTTAATACGACGAGTCGGAGATGAGTTACAAACGTGAAATTGAACGTGAAATTTACACTTTTCAATACTTTTTTTCACTTTAAGATTTATATTTCAGGTTCACAATTATGGCTAAATATTAGGTTTGGTCTTAAAAGACTTATCTGTAGGTATACCTCCTCACTCTACAACATTTTTTCAAAAGCATTTAAAATACTCAGGTATAAAATTATTTAATAGTCTGCCACTGGATTTGAAAGAAGAGCGTGACTATGAGATATTTAGGAAAAAGTTAAAGACCAGTCTTATTGTTAAAGCGTGTTACAGACTTAGTGAATTTAATTTTTGATAGACATTAGACTACTTATTTCTTTGCTAATTGTTGCATATTTGTATATTGAATATTTTTAAGGACTATTTTTTCTATAAGTTTTGTATGACACATTTTACATATACATTTTATGTCAACATGCTCAATAAAGAACTTGAACTTGAACTTGAACTTTGGTAGCTTGGCGTTTCGTGCTGACCGGCACGCCTATGGCACAAGAGGGAAAGGTCAGCTCGACATACCCTACTGTAGGTTGGATAATAAAAAGGATGCTTTCCCGGTTCTCGCTATGCGAATGTATAACATCCTACCATATACCGTGAAGAGCCTTCAGGAACCCAAAGAGAAGAGTTGAGGTTTGGTTAAAGTTAAACCCCCTTTATTCCATCGGGAAATTTTTTGAGGCCCGTAAAGCAAATATGTAGGTCAATCCTGCCGCCATCTAGCTTAAATATGTATATATAGTAGGTCAGTGTATTTTAGTTTTGTTCATTGACGCCATCTATCTACTCTGATGAGGTCATCTATGAAGAAGGAGGTATGAGGTATGACGTGAGGCTTTCATTTGAGACTAAATTGAACTTAAAAATGTGATTAGGACCGGAGTTATAAGAAAAAAATAATTAGAAGGTTGTATGCTATTTTAATTGGTATAACTCTTTTTCTCACAACTGGATTAATATAATCAATGGCTCAAATGAAAGCCCAAGATCAATTAAGTATTTTAAGGCTAAACTTAAAATTTAGACAATATTTTGAGAAATACGCAAAATGATTTCAACGAAATATTTTGTTGAAATGTGTAAAATTTCTTTGGAACAACCTGTATTTTTCTACAAACCACACAAAAACAAATTCAATACTTCGATATTAGCCTTTAAACCGTGCATTGATAAAAAGAAATTGCCTCCTTAGAACAAAAGCAACTGAATTTTGTACTTAGTAAAATAATTAAAATGCATATAGCCTAAATCCAATGAAGTCCGATGCCATAACTTTTACTGGTTTGAAAAATGTAACTTTAATATTTATTGTAATACCAATCCAGAGGTTGATCATCACAAAAATGTAACTCAGGGGTGTCCTCTTCACTTGGCGTGTTGCAGGCTTAGCTACATGAGGCGGGTCCAGATTGAATACAATGCCCAGTAAATCCTACAACGCTGGCAATGACAGGTGCATCATCAATCGGGAGGTTGGATACATTGTCGTGGATTCGTGACCCATCAATGTGTGAGAGGTTTTCATTTTTTAGCGAAATGCTTCAACTCCTTAAAATACATAACCGTTCGTTAAGTAACATCAAACAAATACTGAAAGGATTTCATTATATTGTAAATACCATCAATTCGTCATTCGAAGATGACCAGATCGGCCCTAAACGAAGGAATTTTAAAGGTTTGTTTGAGGAGCTGGCTTTGTTTGCTGCCTACGTTCACCTATGACGTCTTCCCAAAGAGCACAGAATGCGTCATCCGAATGAAAGAAGGAGTAATATGCCCTATTTTTGACAGATAAGTAGCCAACTGAATTTTTGAGATGTTAGTATAAGATAAAAAAGTATTATTCCTTCAGTTTCCTCTTATTTTCTCTGCTCGCCTCACTCAGTATAGCATTAAGGTTTTTTTCTCGGACCTACACCTCACAAATAAGGTTTTTTTTGTTTTCGAAAAGAAAAAAATGATAAAATCTTGGTTTGCACCATTGAATTCAGCCTGAAGAAGCCTAATTTAGTATATACACCAATTTTTCTTTAAATGGTTTAAATACCTGCTTTTAGATAATCCTTCAATTGATCTAGCAACTAGTTTCGCCTAATCATGTAGGCATCTTCGGGCTTCTTTAGATGTAAAATTGTTCCTCTTCATGGAAGATCGTCATAATATACGCACACCGATAAACATTAAAAACATAGTAAAAATACAAACGACAACGGACATATTAACACACAAAAAGACGGCCGACTTTACAAAAAATATCGAAGACATGCAATCCCGGCGGAAGTTGGATCCAGACTGCCATTTTTCTTTGCCTAAAATTAAAATCCAGGTATTGACAGTGTGTAACTTCAATGTTAACCTCAAGTTAGGATCTGTAGCTAAGTAGGCAACCTGAAAATTCAGCATTGCATTGATTGTTATAGACTTCGAATGTAAAAAAATTATTTATCATAGATGCACAAACTTATAAGGGTTGTCCCACCAAAGGTTTTTCAACCATGTTAGGAACAAATTAACAAATCCACAGAACTAAACAAGGTTTCCCCTCTAAATCTTTACAAGGGTTAAACGTGAAACTATTTTTGTAATACTTTTCAAGACGAAGAGCGTTTAGAAATTGAATCCACTTGTACGAATCGCTAAATTTTTAAATTAAAACATGATTATCCCATGTTATAATTGTCTGTAGTAATAAAAATTTATTAAATAAAAGACATTCTCAGAAAACCTTTTTTTCTGGAAATATGCTTGTAAATAGACATAGGTATTTTCATACCAACCAATGAGGCCTAGTCCTTAACCAATGAGTCAGCTAAACATTAGGGCTCTATCTTATGTACAGTCTTATATGACAGTCTTATATAAGTCAGTCTTTTGTATAGTTTTATATAAGTTAGAAGTCATAACTTTAAGACTTCATGAAACTTATAATCATAGGAAAAGAAACTAAAAAGATAGTTCTTTAAGATCAATTTAAAAATGTATGTAGTTTTTAACTTTAATAGAGTATTAATTTTGTATGTTCGATAAACTGCCCTTGGCATGTTTATATAAATAAATGTATACATTGGTAAAAAAATATGCTTTGTTAGCTATAATCTATTAATTATAGAATAGGACATAATGATTACTGTAATAACGTAACAATCAAATCGTTGCTGATGTAGTTCATTAAGAAATAAACATGATTTGCAATTACAATGCTTACATTTTACAAAACTGAGTAACTGCTCAGTTACACAACTGAGTTATGGATTAAGTTAATGCGCTCGGAAATCCAGTTAAGGATCAAGTTAATGCGGAGATTAAGATAATGGATTTGTAATGGAGCCTTTAACATCCGTGCAACTTAAAATCAAACATCAGCACCTCATGTAATGTAAGCAAAGCAGACCGGTGTAAGTCCCCCTTTTTTCAAAGGATGTATACGTTTTTTTTTATTTTCCTGGCAAACATTTTACAACACAAGCACTTATGAGTCATAAGTCGCGAGCACTCCTCATACATGGTGTATGGGAAAAAGAAAGGTGTGAACAGGGACAGCTGATGTGACGTAGTTGGGCTCACGCAACTAGCGCTTACGACGACTACAATACATACCAGTTGATGCAACTCAATCAAAATATTTTATGTACGGCCTTGGTTCTGCAGTCAAATCACCAAGTCCGCTAGTTTCTCGTGCCCAACTACGTCATACCAGGTGACTGTGCATACACCTTTCTTTTTAGCGAATTTCCCCTATAGGGAAGAAGCTATTACCGTAGGTCTCATGGTAAGACCTAAGCCCGAGACCATGATAACTTTTCGTTTTGGGGCCACCAGAAGCAAAAAACACTATTCGTTCGAATTTATATATGTATATATATATATATATATATATATATATATATATATGTGTGTGTGTGTGTGTGTCTGTTAGCACGATAGCGGCCGTAAAAATGGTCCAATCTTAATGAAAATTGGTACAGACGTGTAAAGTGGTAATCACTCGGACGAGTTCGTGAACCAGCCCGGTCGGACCACCGGAAGGAGGGGTAAAGGGGGATAAACCCCCCAAAAATGGGGTTTTTGAGTTTTTTACATAGAAAAATAAAATTTACCTAATTTTTGTTGGCACCAATGAATTCAGCTCAAAAAAACAAACAATTTAGTATTTTGAATCACTGCATTATGTCCATTGGTTACTGAGATATTGAAAGTGGTAAACACAGTACATTGTCCCAATGTTAACCTTATGGGAAATAAGAAAAATTCTATATCTCGGTTATTTCTAGACATATCTTGATAAAACTTGGTAAATAGCTTCTTCTAGTTCAGATCTACTAAATATTGAATTAAAACCACCCAATTTTAATATACCTGTAGCAGCAAACCTGCATACTCATTCCCCATGTTATTCTTATGGAGCTTACAAAAACATGTCAAATCTCGCTTTGTTGGATTGAAATATGTTGTTTTGGATTTGAAATTCGCTGAGTATGCAGGTCTGCTGCAACGGGGGTATTTCTTTATGCCATGGTAAAGAACGTTGGAAAAGCATGCTCCTCTTAATCTTCCGGTATTCAAGACCACTATTTAAGACTTACGTTACATTTAAAATTACATTTTTTATGATTGGAATAACGTATGGATACGTATATAATAGTTAGAAGATATCTAAAAACGAATCTAAAAAACATAATTTTCAAAATAAATTAATTATATAATTGTTATGCAATACATTATACGTTATAATTTTACATTGAAAACTCACCAATATTTTAAATTATAAATTATTAAACTCAAAATTTACAAAGTTATAGATTTAAGTTTTTATATTTGACTATTTTATTTTAACTTGTATACATATTTAATTAATTTTATTCTTTATAATTTCATCCAAATTTATTTAATAATTATAGTATTTAACTGATCATATGTAACATTTAAATTTCACAATATATGTTACCATAACCCTTCAATTTGTGATGTGTCTGATGATGCCAGCATAGCTGCCGAAAGGCTTCACACATTAAAAATAATTCAAAATATTGGCGTTTTTTCAATGTAAAATTATATAATATCCAATATTTATTTATTTATTTATTGAAAAATATATACATGTACATAGTACTGTACAACTTTCCTAATTTCCATGACAGCTACAGGTAAATACCCAAATCAGCTATCTTGACTAACTCAAATTAACTAACTTGATATAAAATATAAAAATAAATGAACAGGCTACATACAATTTATCGGTTGACAAAACAATTTATATTATTATTAGTATCAGTTTATCAAGAAGAACATTATACGTTGCTTGAAATGGCGTCCATTTTATGCCAAGTATGAATGACAGATGAGTGAAGGATGGTTGAGGCGCGATCTTGTAGTCCTGTTACTGACTAAGGCCGACATATTTCTTTGACAGGACTGTTAATTAAAAGCCCAACAGCAAATGGAACTAAGGGGCCTATATTTTAACGTAAGAACCGAAGCTCAGTTTCGCCTGATTGACAATTTACTAACTGGTCTAATTAGGAGGATGGTCTCATGCACGTAGTATTCAATAGTGCAGACGTTAATCCCACTAGGGAACACCACGTCCACAAGGAACCGCTCATAACTATCCACAATTCGTTACCTCCAAGGAGCTGAATTACAGGACACGCCTCCGTCCCTCCATAATAGATGGATGTCAAAGTTTAGTTTGTAAACACGCTTCACGCTCATGCAAGCGTGTAGAAACGTTCAGGATCCTGAATACACGTACTATCGGCTCATTAACTCATGATGTAACACACATATAACTTGCAGGCAAGATAACCAGCTTTCCGTAGCAAAACTTTGATTGCCATCCATCATTGACGTTGAATCATTTGTAGAATGATTTGAATGAGGATGAATGTAATATATTATATTAAGATTTAATGTTAACTGTTTAGCATGTAACACATTTTGAGCAGTGTTATATTGTAATTTCTAGTTGAGGTGTTATGACAAATAAAGATCTATGTATTCATCATTGTATTTCTTGTCTTTTAGTTTTAAATGCATTTAAGTTAATGGAAGTTGTCATGGTTAAAGTTTTTTCATTCTATCTCTACTTTCCTGAAAAAGAAATAACATTAGAACAAATTAGACTATCAAATATATTCAAATACATTATAAAAGTTTTTAGCCTCTTCATTAGTCAAAACAAATGACATAATTATCTCCAAGACAAAGTTAGATCACTTATCAAACGAAGAAGTTATTCGAAAATATCATTAAAACTTTTTGCGTTCGTTGCTAATGAGAAACGTTTTACATTTACATTTTAATTTGGTTACCTCTGAGCTTTTTACATGTGGTTTATTAGTAAGTTGATGATTCACTCTTGAGACTTGTAAATACTGCTTTGCAACTACAGCTATGATACGAAACTTTTTACCATTTCGTTGACGGTTGTCTGAGAGTTGCCACTATGAATACAAACTACCAGCATGTTTTGCGCCAACTATCGCCTTAAAAGGCTACTTAGTTTTATAATCACATATAATCAAACTTTTTATTTTCCCTCCTGTTTTATCCACTTCAGAGTTCAATGTTTTATTCTGAAGACAAGTCATACTGTGCGTTATTTTATATAATACAGTATATTTATCAAAATATATACCCTAGTCATGGAGTTTTTGTGTAAAACACCTTATCGTCACACAACCGTTGAATAAACAAGTTGGGTGAAAAGATAATCAAGCAAATAACAGCTCGTAGTTTTTAAAAATTGTTTAGCGATTTTTTCATGATTGTTTCTCTAAAACGTCCAAACAATCGCTCTTTTCTGTCCTTTGGCTGAAAAATTTGCTATGAGTTTTTTCTTTACGCTATAAATCAATCTGAATATTCCGAGACCGCATCACTCACTGTGTCCAATGCTGTTTTTATTGGAATGTGCAAGAAGGCGGAATATGGGATGGATGAGATTAAAGCCTTGCAACTACTAAAGAGGAGCTCATGCAATAATCAATGACGGCTCAATCCATACATGAACCTCGGCAAAATATCCTCAGCATCTTGTTTGGGATCGATCCGGTGACCTTCGTCATAATACAGTACTATTTTACTTTTCTGTGGATATAAGAAATGAGCTTGTTACCTCTAAGCTACCGAGACATGGTTAATATTGTTTTATTCCTCTCAATACACTTTTTTGCGATATTTAAATTCTTTAAGCTAGAAAAGTGTAATTATTATTGTAATTGTCGCCAGCGAACCTCAAAGAAGACAAGTTGTGGCAAAATTTTAAATAGTTATTAGTTAATTTATGGAGCAAAATAAAGAACATAGTTCATCTCACCAAGCTATGGGTCTTTTTGGGCCATTTTTTTAAAGAAAGTATCTTATTTGCTTCAACGCGCATGCTGAAATCGCAATTTAGTTGCAGGATTACGAAAATGTACCTTTTGAAGTCTGGGTACATAGTATGTCTAATCCAAAAAGTTAAATAAAAAGGGTAATTGTTAAATTAATTGTTGCTAAGTTATTGTTAAGGGTAATTGTTAGTTAGTTTTTTATTTATTACTTTATATTTTCAACTAAATAATGTTTCTATCAACGTTAATATCGAACTAAGCATAAAGAGCTTATTAATTTCTTAAAGCACATCCAATGAATTCTCCACCAACCTGCGAATGAGTCGAACATTTTAAGCCGAGGTCTGATGACTGACTTTGACAGTAATAATTCCGATATGATGATTATTACTGTCAAAGTCCTGGACAATGTGATAAGCGGCTTTACTTCTGTCTGGGTGGATCCTCTCGTAGATGTATATTTCAAAGCCAAGTTTCAAAAAGGCTTAGTCTGGCAAACAGCAATTAATCGTAATCTTACCTCTTGATATCTCATTGTTGAATAGTATTATTGATAACTATTTCTTTTACTCTTTACAATTTCATTTATTTCTTATTATTTAGTGAAAAACGTATGAATAAAGTGAAAATAATAATATAACATAATTATTTCGCTTTACGTCTTTCTGTTGAAGAATGGATATTATTCTTCTAAGAGGAAGTCGTCGTTAATATTACATTTATACTGACATGTTTACTATTTTTAATGCACCCATTCATCATAATAAGTTGAAACAAGAAATCTATTATTTCTTTTAACTGCACCACTTACTTAGATGTACCATAGACATATAGTGCAGGAAAATTATGCAAAATTTAGCGTGATTGCGGAATTTTAATTTAGCAGGCTGAAAATTGGTGGAAAGGTCGCAAATAAAGCTGGAATCATCATACTAAAATTCCCAAAAAATCCCACTGGGGCAACATGCAGCCATCTTGAAAAAACCATTTCCGGTCCATGTTTCTCTGAACATTTTGTTCATTAACACGAAAACCATAAGAGATATAATTCAGATACCACTGCCATAAGGAATACATATAAAATTTGATGTAAAATACATTCCCTAGGGGACGAATCCATTTAACCTCAATGAATAATAAATTACATCTGTAGAATCCTGATAAAAATTCCAGTTATTTGCCACCTCAATCATCAAAATTGGTTCACTATAAAAGCGTGAGTAAGCTCACAAAAAATGATTCCTTTGATAACATTTGTAAAAATTCCTTAAGGAATTTCCTTTGTGTGAGCTTACCCACGCCTTTATAGTGAACCGATTTTGATGATTGAGGTGGCAAATAACTGGAATTTGTATAAGGATTCTATGGTATAGATTATTATTTGTTGAGGTTAAAAGGATTCGTCCCCTAAGGAATGTATTTTACATCAAATTTTACATGTATTCCTTATGGCAGAGGTATCTGAATTACAACATTTTATAAAATGAACAGTATCAACAGTTATAATCAATATTTCCTATACATATTTATACTCATTTTATTGGAAATCTTATTTTCTACAAAAAACGTCATTTACACGTTTTTCATATCTCTTATGGTTTTCGTGTTAATCAACAA
Source organism: Flexamia atlantica (assembly GCA_035578135.1). NCBI lineage: Eukaryota > Metazoa > Arthropoda > Insecta > Hemiptera > Cicadellidae > Flexamia > Flexamia atlantica. The sequence continues at coordinate 58,580,196 of JAQJVK010000003.1, forward strand.
AATGTTCAGAGAAACACGGACCGGAAATGGGTTTTTCAAGATGGCGGCATGTTGCCCAAGTGGGATTTTTTGGAAATTTTAGTATGATGATCCCAGCTTTATTTGCGACCTTTCCACCAATTTTCAGCCTGCTAAATTAAAATTCCAGAATCCGTCACTATTTTTCTGCACTAATAGTTCATCACACACTATTTAAAACAAAACATCATTATTTTTTTAAGAAAATATCTAATTTTCTTTAACGCGCATGCTGAAACCGCAAATCTGTTGCAGGATTACAAAAATGCACCTTTTGATGTTTGAGTATATAGAATGTCTAATCTAAAAAGTTAAATGATAAGGGTAATTGTTAAAGTAATTGTTGTAAAGTGTTAAGGGTTGTTAGTTAGGTTGTTAGGCTGCTTTGAACGAACCTAATTTTACATTCTGATCAGCCGTCAAGAAGAGAGAAATCCATTCATGTATCAATTCCACTTAAAATTACAATTTACCATTACAATTTTATGCGTAATTTAAAGGAAATTCGATATTACATATAGACCCTTTTGTAATCTATATCGCATTTTTACCTCAGAAGTAACGATACATACAATAGACTATGCCATTGATATCGTAAATACATTCTCTTATCAATCCTTCGATCGCGTTCCACTTCGATCCCCATTTCCCGATGGACCAAGCTCTTACTTTCATTCTGTCTTTGTACTGCTCTCTACCTGAGCTCCCATGATGTGGATGCATTGATGCATTGTGTGATGAAGGCATTCAACTTCAAAGAACGATTGGGGTTATACATTTTGTTCATAAAATATTATCAACTTTGTTTTCGTTTGAAAAAGATGCTAACATATTATTTCAGACACTTTATTAGGAAATTTATATGAGTAACTGGCAAACAAATTTAAAAACGTGATCTGGAAAAAAGATTGCATGGAAAATAATAATAAAGAGAAAAAATGCGGCAAAATATTAATATTCAGTAGTAATGACAGTTAATGACCAAACTAATTTTATTCAATAGTGAAATTGTGGGTACCATTGCGCCGATATAAATTTTGATATTTTAAATTATTATTTTATACAGTAATCTTTAGAATATTTTTTTATTTTCACTTGTTTATTTGTGAAATATTACATTTCAATGTATAAATCTACTACAGCATATTGTAGGATGATTTATCGAGATATAGGCTAGTAAACTAATCACAGTCAGAAATAAAAAAAAATCATCTAGATATCAAACTAAGTAGCCACACAGTTACGTTTTCTTTATTTTTCATCTATGCACAGTTAGCAGTTAAAGCAACAAAACCCCGACGTTGTTAGTTAAAGTAGACAGCCGGAAGAAAAGCAAACGTGTCCATAATTGCTTTTGTCTGTCATTTATTTTTCTGGTGATTTCTCATGACAAACCTTGAATTTTGAACCACAATGAAAAATTAAATAGATTGAAGCAATACAGATTTTGCTAAACCGTACTCATACGAAATGTGAGTTTGATAATTTATTTAAATGACTACTACTTTAAGTATATAGCAAATCGAAAGAATTATTAAAATTTTCCTTTACATGTACATTATATTGACGATTTCCACTTTCCTTCTGCCTTGATTGTAGACCTACACACTCTCTCTCTTCCATTTCATGTACATATCTTCATCGACATCTCACCGTCAAAAGTAACAGGTTAATTTAACAGGATAATTTAACAGGTTAATTTTAAAGATAATTTAACAGTAGTCTACAATGTGATTGTATGTGGGAGCAGAAGTCCATTGATAAACTTCGTGCTGCATATTTTAACTGAAATGTAAATTATTGATGAGTTTACAATGTACTAAATGACAGTTTCATTATTTTCAAAATCCTGCTGGTTCAATAAAGCCCAATAATAACACTTGGGACCAGAAGTACATATGTAAACATGTTCCATCGCCGTCACAACTCTCAACGCCGTCTTCAGCACTGAGTCCCAATGCACAGATTCTTCCTTTAAAACGTTCAAAGGTAAGATTAAAAAAAAGCATTATGGCAATTTTTTGGTTTATCAAGACAATCAATTTCAGCACTGATTTATTAAATTTAGTACTATTTGCCATACTTTTTCGACCTCAAACCCCTTTTTAACATTTTTTAACAAAGAGTGTATTAATTTACGCACTTGAATCTTTGTACGCAAGCAGAGTAATACTAACTGGGAGTTAATTTTCTATAAAAGCAATTAGTACGAGCTTTGATTTTGATACTGTTCAACAAAACATTAAAAATGGCCTTACATTTAATTTCGTGATGATTTTTAATACAAATTGTAGATATTTAGATGATGGAAGCCACCGGAACTCGGGAACTCGACGGCAGCGTTGTGAATTTGAGTCCCATCCGTGACCAGAATCTTTTAACAGAACTGTTCATTCTTATACTGTAACGGCTCGCTTCTTGCTTTGCTTGTTAACGCACGGATCAATATAATAGATATGTGGGCGGGGCAAAGGTGAGGCAAACGAAAGAGGCATCTATCCTCTTTTTTAAACTTGATTATGGATTTTACGAACTTGGAACAAACGGGAACAACTGTAAAATAAATAAAATTTTACTTTGTTTCTACAAGCATCTCAGGTCTATATGTTATGTAATCATTATTACTTTCCAACGCGAGTGAAGTAAATATATATATCAATGAAAACCTAAACTAATGAGATCATGCCTTTTAAGTTTAAAGTATTGCTTTACTCTATTGTTGCTATTAGTGCGCGAGGAAACGTACAACTATACTAACGATATTAAAAGATCTGTGCAATATACAGTATATTTTAACACAATATGATGTTTACCCGTCAAATGGCATTACAAAAATTACAAAGCTATTCTTTAAAAATATTTTTTATTTTAGAATTTCGGCTATTAGATTTATTTTCCTATCAAATTGGTAGTATTTTTGTTGTTACGCGAAACGCAAAAAGGCAATGTTTTGATGGGAAGTTTTTAATGGTAATTAGAACGATCAACTAACTTAAGAGTCAACACCTTTGATTTAGTTGAGTTTTGACTTAAAGAATATCTTCCTTGCAGAGAATAGTAACTTGATTCCGAAAAAGAAAACTCTAGATTCAAGTGGTGCAATGTAAGAAATTTATAAAAGCAATGAAGCAGTGAAAGAGGAAGGTCGACTTATCGCAGTTCCTACAAACGAAATAGGCAGTCGCAACTTTGTCTCTAAAAACATTCAAAATACTGAATACACGAAATGAAAGTAAGGGACAAAATATTATTTAAGAGAACACATCCAGGAAAATATTTTAAGGAGTGAGTGGGATTTCGGTATTTTTTGTTTTTCCAACCAACTGCGAAAATCACCATCCGTCATCCAGCGAGTCTGATAGTGACAGTCGTCGTTTAGAATGTTTTATTGAATTTAAAACAAGGCTTATAATATATAGGCTACTTAATACTTTCTAGAGGGCGCTTTTAACGCTCCAGTGCTGACCAAATTGCGTCATGCCTCGAGTTGAATTTTTCTAGTGGAATTAATATAACTATGAAGCGCAAGAGGGAGGGAATTTCACTCATCGTTCGCCAGTGCCAGGCATGTCCCCCAGAAAACAAGAGAAAACGAACGAGTGTAAATCGCAAGATACCGCTAAATATATCATTAGCTGGAGCATTTTGGTTTTCCGTGACGTCCTTTCCTATTGAATGAATCAGATATATTTTAGTTTATATCTTGACCTAAAAGTTTATTGATTAACCACTAGAACTTTAGGTTTTCGGGTATTTCAAGACTCCACGTGTGTTTTTGTCTGCCTTAGAGGGGTTAGACTGTTGCTGGCGAATTATAAGTATATTTAATTTAGAAACTGGTATGGGTAAGGTATATTTTTCTACTAGTTTGATGCATTTAAATTATATTCTAAACAATTCTTACCAGAAGGTTGCCTAGTATTTTAGCCGAAGAAATTATAGATAAAAGGCTTAGTTGGTGTAGGGATTGGGAGGTAATGGCCAGAAGGCATGATGTGGGACGCGGCGAGCCTGGGCGATCAGCTGGGGATATTGGAGGCAATGCGAGTCGCGCGGCGGAGCGAGTGCGACGTTGCCGTAACGCCAACAGTATCTCAAGCTGGGGCTTATACTCGGCGATAAGAGCGTATGTTTGACGGAAAACTACATTTCTACTATACCGTGGGCTATCGAGGCTAGGGCTGAATTAGTTCAACTCAATTATAAACCTTGGTTTCCGGACAAAAATTTTACATGCTCCTTATTCGATTTTAATCATCCAGAAACTGCCTTACATTTCGTCGCTATCCGCCCAATACGAAAAAACATTAGGAATTTTTGTTTTGGTCGAAGTATTTAAAATGAAAACTACTTTTTAGAATACTTGAAAGGGAAGGATTGGCGTTTATTCGGGAAATTTTTGACGGATGCGTGGACATTTCGGTAGGATTTAATAAAATTAATTATCTTTTAAATAGAAACCAGAAAGGGCCAGGTTTAACTCGCTTGCTTGCATCAAAAAATAACTTATACGTCTCGTATACTTTATCCATCGTCAGCTTGACGCTAAGTTCATATCTTATACAATATATTTGATGAAAGTTATATATTCTCTTACAATGAACGAAGATAATTAATTATTACTTTTTGTCTTCTTATCATTTGGCTCTTGTTATAGTTTTCGAATTTGGCAACAAACAATAAAAGTCTTACTATTGTACCGGTAATTACTAAAGTTGAATCAGAAAAATTGAGAGTTTTCCGAAATAGTATCCCAAGTTTTTAATTATGAAGGAGTATTAAGTTAAATTAAAACTGTTTTGAAAGCAGTTTATTAAAATGTGTAAATATGTGCTTCATCCAAAACTGTTTCACTAAATAAATACGTTTGAGCATTTAAGCTATTTCACAAACAATTTACTTCCAAAGAAACTATGGTCGTTAAAAAAGTATATTTATCAAGAATCAAGAATCAAGAATACTTTATTGTCATAAACTTTAAGAAGCATGGACAAACGTCATACAAACATATGTACAATATACAATATCTACGATATCGACCGTATAACTTTTCGCTGTCAGTAATAATGACATTTACGTCATTAATGGTAGGCCGCAAACATTTTCGGGGAGGTACTATGTCTCTAGGAAAGGGTTTCGAACTACCTAATAGAAATAAAATAAAATTTTCGGTTTTCAATATTCTCAAATACCAGCCATTCAAAAGCCCTTTCTTGAAATCAATTTTTTAGTGATGGTGTGATAAAACTGTAGAACGTTGTGTAGCACGTTGAACAAGGTTACGCCATGTTTACGTCACATGATAATTGCACAGTTGGCGAACAGTTTGCCGTTGAATCAAACGTGAATCTCGGCAATGGTACTTTTTCAACTTCATAACTTTACATATCAAAAAGCTTCTACGAGTATTTGTGAAAGCCGATTTTTCTAGTAATAGAAATTTTGTGATATAGACAGTAGAACCATCTATATAATGAAACGAATTAACAAAGTTGCTCATACTGAGATTTATTGTTGAATAAATTTGCCCTAAAAATTTTTTAAACTGAGTTGGCCTAGATTTATTTGACAGATTGTCTATAAAACGGAGTAGTTTCAAGTGAATTGCTATAAATAAATAACTATCCGTCTCTATCAGCATTTGTCATAATGTTACGTATTTTATTATTATTGAAATTCTTCCCGAGCACCCTTATAAGGTATTTCTTTCTTTTTCGTTGATAAATCCATTCCCATTGTTGTCTATGAAATCAAAGTCACTTCAATACTTTAAAATATGCTCCGGGATTAGATGCTCCAGCTGAACAAGTAATACTTCTCTGCTAACAAACATACTTCGTAAAATAAATCCCACTTTTCTGTCCCTATAGCTTTTACATATTTTCTGTAGGATGATTGGACTATTTAACAATGAATCAATTCTATTCAGACTAATATATTTAGTTTATGTTATGGAGGCTAAATGTGAAAAGTGCCACTAAGTGTACAAAAAACAATAACCAAAGACTCTATGGTTGCCGCTGTATTATTTAAAACGGATATTGAAAGAAAACGTGTAGGCCTACTCTGAGACAAAATGCTCGGTAAGCTTTATTTAAACTTACTGACACGAATCTCGAGTAAGATAATTTATATTCAAATCGAGTTATTACACAGCTGATGCTGATGCATAAATCTGTGCCTTGCTCCACAAATGGTAACATAATGGTATAAGAATATTAAATTATTATATATATTTATAATATAATTACAAGCTATTTGTTTAAATAAAGAATTTCCAAAATTTGCAATCATTATAAATTTTAAAATTGATGGTCATGTCAAAAAAGGAAAATTTAAATCAACCACATTAAACTTATTGATCGTAAAAAATATAATTGGTGGATAAAATAAAACCACCTTCATACATTAGTTTTAAACCACAGCATACTCTACGACATCGACAGTTCATTGTTCATGGCGAACCAGATTCAATCCGCGTGATAAACAAAACATGATAAGTCACTTTCCACCATTCATCATTTTTATTGGTATTTTATTCTTGAAAATTGTATAAGATTAGGCCTACATGTTTTTGCTGAAAATTCGGGATCTTACACTTTAGTTTAATCTTTTTAGTGCAAATCCTCTTCATCTGATTTGGTATGTGGAATATACTTGTCCAAAACTTTAGCAAACTCTGCAACAAAAACATTAAGGTTTCAAGTTAAAAAGTAAGTAATTTACTTACATTATTAGCAGGTTACCAATTTTTATCAATGTAATGGGATTGTGTTCTCGAATCAGTTTTTATCTTCGGCAGGACGTTTACAAATTATTATGATTATTATACTCTTTCTAATGACTGCTTTTAAAAAAGTTAACATTTTATTTCAATTAGTAAGCTCACCAATCCAGCAATCTCACCATATAGCTATGATCAAATCGGGCGAGTATGTAGAAAATAATTAGTTTTTGTACGTCAGGATCGTATAACTTAGCACCGTTATTTCTGACATACAATGCTGAATCTCACTCCAAGTCTGAAACACGTTATGCGCAAACTAATAGTATTAAAGGACGAAATAAAATTGTTCTCTGCTGAATTGATTTCAGGTTTAGCAAAGGACTATTTTTCATCCTATATAGGCTAGGCCTATTCTAGGAAAGTTTGTGTTTCTAGTTTGAATATCTGAATTTTTAGAGTAGTCACAAGTAATACATTTTCTAAAGCTCCCTACAAATCAATTATTTTTAATAAACCGAATTAACTTATAAATTTCCAACGGGTGTCCATTTTTAGACAAAGTATTGGTCTTTACGAATCATCCCGTATTTTATTAAACAAAAAATGTTTATGTTCAAATTCAGAGTCTTTTCAAGCCTAGCATTACTTTGACATAATACGTAAACAATTTTCAACACATTGCAATTATTTAATAAATTGGTAGCTTTGGTAAAAAAATCATAACATTATAAGTAACATTACAAACAATTTTAAAATGCATGGAAGCGCAAGCAGTTTCTGAATTTTACTTCTTATACAATACCTACAACCTGTGGCCTATAGCTTATAGCCTATAGTCTGTAAGGATATTTCGCAGAAACCCGGACAACTTCGAGAAATTATTTCTTGGATCATAGCAAGAACAAAATGTCCCACAAGCATAGGTGCTTAACCAATTTGTTTTCTATTCGTACGTAAAAAAAGGGTTTCTTTTGGTTTTTTGCATATTTATTGTACATTTTGATCGCTGGTTTGAAAAGTTGGCAAGGTATTTTTATAAAAAAACTTCGTAGCTGGATAGAATATTAAATATGAAGAGGTTTTTGCCTTTTTTGTACAAACATTTTTAGAGTATAATTGATAAAAGCTAGATGACAAATTAAGTTTTATCTACAAAATAATGTTCTAATTTTTTTCTTTGCATCTTAGTTTTTGAGAAAAGTAATTTTAAACTAATGTTTTTAAGTTACAATCAAATTATTTTTCACATAAAAGTGATTAGGATAAGTTTCTTTTAAATTTTATATTCTCATTTAATACAAAGACTTCAACCAAATATTTTGTAAATCTCTCAATCTAGCTGTCAAAATATTCAATAGATGCACTGAGAAAACAAAAAAAACCTACTTCACTTATAAACAGAAAACTGTTTAGTTTAGGACCTATATGTTTATTGTAATGATTTCTTGTGTTGACCCAAGGAATCATTTACTGAGTTTTTCTTCAAGGTTCCGATGAAACACCTTGTATTTATTTTAGATATGCGTGCCCTTGTTAAGCAAATAACTGAAATGTAATTAATTCCCCAAAAAATAATATTTAAATACACGTTCTTCATATATTACGCAGAGTGCAATGTATAAAAAAACCACTGGCTTTAACCGTACACCACGTACGTAATAACTATCAACTTACATATGTTTAAAGGTTTTAACGTTTAAATTGCTCACATACCACCAAAACTCAGTTTCTTGTCTTGATCCGTGTCTGCCTCTTGAAACATGCTGTACAGCTGTGGGCCGGTCAAGTTGGGTTGCATTCTGGACATGACGTACGTGAACTCTGACAGACTGATGTAACCATCTCGGCTTCTGTCGAAGGTTGTGAATGCGTCTCTCATACCCTCGCTATAGCCGGCTGGGCGACTTGTAACCCCAGCTTGGAAGTCGTCAAAGCCAACCCTGTTGTCCCCTTCGCAAAAGCGGAGCAACACACAAAACTTAGAAAATTTTGTTCTAAAATTATGGTATTTTGATATCGGGTTCTCATTTATTGCCCATATTTATTGAACTTTTTTCTATACCAAAAAAATACTAGTTCTTTGGAACAAATACTGAATACATCTTAGTGTCACAACAAGCGAATCTATCATGAAATGTAAAATCAGTATCAATTAATTCATATTTCTTTTGGTATCGAGTTAACTCGAGAACGCGCCCACGAATTCAATGTTGTGTTTTGTTCGTCATTTTTAAGACAACGTTGTTAAGAACAATGGAAAAGAAAATGTCTGATCCACTGGCTCTGACCAAACGATCTTCAGACATTTCAACGAGTATGCATTCTGTGTAAAAACTAAGAAAGAATTATCATTTTGATGGTGTATCATGCAAATTCTTGAAGAGCTGTAACTTTTGATTAAACCTCTTTTACAAACAGGTCCCCTCTTTTGCGTTCTACCTTCACCTAAAATGAGGTATAATTCGATGTATGCTTACCGATATGAATTTCAAGTTTACCACCAAGGGCCCCCCTAGTAATCCCAAATATTATAAATACCAAAATTAGTTGTACGAAAAACATATGATTGCAAGTTTATTATATTTTGCATAATGATTTCAGCGTTACAGTATTACAATATTCCAGACTTTTTCCATTGATTAGTAGTGAAACATAAATATTTGAGGGGTTATAATTTCAGTTTCAATAAGTCTTTTTGAAAAGGGTTCATAACACTGTCCTCCAAATTGAGGTTCATCTCATGTACACTGATATATAACAATCTCTATACTTCCAATTTGACCGTCCCGTGGACATTAAGAGTGGTAGTTGATGTAATATTTGTTATTGTGTCAAATTTAAGATGGGAAAGTTTTAAATTTTAGTTAGTTTTTCAGACTTCCCCAAATTTATGTTAAAAGTGTTAGGGGTTTTTCCAACGGTCATAATAGTTGTTTCCGACCTTATTAGTTTATTTTTTAATTTATCTATCATCCATCTATTTAACTACCTGTTTATGGATCATGGTTTTGCGGGTGCGAAATGATGATAGCTGCTTCAACTACTTCAATATGACAACGTTTAGGGAAAAAATATCACGAGTTAAGGATACAATTCCAATTCAAAGAAAAAGGTCACGTTTATCGCTAAGTATGAAGTCTACTAGGAGTACGCTCCTTTGTCGCGTATAGATCGAACGAAGTGCCGTAAAATTAAAGGAAGGATATTAACTAAAAATAAATATTTAAACGTATAATTAACTACTACTACTTCATTTACAGACTAAAACAATCTTCGGGGTATAAATATGATATAGTTCAAATGTCACGAATTTTTATCAAATAATAAAAGAGGAGTTAGATCACAAAGAGTGATTTTCAAGTCGAATATAACTCACTTCGTTCGAATGAAATATATTTCCAAACTAACAAAACCATTCTTTAAAAATATATTTTTGGGTGATTTCGAGACCTACAAAATAACACCTAACGTTTAGCAACCTTGGAATAAACCCTTGGTGAAAAAAACCAGACAAACTTCGTGAAAAAACTGCACCCGTGACGTCAATCCTTTTTACCTGTTCAAAGATGAAATCCGATCAAAGTCCGGGCATAATACCTAGAAGCCCGTAAATGTCCATGCGTTCTTAATACAGCTTTAAGAGGGGATCCGGAGAGGGTCAAAGTTTGTGTAATTGTATTATACCCCCGTAGCAGCAGACCTGCATAATCAGCGAATTTCAACTGCAAAACAACATATTTCAATCCAACATAGCGAGATTTGACATGTTTTTTTAAGCTCCTTAAGAATAACATTGCAGGTGTGTATTCAGGTTTGTTGCTAAAGGTATATTAAAACTGGGTGGTATTAATTCAATATTTAATAGATCTTAACTAGAAGAGGCCATTTACCAAGTATTATCAAGATATGTTGAGAAATAAGTGAGATGTAGAATTTTACTTATTTCCCATAAGGTTAACATTGGGACAACGTACTGTGTTTACTAGTTTCAATATCTCGATAACTAATGGACATAGAGCAGTGATTCAAAATACTAAATTGTTCGTTTTTTTAGCTGAATTCAAAGGTGGTAACAAAAATTGGATAATTTTATTTTTTTTATGTAAAAAGATCAAAAAACCCATTTTTGGGGGGGTTTATCCCCTTTTACCCCCTTCCGGTGGTCCGATCGGGCTCGTTTACGAACTCGTCCAATTGATTAGCGCTTTACATGTCTGTAACAAATTTCATAAAGATCGGACTATTTTTACGGCCGCTATCGTGCTCACACACACACACACACATATATATATATATATATATATATATATATATATATATATATACTGTGTGTCCCAAAAGTCCCGGACCGGTTTTAAAGTAAGCCAGATATAAAAAAAATATTGCGCATACCTTTTAGGACTAAAAAAAACTACTTTTTGATGTATGTGTCATTTCTGCCCCTGCCACCAAAATTGGATTTTAGGGGGGTAGCCCCAAAATTTTGAAAGTAAACCCCCATTGTGCGACTGCTTATTTTAAAGGGCTTGTTAAAAGAAACACAATGCCGCAAACCGGAGGTCGATATCATGCTCCAGTCCAAAATGGCGGTCATTCAAAAATTTAAAAATGCCGTCCGTCAATTCAAATTGAGTATTTTCTGTGATCGGCAATTCACATTTAAATCGAATAAGAACCACCAGAACACATTTTAACTACTTAAAAGATACAAAAATAATAATTTCTTGTTGTCATCATCAAGGGTCAACCCTCCAAAATGGTTCTGGGGGGGCTGGGGGTTTGTCCAACCAACTCCAATATCAACTCACATCGTTTGACCACTCATTTCAATTTGCTGAGTAAAAAATAAGCCAAAGCTTGTTTTAACGAAACTTCAAAAAGTGACCTAATACTTGTAAATTTTGTAGGGTTTCCCCACCCCCCAAAACCATTTGGAGGGTTGAGCCTTGATGATGACAACAAGAAATTATAATTTTTGTATCTTTTAAGTAGTTAAAATGTGTTATGGTGATTCTTATTCGATTTAAATGTGAATTGCCGAACACAGAAAATACTCAATTTAGTGAAAAAAGTTACTAATAAATATCCGCCTTGATGCGACATTTGGCTCAGCGGCAAAGGTCGATACTTGCGGAGGGTCGTCTATGCGTTATCTTTTAGGAAAACCTGAATACATAAAGTACCAAATATTCACCACAAAAATAAATAATTTTTTGAAATTTTACTAAAACAAGCTTTGGCTTATTTCTTTCTCATTAAGCATATTAAAACGAGTGGTCATACGATGAGAGTTGATATTGGAATTGGTTGGACAAACCCCCACCCCTAAAACCATTTTTGAGGATTGAACCTTGATAATGGCAACAAGAAATTATTATTTTTGTATCTTTTAAGTAGATAATATGTCTTTTGGTGGTCCTTATTCGATATAAATGTGAATTGCTGAACACAGTAAATACTCAACTTTAATTGACGCACGGCATTTTTAAATTTTTGAATGACCGCCATTTTGGACTAGAGCATGATATCGACCTCCGGTTTGCGGCATTGTGTTTCTTTTAACAAGCCCTTTAAAATAAGCGGTCGCACAATGGGGGTTTACATTCAAAATTTTGGAGCTACCCCCCCCAAAATCTAATTTTGGGGGCAGGGGCAGAAATGACACATACATCAAAAAGTAGTTTTTTAAGTCCTAAAAGGTATGCGAAATGTTGTTTTGATATCTGGATTACTTTAAAAGATATTAAACCGGTCCGGGACTTTTGAAACACACTGTATATACCGGGTGTCCCATGATAGTCCCCCCCTTAACTTTTTCCTATATTTTTTCAAATATCAATTCCACACCACCCCCAAACATATTGAGTAGTTAATACTTCATTTTGAGGGGGTACCCAATTTTGGCTGCCATCTTGGATCCGCCATATTGGACCCAAAATAATTTTTTCAAATGTTAAAGTGGTGTTGTGACCCATCATTTCGAATTAGATTTTTTCACTGATTACAATGCCGCAATCCGTTTTTTAATATCTCAATTGGTTCTCAAGATATGGGTACTTTTAATTTATTTGTTTTCAACCAATTTAAACATTACAAATTGATAAAATAGGCCCATAACCACAAAATAATGCTAGATGGTGACAAATAACCACCATCAGTCATTGTTGAGCGATTTACACTTAACTTTTACCAATGAAAATCTTTTGGCCGCCATCTTGGATCTGCCATTTTGAAATGAGGTAAGTTATTTCAAATATGAAGTTGGTAGTGTGACCCATAATTTCAAACTAGTTTTTTACACCGAATTCAGTGCCGCAACCCGTTTTTAGCTATAAAATTTGGTTTTTGAAACATTAATATTTTTTGAGATTTTTATTAGAAATATGACAAAATCTTGAAAACGAAACGCTATAATTAAAAACGGGTTATTCATTCCTTGTTTGAAATTCATTGTTGGTGATGGAGATTTTATATTTTGATTAGGATTTTTGCGGACATTTGCCATCACTGATTAGCAAAAAACAAGTTTCACGACGTTTCGGGATCTGGAATCTGATCCCGTCTTCAGGTGGAAGAAAACCTAGAACATAACAAGATTAGTAACACATAGCCAGGAAAACCTGGACAAAAACACAGCTAAAACAGAGAACTGTAAAAGCAGTCACAAAAACACTAGCTGAAAAGAAAAACAATAACACAAAATAACACAGAAACTCAGATCAGCTCTGATTGGGTGTGGACGTGCTCTCTCCTGTCTGGTGATTCTTGATACTTGTGGTTTCTGTGTTATTTTGTGTTATTGTTTTTCTTTTCAGCTAGTGTTTTTGTGACTGCTTTTACAGTTCTCTGTTTTAGCTGTGTTTTTGTCCAGGTTTTCCTGGCTATGTGTTAATAATCTTGTTATGTTCTAGGTTTTCTTCCACCTGAAGACGGGATCAGATTCCAGATCCCGAAACGTCGTGAAACTTGTTTTTTGCTAATCAGTGATGGCAAATGTCCGCAAAAATCCTAATCAAAATATGGGTTATTCATTCTCATTTTTCCCTAAACTCTTTGGTTCTGCAGATATGAGCAGTTAAAATTTGATTTTTTCCCATTTAAAATGCATTGTGTCCATTTAACTGTGCCATCCCATGTATTCCTTATGGAGTAAAATCATATTCAAAATAACACATTTCCACGATTGAATCTCGACTAAAAATTATTTTATGATTAACCCTCAACTAAACTAACATTTTTAGGCACTTTTATTCTTTGGTATCTTTTATTAAAACCAACCGTTTTCGATATACAGGCTACCAACAATTTCCCAATGCATTTTAAATGGGGAAAAATCTAACTTTAACTGTTCATACCTCTTTAACCATTGGGCTTAGGAAAAAGTTGTAATGAATAAAAAGTTCCTAAAACTAAGCGTAGAATCCAAAAACGCCCTAAAATATAGGGTGTTCCATAAAAAAAATCGAAGATGTCCGCCATATTGGAAAATGGCGGCCATATTTTTAAATTTCAAAGTGACTCCAAAAAGCAGCGTTAAAAATTAAGGGAAGTGCCCCATAAGAAGTTCTTTTTCAGATTTAAGATAAAAAAGTTAGCTATTGGTTCACTTTAAGTGAGACACCCGGTATATATATGCAAAAATTCGAACGAAGCGTGTTTTTTGCTTCTGGGGGCCCCAAAACGAAAATTTATCATGGTCTCGGGCTTGGGTTTTACCATGAGACCTACGGCAATAGCTTCTTCCCTATAGAGGAAATTCGTCAAAACTACCTTTTGATTTGTTTACATTAATCTACTATTTATGTAAATTAGTAGGTCCTGTTCCGTATTATTAATAGTTGTCATTTAATACCTAGTGAAGAGGATTACAATCAGCTAGAAGTTTTCCATAAGATTAAACATTGACCCCTTAGAAGTGCCTTGCAAGAGGCAGAGCCCAAGGAGATTGAGAAACGGTAATAAGGCAGAAGCCTTCTCAGGGGTATATAGAACAACCTATTACGTTTACGTCACATTAGGCATATACTCAAGTCCGACGCTTAGTCGTTGACGAAATCTCCCCTAAGATATATTCAACTAGGGCAGAGATAAGTCACAATCATCCATTTTAGTACTAGTTATACTAAAATAGGCAAAAATAACTTACCGTTTACGTCAGCATGCTTCATGATCTGACGAATTTCATCTTCATTGAAATGTTTTCCGAACACCCTCATGACGTGTTTCATATCATGGTTGCCGATAAAGCCATCGTGATCTTTGTCCATGATATCAAAATCATATTTATGCTCGTCAGGCTGTGTAGGAGTCGTTCGCTTTGGCTGAAAATGTCCCTAGGTATTGATAAAAAACTTGGCAAAATAAATTCTACTTTTCTGTCTCGATAACATGATCATATTTTATTTTATAAGCCATGGTAAGTGTAAATCGTATTGAAAATTTTGAGAAAATATAATTTAATGATATTATTAACTTACTTTAACAAATGGTAGCTCAATGTACGAACGTTCTGACGATTGTACGGAGAACATTTTAAAGATAAACAGTCGGCAATATAATAATTAGAACGGAACTCAAAACAAAATCTGCTCCAAGACACCGATCACTAGAAGTAACGTTTGAAATAAACATCTGATGTTAAGTTGATGATGTTGCTTCTATTACTGATTACTATTGATATACGCCTTGATAATTTTAATTTTGAATCAAAGTAACTATTGAATACTGACTATAACGACATTGCCAATAAAAAAGTAAATTTATTTGAAATAATAGTAAAAACCAACAAGAAAAGTGATAAAATCTTTTGCATTGTTTAGTCGTATTTTTGGAAAGTAAAAATCGTAACGAATAAGCAGGCCGAGAAATAAGTTGCATAAAAAATGTTTGAGAAATTAGCATTTAGCTAAAAAAATAAAGGTTACCTTTTCAATTGGGGTTTGTCCTCTGGAATTCCGTCTTCAGAGACCTTCGTTGTAAAGCATTGTAATGAGGTGTTCACAGTAAGAAGAATCTGTAACAACAAACCGATCTGACCATGAGTTTTATACTTTCATTTTTACTCATTCTTTTAGTATAAAACATATTTAAAACGTTAAATTCATAATATCCCCATAAGTTTGATAAACTGTTTACGGTTTGAAAGACATATTTTGATTTGATCATGACTTTAATAATTGGAGCTTCGATTTTATTTTTAACGTACGGAAGAAATTAAAAATGTATTTGGTGTGAAACATTGATTCGTTTTAAAAGCATTAAAACATCTTAGTTCATGATAACCTATTTCAGGTACGATCCTAAATTCCCTTAAATATTAATTTCTTTAAGGATTTTCTCACAGAAAACGGTGCACTAAAATCCACATAGCTTTTTGCACCGATGAATGAACCCTCAATGAGTGATAGTTTTGCAGAATACGCTCTATGTAGGAATAAGAAAGTGAAAGGCTAAATGAGTTTAAGCCTCGGACATTTATTCATTTGTAGTAGTTCAAAATTTAATAATGTGTGAATACTCCATATTCACTATTACAATTTGTTACTCCAGAACACCGCTGTAGACAATAGACAGTAGACAAACACTTTATTCTTTAAATATGAACATTGATATACTAAATTATATATTTTATACTGTACGTCGATTCCTTAAATTCGTTAAAAGCAACTTACATTCACAGACCAGGCCTTAATGGGGGTTAAATATGCAAAATTATTCCGACGCAGTTTCTCTTTAAACGTTATTTATCACTACTTGGGCATCACAAAAACGCATGTTTCCAATTCAGTTCCGGAAATGATACCGTTACAATACGGCGGCCATTAAAGATGGCGACCAGCGCTTTGCTACATTGATTAAGTAAAACTGTGATATCTCCTATGTTATTTGCCTTTATTATCATCTCCTTAATGCTACTCAATATAAATTTAGTTATTATACCGAATTATTCATTGATTTTTGTCTAGCATATCTTAAACGCAAGATATTACACCTAATGTATATTACGCACCACACAATTAAAAAACAAAAATTCAAAAGATGTGTACATTTCAGAAAAAATGGCTGAAGACAAATCAAAACAACAACGATCGCATGCATACAGCGTACACTACTTTTTTATGTGAACTGACTTTCCGTACTACAAGTGTTTAAAACAGACTTGTTTACAGGTGTGGTTTTTTGTCATTATAGCTTTCCTAATGATTGATTGTCATTTGAACTGAACAATATTAATTACCAAATATGTAAATTCAAAAACATAGGTACTTAATAAATATGAAAAAATAATATTTTGAACTTTGTTGCTTATTTGTATCAACAGTTTCGTTCGTATATGATAAACAAATTGTTTAATAACATGTTAGGCTTCTTGAAATCCACTTTTAAGCTAACAGTTACTCATGCTAATAGAAACTCATGCTTCCGTAATGTCTTCAGTTGTAAAAAAAAACATGAGGTGTTAAGTCCTCGAAATATGTACAGCACAATGAAGAAATAATTGTGATATACAATATATAATAACTACGCGATATTAGTTTTAATATTATTAAACCGTCCCAAGGCGGTTTGAATAGTAACCGTTTTTGAGATTAGATTGAGTTATTTAGATAAGCTCCGTAATGCTCGTTAAAATAGCCAAAATTGTATTTGACTTTTAAAATGATTTCCTAGGAAAAATAATATTCAGTAATATGTTGAAAAACTAAAATGTCCATTGTATTTACTTTATTTTAGCCTAGGTAAATAATTCAATTGATTTTTAAGAATTAAGATTAAAACCATTCTAATAAGGGAAGGCCTCCTTTAAACATAACTACAGATACAACTCCGATTAAACCTGAACCGATGATAGATTATCTTGTAGAGTCGCTTTCACCACTTTATCTGGTTTAACTTAACCACGTTAGTTATTAACTTAACTAGTTACTTACGTTCATAAATCTAAGTTTTCTTACGTTTAAAACCTATAACGTAAAAAGCCTATAACGTTTGTTTCAAATGTTCCAGACCGGTTTAATAGCTTCATTACGTTACATTACATTACACTACACTGCTTGAAATGGCGACCTAGCCAGCAGGTATTATAAGCCAAGTATAAATGACAAATGATTGGAGGATGACAGGCGATCTTGTAGTCTACTGACTAGGGCCGACATGTTCCTTAGACGGGACTGTTAATTTACATTTTAACCTGGGATCCGAACCGCAATTTTTCCTGGTTTACAATTTACGAAATGGTATTATGGGGACGGTCCTATGATCGTAGTATTCAATAGTGCGGACGATAATCCCCACATAAGGAACACCGCGTTGGAACAAGCTCCATTGGAACAAGCTATCGCTCATAACTATCCACAATTCGTGACCTCTAAGTAGCTAGATTACAGGACATGCAACAGTCCCTTCAACCAAATAAGATAGATTAATTATATTTTGCACATTAATTTCGGACAAAAACACTAAATTTTGGTGCGAATGTCATAGCTGCTCCTTCACCGGACATGCCGCAGTCCCTTCAACTAAACAAGATAAATTAATTATATTTTGCACATGAATTTCGGCCGAAAAACATTACATTTTGGTGCGAACGTCATATCAGCTCCTCCCCTAAATGTTTTAAAGATAAACCCCGGTCAAGCGGCTTCTTCTTTTGAAGGCCCTGCTAAAAGAAACAATATATTGCCAATCCAAAGTCAATATCATGCCTTTCATCCAAGTTAAAGCATTTTGAAAACAAAAAATTGCATAACTTGTATCGAAAAGTACTCATATAATAAGCCAGTTCCAAGCAAATGGCTTTTAAGATTAACGGAAAACTAGAAGACGGAAAGAAAACGTTAAATAAATGGAATCAGCAAACTGACACATACTTTCTCCATTAAAGCAAGAAAATCTACAGTAAAATCAATTCACAACTATTCCACAAACCCATACCAAATTTTATCAAAATCGGTTAGCAAATTACGGCGGTTGCCTTAAGAATAACGTTAGACAACGTACTGCATTTACCGCCAAACTAAAATATCAATTATCTCCGCAACCATTTGACGTAGACTAATAATTCAAAATACTGGCTACTTTATTTTTTCAAGCAAAATTTAATGGTTGGAAGTATATTTTCTTCATATAGTACGGATTTTGTAAAATTATAAAAATATGAATATTTTAACACTTAAATCCCCATAACTTTTGAACCTGAATTTTTACAGACATGCGGGTGGTGTAATTTTGTTTGTCATCTTAAGCACTAAAAATCATGAAATTTTGATCAAAATCGCTCGAGCCGTTTTTGAGAAATTTAGATTGTTGTCGTTTTTGATGGGTTTTAATGGAGTAAATACCCTTAAAAATCAAAAAATTAAAAAACGCCTGGAGATATTTTGGTTTAATACCTACATGCCAAATTTCGTGAAAATCGGACCATTGGTGTCGTCTCTAGCTTTTTTTACATACATCCACACACACACACACACACACACACACACATACGGACGGGCAGACACCACTCCGAAAACCACTTTTTTGGATTCAGGAAGCACTAAAATGAATATATCCATTAAAAACTCAAATTCGAAAATTTTTACGAAAACAATACTTTCTCTATATACTATATATAGGGGGGAGAAAGTAAAACGAAAGATTAATCGTTAAAGATTATCCTCAAAAGACCTCCGGCACAGTTATTATATTTTGTTTTTATAAAGATTTAGCTAAGGTAATAAGAGATTCATATTAGAACCTTTTTTTATTAAAAAAACTTTAAAATGATGCCGTTGGATAAGAATAAATTTATTGAAGCTATTTGAATATTTTATAAAAAAATAATTGTTTGATAATTCTTGTAAGAGAAACCCCGTGCAAGAAATATTGAATAATGACCCAACTGAAAGAAAGCTTTAGAAGTATTTATCACTGCAGCCACTTCAATTACAGGCAGTTCATAACTTGGTGGTTTGAAATATTGAGGTTGGCTTTATGATTGTATTGAACCAGTTGCACACACCTTAAATTCCCCAACTAAAATGTTTGTTATTCTTATTCCTTTTCTTAATTTTTAATCAGTTGGTTATGTAGAAAGTAAATAATAATATACTTTAATGAAAAACACGGGATTTAAATATGTTAGTAATTCCAGCTATTGATTAGTTTTAGTTCGTACCATTTTTATATTCATGTAAGAAGTATACACGTTTTTAATTCGTTGTTACTCTTATTAGGAGTATAAAAATATAACCCCTTATTCGTACCGTGGTAACCGTGGTAATAATAAGACTTAATGCGTTCCTTTTACTGTTCCTTGTACTACGTTGAAAACATAATGAATATTGAAGGAAATAATTATTGTTTGTTGCATGTCAAGAGACGATTTACAATAACAAAAACCTCTGTAATTTACTATGTTTTATTTTATGATGGAGTTATTATTTAATCATGCCAAGTGTACACCGTGACGATTTAGTTTTACCGTTTGAAATATCCGAACCAATCGATTTAAAGACCAAAGCTCTCCGAAGACAGCCCGGCAGTCCCACGTCCCCAGTGACGACTCTATCTCCAGGTTTATTGCAAACCCTAAAACAAGAAATTGGACCTTTGTATATTGTAAAAGTAAACTTCTAGAAACATATTTTCTGTATGTTTCTTAAAATAAGAATCAGTGTAGTGAGTTTAATTTAGAATTAGAACACGTATCTATGAAATCCTAGAATTTTAACCTTCAAAAAACCCATTAAACCGTTGTTTTAATACTTCCCCGGACTAGGAAAGGAGGCAAAAAAGATTAGCTTTTTTTAAAAGGTATTTGCAACGCATTTTCGTTGCGATCCCTATTTGTAAATATACATAACTACACGGTTCTCCCGTGGAAAAATAGAAAAACTTCATTGGATTCATGATTTAATGTTAAGGTTGCCATGACAACTTTTAACATTGGAACTTTGGTGTATCATAGGGCGTAGCCCTGAGGGAATTTTTAAAAATCAGTTAGTGGATGCCTATGCCCTTAGAGGAACGCTCATGCAAAGTTTCAAGGTTCTAGGTCAAGTAGTTTGGGCTGTGCGATTATAGGTGAGTGGTATTTGACAAATATATAGTAGATAAATGTTATCTTGGACTATCCTAGCTTATGTGTGCTTTTTGTCTTTAATATGTTTTTTTTTCAAGTGAAATTGTGCAATAATATTAATTGTAATATAGTATAAAAATAAAAAAAAATCACTATGAAACATTTAGACTACTGCTGAGAATGTCAGTGATTTGATTAATGAAGCGTTTACTATTCAGGCATCTCTTAAAAATACCTAATAAAAATGGATTCAACGTAAATAGTAGTTTATGCAACGATTGTATAATGAATGCCTTTAAGCCACGAGTGAGATGTAAGTTAGAACACGAGCGAAGCGAGTGTTCTAAATATCTCACGAGTGGCTTAAAGGCTTAATACAATCGTTGCATACACTATTTTATCTACGACCAGCAATATACGAAAAAATTTCCCCCGAAGTTAAACAAAACTCATGACTTTTCTAATGATGGAATAGGTCAACTAAAATTTGAGGTTAGGCAAATAAGCAGACTGAACCATGAATCGTTGTGGAACAGTCAGCTGATGGGATAAGAAAATTCAAACATGAATCGTAATGTAACAATCAGCTGATGTGCGAATTGCGTAATTGTTATTATGACACTACTTCCGTCAAATGCCGAGCTCTCATTGGTCTAGAACCAGTACTCTAAAGTGACTCCAGTACTCTAAAGTCGTCATTAGAGTACTGCTTGGTTTTTGGTGTTTTAATGTATATCATTATAATGTTTATTGTAATACCATAATTGGTGCTTATTGCAATGGTCGTAGATAAAGTTATTTTTTGGTAGAGTCAAAAGATCGTTATTGGCCTATGTTTTAGGTTTTGAGTACTTTAGTACTACTGTAACATTTCCTAACATGCAAATGTTAGAGGATTGTATAAACTAGTTATGTTTTTCTCGGTTGGTAAAATATTTTAATGTGCCAAAAAGTACACACAAACTATAAATTACTTTCAGGTTATATTTAACAAACTTCAGCTGATATATATATATATATACTTAATAAACTTGAATAACATGAGGTAATTTTAAAATGGCAGTTCCTAGAAGTTAACAGAATACTGAAGGACAGGTAGTGCCTGTCGTCGCTTGTCTAAACTGGGAGAATACAATTTAATCAAAGAAAACGACAGTAAAGAGAAGAAATGTTGCTCGGACTTCGTGAGTCTCAAGACAAATAAGACAAAGAGTACTCTGACCTCAAACCAACTATTTCCTGTGAAGCAAATCATTCTTGCGTGGCATTAAATCGATTTTTTCACATTATTTCGTCCTTTATTATGACAGAGCTCCACCCACTACAATTATTAAAGTGGATGATCATCACAACTCAGTTGATCGAGAAATGAAAGTATACGTTCCTGAAAGAATAAATTAATTTTATGCATGATTATTGGAATATTTCCTTAAGATATAGCTATTTGTGTATTAAGAGCGCGAAGTACGTCATTGCCGCTCGAGAATTGTAGATGGCCGCACGAAGCTTTAGCTGAGTGCGGCCAAACATTTCGAGAGCGGCAACGACTATTTGTGCTCGTAATACACACAATATTTTTCCTACCACAATTATTTAAACAATTTAACTTATTAACTAACCTGTACACAAAGGTTCATTGAGGTTATGTTTGCTTATTTCATTGGTACGAACCGGAAGTTAGTTTGTAGAAACGCCGACAGTGAAATCAGCTGATTTAGAGCAAGGCAACTAGAATTTAGAATACGGTGAGTGACAAAGGAATTCTGACCAATAGAAACTGTTCTTTTGTGTTTGACGTCATAGTTATCTCTCTTGTGTGCCACCTTAACCTAACAAGTAACCCTGATTTAGCGAGCGAGAATGACCATTCCCGCTCGCTTTTGCGAGCGAGAATGAAATGAAACCGGAAATGAACAGTTTTGCGTACAGTTGACAGGTGTGGCAATCTGATTATTTCCATGCAGTGGTAGGAAAAAGAAGTTTCGTTACCACTCTAACATGATGAAGGTTAACAGAAACCAAATTATGATTCAGTTAAAATAATTCTCACACAGCAGACAAAATCTATATAAAAAAGCATAATTTTTGTCTCTGTGTCGTCGTATGGCTAGGAGGCCGTAAGCCACGAGGAGTTAAGGCGTGTCATTTTTAGGGTAGGTTCCTTTCGGTCGCAGCTGTTATATCTGACTCTCGGTTCCTCCAAATCCTTAAGGGCTAATCCCCATGGGACATCCAGAGTTCTGATTTTATTCAAGTTAACTGCTAATGCAATATCAATTTCATTACTGTATTCATTACTGCAAGAAATATTAAAAACAATTTTCCGGTTGAAACCGATGTCCTCAGATATTAGTCAAGTTAAAAAAGTTCGTATTTTCGTACTAACTTTACTTCAAGGAGGAACTTAAAAATAAGGTTAACCTATTTAAATGTGATTTTTTCAAGCTTTTGGTCATAGGTTCGAAACCTTGTATTTAAAAAATATACAAACGTATGTGTTGAGTTTTAAATAATTTCAAGTCTCATAAAATTTCTAATAAGTCAAATAATTTTATTGCACTCACTAACAGTTATTAGTGTTAGAATTTATCTTGTGAAATACTATAAATATTGTAAACTACTAAAACGTTTTTCGTTCCGATTCGAAATTATTCTCTCTACTAATCTGAGCTACAACATTATGTGTCAAATAAGCTTTTTTCGAATAAATCCTTATCCATCATGTTTTTCCATTACATTGGTCAGGTTTTTGTCAACTTGTTTATTCTCAGCTCCACAAGAACGTTGAAACAAGGCAATGAGTTAGATTTACACGACACTCACGTTCGACCTACTTATACTTTCTTGAAACCAAAATTTCTTATTATAAGTAAGTTATATTGTTAACTTTGTAGTATAATACGTTTTTTCTCTATTTCGGCTTTACTAAGCAATATATAGGATCTGCATCTATGTAGGCAACCTAAAAATTTGGCATTACATTGAATTTTCACAAATTTTATATAAGGGGACGTTAAAACAATTTTTGTACTTTTAAAGGTGAAGGACATATTTAAAAATCGAATTCACAGGTTCGAATAGCAGAGTTTTTAAATGTAAGTATAACTATCACATTTTATAATTGTTTGTAGTATTTTAAAAATTTTATTAAATAAAAGACATTTCCAAAAAACTTTCTTTCTTGAAATGTGCATGTAAATATATAGAGTTGCTTTCATACCAACCAGTGAGCCCTAGAACTTAACCAATGAGTTAACCAAACATTAGGGCTGTATCTTTTGCATAATCTTATATGAACAATGTGTCTATGTGTGAATACGTCCCAACTCAAAAGCACGACTATCTCAAAACGGCTTCAAGGATTGCGTTAAGTTATGATATATCTAATGCCTGGCTCTAAAATTTGATTTAAGCAACTTATATCGCCAGTATAAATCTGATAGCGTTAAAACAGAATTTAAAATTTGTAAACTTTTCATATTGGGCCTTATGGGTCGCCATTGATAGCAACGAAATAAATAACAACGAAAAATTTAAACACAGCTAAAACCCATGTTAGAGCCTTCCAGTCCAGTAAAATTATTTGTAACAGCATAAAGGGGAAATTACAAGATGAAAAGTACTTAAAGCTCACTTGAAAAAATATGGTAAACTGATATGTTATGAGTCGTAATGTACGCTCAATAATAAGAAATAGAATAACATTTGAAAGACAAAATAAAGAAACTTTCAAGAAAATAACTCTTGATGGAAAAGGATTTTTAACAAAAATTCCGGTGAGTGTAATGTAATATAATAAAATAAATTAAAAACTTTAAGATTATAAAATATTGTGCTTATAATTTTCAAGAGTTAGAAGATGATAACTTTAAAAACTTCATGGAACTTCTAATTATAGAAAAAAGAGACTATAAAGATAATTTGTTAAAGATCATTCTGAAAATTAATGTAATTTTTAACTTTAGTGGTGTATTAATTTTATACGTTTAATAAACTTAAAAATTCTTGCCCTGGCATTTTCATACAAATAAATGTTTACAGTACAGGTATAAATAAATATCTAATTTGTTAATCATAGTTTATTAATTATAGTTAAAGTTTTTAATGAATAGGACATATCAATGACTGCAATTACGTAATAATCAAATCGTTGCCGATGTAGTTCATTACAAACTAAACATGATTTGCAATCACGATGCTTGCATTTTACAAAACTGAGTTATGGATTAAGCTAATGGGCTCAGAAATCCAGTTAAGGATCAAGTTAATGCGTCCGGAGATTAAGATAATGGATTTGAAATGGAGCCTTTAATATCCGTGGAAGTAAAGAAGACGTAAAAGTCTGTTTTTATTAGCATTCAAAAAGTAAGCTAGTAGATTAACAAAAGGTTTTTATGTAATATCTAGCAAGTAGCTTAAAATCAAACATCAGCACCACATGTATTGTAAGCATAAAGACGGTGTAAATTCCCCTCTTTTCAAGTGATGTGTATGCTATCTTCTTTTTATGGTAAATATTTTAAAACACAAACTCTCGTGAGTTCCCCAGGGAACAAAACTTGTAATTTGAGCCCAACCCATCACTTTAGGTTATTTAAAACACAAAATAGTTTATTTAATTTAGAGAATTATTTATAGAATAATTATGAAGATTCTAGCCTAACAAAAATATTAATAATACAATTTTACAGGATCCAACTTAACTGTGCCCCCATCGGCAACGCAGAAATCTTTAGTTAAACTTTGATTTTTTTCCATTTTGAATGGATTGGGAAATTATCTGAAATTAGTTAAATATAAAATGCCAAAGAACGAAAGTGCCTTAAACGTTAATTTTAGTTGCGGTTCACTTATGGAAATGTATAGTATAGTTTTGGATATTCATGTATTTTAAAAGGTATGCATAGAGTAGCACATTTAACGGACACTGTGCACTCCATTGGAAGAAACATATTAAACTGCTTAAATCTCCTTGACCATTGATTAGATGTAGGAAAAAATTTCAAAGAATAAACAGTTCTCAAAATTAAGCGCAGAATCAAGGAAAGTCATAATATACACTATTGTAAGGTCTATTGAAAATCGAAATTCTCTGTAATATTGGAAAATGGCGGCAATTCGCAAGAAAATGAATTTTATATTTTTAATTTTCTTAAAAAAGTAGATTAAGTCCCCGATATAAAGTTGTCTTTAAACCTCATAGTTTTTTGAGATGCCATTGGTGGGACAGTCAAGTTGAACACCGTGCATACTGCTAGCAATACAATTTATTATTATAGATGGATGTCAAAGTTTAGTTTGTAAACATGGTTCACGCTCATACAAGCGTGTAGAAACGTTCAGAATCCTGAATACACGTACTCTCGGCTCATTAACTCATGATGTAACACACATGTAACTTGCGAGGCAAGATAACCAGCTTACCTAGGCAAAACTTGGATTGCCATCCATCATTGACGTCGTACTAGATTACCAAGTGATAACAATTAAAAATGGTCCCAACACCAACATATATTTTGTGTGATCTTGAATTTTGTTTTTCGCATTATACATATTACCATGCCATATGTCATTCGTATCCGTCGGTTAGTTTTTACGTTATATATGTACTTCTTAGCCATTAAGAGTTTTTTTTACTGCGCATTCTGTTGATGTATCTGAAGATCTGTCGATAGACATTATTGATTAAGCAAAATTATTTGAATGTAGATGATCATGAATAGGTTATGAGGATTAAGAATAAACAAAACTTTACTCTGATGCACGTATGCATTTTGAACAGTATTGTTTTTTAATTTGTACATGAGATGTTATAATAAATAAAGAGCAATACAAGTATCATTGCATTTCTTGTCTTTTACATTTGAAAGACCCTTAAGTTAATGAAAGTTGAGATGTTTAACTTTTTTTCATTTCACTCCTACTCTCCTGCATAAGGAATAACATTGAGAAAATTGGATCATAACAAAAACTTTAATTATATCATAAAAGTTCTCAACCCTGTTCATTAGTCAAAACAAATTATATAATTGTCTCTAAGAGCAAGTTAGATCACTTACCAAAAGATGAAGTTATTCAAAAATGTCATTAAAACTTTTTGCGTTTGTTGCTGATGAGAAACGTTTTACATTTACATTTTAATTTGGTTACCTTTGGACTTTTTACAAGTAGTTTTATATTGAGTTTAATAATGACTTCCTCTTGAGACTTTAAATATTGCTTTGCATCATCAGCTCTGAAATTTCACTTTTTACTGTACTTTGATGATTTTCTGAGAGTTGCCTATGTGCATATACAAACAACTACATTTGTTGTGTTTATTATCGAAATATTTGCCCCATTCATCGATTTTTATATAAAATACGTTATTGTCACACAACCGTAAAATAAGCAAAACTATAATCTAATTGATGGTAAGTTTAACACTCAACGGTTTTACCATTTTAGAACTTGACAATCAATAATTATCTGATACCGTTCAGATGTTTGGGTTGTGATGACAAATTCTGATTAAATTGAGCTTTTCCTTTACATAATGAATATGAGCCAAATTACAAAGCAAAAATTAAACTGCAGCAATAACTCAAACGGTAAACATGCAAGTGGCAGCTGCAATCGTTTAATAAATGTATGGTTATTACTACATTTATTAAACGATTTTTTAATAATTCTGCTTAAAACAAAGCCGTTTTTCTAAAACGTCCATAAAAATGCTTTTATCCGTTATTGCACTGAAAAAATCTGCTATTTTTTTTCTTCGAGCTAATCTAAATTAATCTGAGCGTTTTTCTTTTAAAACCAAGTCCGTATCACCCACTAACTTAGGAGTACTTAAGATGGTGGAGTGTGGCATGAATGAGATTAAAGCTTGTTACTAAATAAGACAAGCACATTTATTTAGGTACAGGCTGGGATAGTTAAATTGTAGGTGTTTCCGCGAAAGGGTTTTGGCAATGATGAGAAAATAAAATGTAATAAAAATTGTAACTTCTGACGTTTCAATGCAATTTATATTTGTCAACTACAATAAAATGATTATTATTATATTATTATTATTTCGTTAAGATTAATAAATAATCAGTGACGGCCATAATCAATGACGGCTCAATCCACATAGTACATAAACCTAGGGAAAACCTTGCTTACTTGGGATCGATCTGGCGACCCTCGTTAAAACACGTATACCTTATATAACGTTATATACCTGGTAAGTCGCCATTTCAAGCAATCAAATCAAATCAAAATCTAATTTATTTCATTAAATTACAGAATACAATCATTAAAGGTTTAGTACGAAAAATAGTACCGCATAGGCCACGAAGGGCCTGTGCGCGGTACGAGTTCTTATCCACGAAAAGAAAACCTAGTCATAAATTATACATTAATTATAAAAAAAAACTTAAAACGGTTAAAAACGGAAAACTCAAGACAGCTGTAGATATTAGAGAATATAGTATAACATAAATATTATGATTATAAAAATAAATACATACCACAACTCAACATCAAGATTTGAATTTAGAAAAGAAAAAGAAAATTCGCTATTAGATTTATTGTGTATAGTTTTAATTTTAGTTTTTGTTTCAGGGGCCTTTGATTAAACAAAATGTAAATTGTCCATGTTAAGCGTAAATGTTACGTAAATCGAAGAATAAGTGCGTTAGTCAGTAGTAGATAGTAGGTAAGCGAGGGTCGTGTGAAGGTCAATGGTATTCGGAACCGATCAGCCGATCAGAAGGTTAGGACGGTCAAGGTCGAGCCCCAACAGCCCCAACAGTTATTAATGATGCGCTTGTACGCACTATGCGACACCTGCAGGTCTCTTATGTCAGGTGGAAGATTTCGAAAAAGAAAATTTGCAATATAAAATGCACTAGTCAAATTAACTGTTTTGAACACTCGAGGGACCTGCAGTCCCACGCTCGCGGAACTCCTAGTGTGATGTAGGTGACAAACGGGAGTGAGAAATAGTTCTTCGTGTGAGTTTAGGTATAATAAAACAGTTTTAATAAAAATCTGGCGGATGGATAGAATTTGAGATTCAGCAAAAAGCAGTTCAGTTGGGTAACGTCTGTGTTTTTGAAAAGCTGTTTTTATTACTAGTTTTTGAATTACAAATAAGGATTAAATAAGAGTTTTACTAGCTCCTCCCCAGACTAAGATACCATTCAACATATGTATAATGTATGTATGTATGTTTGTACAGTACTATTTACTTTTCTGTGGATATATGAAGTGAGCTCGATATCTCTACGCTACGGAAACGTATTTATTATTGTTACATTCCTCTCGATACGCTATAGTATATTACGCAACTAATGCGGGAAGTAGGTGTTTGCGTGCGAGCATGATAGTTCACGCGCGACCCTTGCGGAGCGCGGGAATGTCATGCGAGCAACGTATACACCTTCCCGGTTGAGTTGCGTACGATAGTTTTCGCGACACTACCAGCAACAAATGTACAGGGTAAGTAAAAAACAACACTTCTATGAAAGTTAAAAGATTTTTAAAATATTAAATAAACTGTAGAGAGAAAATACGTAAAAAAGTATATTTATCTGTGCGGAGGAGATAACAAAAAGCGTTATCTCTGCTGTTCACCGACCGAGTAAGCCTTTCTAGGAATACGTCTTATCGTCACACAGACGGCAACAATTGATTAATTAATACCGCTCTTTATTAACTTATCGCTATTAACTGTGCGTAGTCGCAACCTGGGAAACCAGTTCAGTTACAATTGAGGTAACCAGTTCAGTTACAACTATGACAACTGTATGGTCATCATAGTTAAAATGTGTATGTTGTGTTTATGTATAATGTATGTAAATTGTGTGATATACTAATTTTTTTTCTTGAGTTGGCAACATTGAGCATTTACCGCACGCAAACTCTAACCGCACTCCGGCTGATTTGTAACCTCACTACAGCTGATATTTGCCGTACTCTTTTGTAAACGGCGACTTCCCACACTAAAAAGGAAGCGGAATTCGGCTACTTACCAGTGTAGTGTTTCGAAAAATAGTATATCACGTTTCAAAACCGGTTAGGTGCTGTTTTACCGAACGAGTATGACAGTTCCCGTGCGAACCAGAGGCGAGTGCGGGATATTCATGTGAGAACGGTAATACTTACCCGGCGTTTGACGCACGCTGCTTTACATCATACTATTCAGACAAAAAATATTGTTTAAACATAGCGTATTCCTTGCATGTTCCTCAATTCTTAAAACCCAGCCTATAGTAAACAAATAAACATAATCTACTGCTAACAGTGCTACCACTACACTCCTCTGAAGTAACCAATAAATAGTATATTACGTTACTAGCCCCGTAAGTACCGGATCGCAATACGAGCATGATAGTTCCCGCGCATGCCTCCAGGCGAGTGTGAAATTTTCATGCCAGTACGGTAAAACTAACCGGGCGTGTGAAGTAGGTACTTTAAATCATACTACCAGTAAAACACATATTTTTAAATCATAACGTATTCCTTGCATAAACCATTACGTTTCTTAATTCTTCAAACCTAACCTGTAATAAACAAACACTTGCTACTGCTACCACCAGTGCTGCCACTACATTCCTCTGAAGCAACCAATAAACATACGTTAAACGTCAGTTTACTGCAATCAGCTAATTGTTTTCATTGTTGACTTCCGTTATTTCCGTTTCCTAGAGTTAATTACCGTACAGTGATCGGCAAAGAGTAACTTTCCAGCCAAGAGTAAGGCACAGAAAACAGAGTTTTCTGTGTAGTATGATGCAAAGAGGTATTCGCGATATTTTAATGTTTTTAAAAACATTAAAATATCTCGAGAGATGTAATTATTGTATTTGACGCCAGCGAACCTCAAAAAAGACCTCATGGTAAAATGTTTAGTAATTTCTCTTTATCAAGGTTCAAGAACTTTATAATAAATAAAACTGTAAATAATTGGAAAATTATTTCCAGAGCGTGTGAAATTATTCATCATCGTTGTGTTGAACAACCACCGAGCTGTCTTTTTGGCTGGTTAAAAAAATATCAAATTTGATTCAAAGCGCATGCCTGAAACGGCAGTTTTCATGCAGTATTACGGAAATGTACGTTTTGAAATCCGGATGTGTAGTTAGTAGGCCTAGTAAAAAAGTGGAGTTATAAGGACAATTAGTAACTTCATTTTGCCAACTAAATAGTGCTTCTATCAACGTTGATATAAAATTAAGCACGAAGTGCTAATTAATTTCCTAAAGCACATCCAATGAATTCTCCACCAACCTGCGAATGAGTTGAACATTTTAAGCCGAGGTCTGATGGCCGATATGATGATTATCACTGTCAAAGTCCTGGACAATGTGATAAGCGGCTTTACTTCTGTGTGGGTGGATCCTCTCGTAGATGTATATTTCAAAGCCAAGTTTCAAAAAGACGTCTGGCAAATGTCAATTAATCGTGATATTATCTCTTGATATCTCTTGTTTGAGTAGTAAAAATTTCTCACCGAATTTAGTGAAAAAATGAGTAAAGTGAAAATAATTATATAATAACTATTTCGCTTTTCATATTTCTATTTAAGAATGTTCTTTCTTCTTTAGGGGAAAAGGTTGTTAACCTTAGTGGAAAATGAAACAAAGGTATTCTGCTACTTGCATGGAAAAAACCCTCTTATCAAGAAATACGTTCAGTTTAAATACCTAAAATGTTTAGCAACTACAAGTGGTATTAGAAATTAACAAAAAGCTTCTTTATGGCTTAACCTTATTTATGTTTACTAGGCATTAAAGTTCTAAAGAGAAGTATAAAATGAGGATCCAACAGTGAGTTTAAGACTTGTTAGTTCAACTGTGCAATTTAATTGATTTTTTTATCTGCAACCGTTTGTAAGTGAGTGCAGTGAAAGTGAAATTATATTATAAGTGTTGTAAGACGTCTTTTATTTATGTATAACAGTCAATAGTTGTAATTCTATGAAGTTACGGGTTACTGTTCCCGTTGTAGACTGGAAAATAACAATAATGTCCACAGAAACCAAAATAAAACTACTAAAATAAAAAAATGTGCAAAATATACACATGAAAAGAATTCGGAGCGAAGCCCGAGGGGATTTCCAGGAAGATGTGTAGTTCAAGATCTAAATTTGCGCAAAATTTCATCCTAGTCGGTTCAGTAGTTTTTGTTTACCCCGCACAGCAACCAAAAAGACAGGAACCACCTTTTCATTAGAAGAATAGTTTTTACTGTGTATATAATATATCTATATTTGTAATATATACATATATATATATATATATATATATATATATATATAAAATGAGCCCCCTTTTATAATTATTTTATTTAAAAATCACGACACGTGTTTCGGTAATCACACCATCACACCGTATATATATGTGTGTACCACTTTATTTAAAGTATCAAACACACAAAAATACGTGGGTGATTTATTTAGCGAATAAGGTATTCGAAATAATGAACAACTCCCCTTTCTCACATCATGCTAATAAGGAGCATTAATTATGACGTCACATTCCAACCTCATTACCAGCAGCCGGGTGGACTAAACACGTTACTGATACGATGGTCCCTATTAGCGTAATGGTTCGAACCCACATTCATCTGAACTGATCATTGTCGTCTTTATAACCTTTGTAGAATAAATAAAATACTACCATGATCGATAAACTTCTATTTTTATGTTATTCATCAAAATTGTGTTATTATAATTTAAAAATGGTTTAAAAATGGTCAAGGAATCCAAAAATCGAAGGCATTCAGCTAAAATCAGTCCTCATTTAAATTAGTAGTGGATTTTAACGTAATTGTAATACATTAATTTTCTCTCATTCCTAGTATAATAAATTATTTCATCACAACATTAATAGATTTAATTGTTGAAGTGTGTACAGACTTATTTTATGAAAGTTGTAAATTTTAATGGCTCTTGGCTTAATTTGAACTGTAATTGCCAGATGGCGTTCATAACAGCGCCAAGTTGCTTGAGTTAAAGACTATTTTACAGATTAATTACTCGCCATAAAAGACTGTATTTCAACTAAAAACTTTTTTAAAAGTAAAAGTGACTTTTCCTAACCAGTATGTCACCAGTATGCTGACCAGTACATACCCCATTTTGTGAATAGGCATATGCCAGATCTATAACTCTTGAAAATTAATAGCTCACCATCTTTTTATTTTGCATAACTGAAACTTCCAAGCTGGTTTTAGTTCAAAACCCCCCTTCTACTCTAAGGCATGAAATTTAAAAATATAATTAACTTACTGTCTAAAAATTAAACTAACACTGACATTTTTACAATGTTTAATGTACACATTCGTCATAATAAATACATAATTATTATTTCTTTGAACTGCTCCACTTATTTAGACGTATCATAAATTAACTGCTTTGAACGAACCTCCTTTTACAGTGTGATCAACATATCAATTCCATCTAGAAGACAGAAAATTTCACCATTTTATTTTGTGTGATTTAATGGAAAAAATTATATATTACATATAGACCTCTGGTTATCGATAATACATATATACCTCAGATAATAAGGCAAGCACCGTTGCATACAAGAGATTTTTCCATTGATATCGTAAATATAGCACGAGTATCTTACCAAACCATCGATCGCGTTCCACTTCGATCCCCATTTCCCGATGGACCAAGCTCTTACTTTCATTCTGTCTTTGTACTGCTTTTTACCTGAACTCGTGTTATTACAGAGATAATGGATGCATTGATGCATTGTGTAATGAAAGAATTCAACTTCAAAGAACGATCGTGGTTTTACATTTTGTTCATCAAATATTTGCGACTTAGTTTTTGGTTGAAAAGATACACCAAAGATTATTTCAGACACTTAATAACTAACTTAACATGTGCAACTGGTATACCAATTTTTTTAAATTTGATGGGAATAAATGATTTTGTGACAAAATATTAATTATAAGGAAAAATGCGGCGAAATATTAATATTCAGTAATAATCTATATATTAAATTAATAGACAAGAATTTGTGTAACTTGATTTTTGTAATCCTTTTTTTCTAAGTTCATTAATAACACGAGTAAGTAAAGGATATCTTGTCCAAAGATAAATTTTATCAGAGTTAAGAATAAACTAGCCTACAAATTTCAAACTATTTCAAGTAAAATGTTTTATTGGGGCATGGAATGAAAGTATAATATGTTATTGAAATCAGGACTATTTAGAGAAGATTGAAAATATCAAATTCATATGCGTTCCATTTTACATAATCAGGGTGTCTATAAAGAACCCCGGGACCTTAAATGTAGTTAATTTCTCTGAAACGAGTAGCTCATCAAGTTTTACTCATTTCAATTGGGAATGTTTTTGTCAAGAGTTGGCAGCGCTGCGGAGCCAACAACGTAGCGCTGCTGTCAGAGCTGTCTGGATTGCCGTGCTATGGCAACGCCGCACTAAAAGGCTCAATGCGTTATTTAGCTCATAGAAACTAAATCTTTTGTGATGCTATGATCTGTTTTGAACTAAAATTCGTGATTTTGACCATCTCAGGCAACGAAAAATCAGTTGTGTGGCAACCGTCCCCACAGACATGCTGGCCAGGGCATGGAAAGAGGTGGAATACAGTTACGATGTGTGCCGTGCCACCAACGGGGTTCATATTGAACTTAATGCTAAAAAAACTTGAAAATGCAACTTTTCCAATTAAGCATTGGATTTGTATAAAGCATTTATTTAAATCTTTTACATCATAAAAATATTTTGCCTCAAAACCCCGGAGTTGTTTTATAGACACCCTCTACAGTGAAGGGAGAAAATAGAGTTTGACCGCTTAAGTAAAATGAAGAGATAAAAAAATTGGCGATGAAAAGGGAATAAAAGAATACATTAAGTCTCTATTATCCAATGTACTAAATGACGTGCAACTGGAGTACGATTGGACATTACATTCAATTTGTGTTTTTTATTGGTGGAGGATGGGTAAAATATTAAATTGTACTAATAGTGATAGTAAGAGAGTTAAGGAGGGTAAGAAGTCAGAAGGGTAGGAAAGGAGGTAGGGGAGATTGTATGAAGAGAATGAAGGATAAAAGGAGGGAAAAGAGGGAAGGAGGTGGGTAGAGAGTGAGGGAAGGAATGAATGGAGGGAGGGAGAGAGAGAACTATGGTAAGGGGTATGGGATAAACTGTTTTGATGTCTGAATTTTTACTTTTCCCTGAAGTAATAACCAGTTAAATCTTTAAAAAATAAAAGTTGAATCTTAATAAAGTACTAATTACTAATCCAGAATACAAAACTATGCTATAATTAAACACCAGTGGTAAAAAAATTAGTCAAAAGTTGAGTCTATCTCTTTTGCTTTCGATTTCCATTTAGTTAAATTATGTGTTTGAATGACAAATGTGCCCTACATAAAATGTATTTAGAAACGCATTTGTTTCTGCAAAGATCATTTTCAAGATGAGTGCACCCCTATTTCTCGATTTGAATCGGTCGAGGTTTCGACCACTGGCCATCTCTAGTAACAATTAAATCTATAAACTAATTTCAATTAATGGTGAACTAGTAGATATCGTTGCGCGATATGAGTTTAGATATTTTAAATTATTATTTTATAAATTAATCTTTTGAATATTTTTGGTTCGCTTGTTCATTTAAGAGACATTACATTTCAATGTATTAATCTTCTAAAGTATATTGAGCGATGATTTATCAAGATTTAGTAAAATTATCGCAGTCTGAAATACTAAATAATCTATATACTATACTAAATGGTCACACAGTTATGTCATCTTTATTTTCATCTTTACTCAGTCAGCAGTTAAAGCAACAAAACCCCGACGTTGTTAGTCAAAGAAGACAGCCGGAAGAAAAGCAAACGTTTCCATAATTGCTTTTGTCTGTCATTTATTTTTCTTGCGATTTCTCATGAGAAACCTTGAATTTTAGAACCCCGATAAAAAATTAAAAAATTAAAGTAAAATAGGTTTTTTAACCGTACTTATATGAAATCATAACTTACTTAGAGGCCTACTACTATCAGTAAATGGACTCAAAAGAATTGTTAAAAATTCCTCCATATAAACATTAAATTGATGATTTCTGTTTTCCTTCTGCTTTGGATGTAAACCTCAAATTTTCTTTTCATATACATATCTTCATCGTTATCTGGCCGTCAAATGTAACATGTAAATTAATGATATTTAACAGTAAAGTCTACAACGTGATTATATGTGTGAGCAGAAGTCCATTGACAAACCTCGTGCTGCATATTTCAACTGGAATATGAATTATTGATTAGTTTTAAATTTACTGAATGGTAATTTAATTACTGCCAATAACCTGCTGATTCAATGTTATGATGATTAATTGAAAGCCCGATGATAAAACATGGGACCTGAAGTAACCTATGTAAACATGATCCACCGCCGTCACAACTCACATTGCCGTCTTCAGCTCCCTGACCCACTGCACAGGTTCTTCGTTTAGCATGTTCAAAGGTAAGGATTGAATTAAATGCACTGACATTTCTATACATATTTTTCATCAAGACATTCAATTTTAGCACTGATTTGTTTAATTTAGTTTCCTTTGTCATCTTTTTTCGTCCTGAAATCCCTTTTTAACAACATATCTAATCGTTGACAGAAGCGAAGTATATTCATTACGCGCTTATACATAAGCAGAGCAATACTAAAATTCTTTCTTTTCTTTTGTTAAAGCAATGTTTATGCGTTTTGATTTTGATATTTTTCAACGAAGTATTGAAGCAGGCTTTAATTTAAGAACTTATTGATTAATCTTAATAAAAGTTTTTGTGTTTTAAGTTGATTCCAAACTTGAGAAATTTAGCAATACAAATGTTGAACAAATAGTGAAAAAAACATTCGTTTACTTAATCTTAATAGACATCTTAAGTTTGTTTGTTATGTAATTATTATGTTCGTAACCTTCTGACCTGTATTTGGTAAATATTTAAGAACAGGAACAGCAACCAATGAGAACATACCATTTGCTTAATTTAACTGTTACTCTTACGTATTTCCCGAGTAAGAGTAAAAAGATAACCATTCGTAACAAAGACTATAGTGCAATCCACACCGTGTCCCAAAAAAAACTATCAACTTAAAAACCTTACATAACCCGTTTAGGCAGACGTAGCCAATTTCGTTGGTGACCTTAGTCCAAATTCGCTCCCTTCGAAAAGAGTTCCAAAAAATCTCCAAATTTATATTCAAGTGGTGCAACGTAAGCAATTAATAAAAATGAAAACAGGAGGTTAGACTTTGTGGCAGACCCAAATTTACTGTAAAACGTCCTAAGTAATGAAAATACGAGGTGAACGTAAGAAACAAAACCTTATGCAAAAGAAAATCCAGAAAAAAATATATTAAGGAGAGAAAGGAATTTTAGTATTTGTTATTTTTCAAACCAACTGCAAAAATCACAATCCGTCAACTGACGGCTCTGATGATGACAGCCGTTCGTTTAGAATGTTTTATTGAATTAAAACAAAGCTTTCTTGCACTTCTAATAAAAAAAAATCCAATTAAAAAATATCAAAAGTAGTAATGCTCAATCAAGGTCACTTTTTCGTAATTAAGTGTACACAAAAAATTATATTCCATTAGTATTTCAACGAATTTACATTTTTAAGATTTATTTGTTGTTTTTTTTGTTTTTAAGGTTTATTGTTGTTAAATAAGGCAGGCTCATTTGTTAACTGATTGGTATTGATTTTTATTATATTATGTATTTATCAAATATACCTACTACTTATTTTATTACATGCCTAATTGCTATATGTAAATGGCTAAGTACCCAACTACTGATTAAGCTTATACTTAATTCTTTTTCAATATGCCTGTCAAAATGTTATTTAAGGTTTTGCATTGCTGTATTGGAAAATTAATTGCAATATATTATATTAGT
This sequence comes from Flexamia atlantica, assembly GCA_035578135.1. NCBI lineage: Eukaryota > Metazoa > Arthropoda > Insecta > Hemiptera > Cicadellidae > Flexamia > Flexamia atlantica. Next base: position 58,617,913 of record JAQJVK010000003.1, read on the forward strand.
ACTATTTAATTACCGATGATTATCGATCATTGGTTTTGAATTTAAAAAATATCACTTATTATTTTTTAATATATAAATAATTTTACTTCCATTGTTTTAGTTTCAATTCAGATCGATGAAACTAGATTAGTATTGTAATATGTTCATGATGAAGCCAGATACGTATTCAGACTTGCTTAAAAAGTTTTATAAAATCATGGGAGGATTCGTTTTCTTAAGAAGCTTCAATTGATAAACTGATTCTACCTACAAAAACAGTTTGTGCAACAGTTTTTCTTGGTGCGATGGGGGGACTTAAGAAACCACTGGTTTTGACACTGATTAAAACTTAATTAACCCCACAGACTGGCAGTGACGTCACACTCAATATCCGAGTCCAGATTAACAAATCCGTGAGAGAGGAAACAGGCTTTTACCTGGCCGGAGCCGGAGACAGTTCCTTGTTTCGACAGCCGTAGTGCGCTGGGTTGGTAAAACTGTATTGGAGTATCGTGGGAGACAGCCTCTATGTCTTCTAGGTTTGATATTGTACATTTAAAAATAACAGAAATATTTAAAAATACAGAAACTATTTATAATAGTGAAGATAAGATAGCCCTGATTAATTTTATTGTGTTTAAAGAAATTTCGTAATTTTTAAATTTACAGTCTTTTTGTACATGACTAATTACTATGAACTATGAAAAACTGAACTAACTATGAAAACAAATATAAAACTAACTAACTAACTATAAAACTATGAAATTAAATAGATAGATATAACTAAAAAAATACAAATATTATTTAATAATACAATGGAATAAGGCTTGTTTCAAAATGTAATGTGGACTTGACAGTTTGTGTTGACATTGCGCTTAAAACAAAGCAGCATATATTGTGAACAGTTTTTTAGTAATGTTTGCTTTAGTCTTCAATTTACGTGGCAAAGAATCATAATTACAGTATTTCAGATTCCCTATTTTAAAATTAAGGGAATACTTTTGATAAATATTCGATTTAGCTGATCATAAGATTTTGTAGATTGTGTATCACTCGATGATATACAATAAAAACTTAGAATATTTAACACTTTAAAAATAAAGATTGAGGATTTTAATTGGTGCTAAAACTATGTTTTAGTCAAGAATAGAATTGTTTATTATTGTCGGATTAATGTTTTTTTAACACCCTAAACAAACAGGCAGACAGGCACACTCCCTCATTACATTACTGTACACCAAGATTAATTTACAAATGAAAGAGCAGTAATCAGTATTGACCATCGTCGATTTAACGTGTACAAAATAAATAAAACTAAAATTAAGCTAACATTTATAATCACTTTTATCTGTTTTGGTTACAAATCATCCATAAACGTGGTTTAATTTTCAATTCACATAAGAAGTCTGCATATTTATTTAAGATCGTCTGTGCCAATCTTTGCCAGAGCGACATGAAGACATAAACACAATACAAACCATAATAAGGTCTTAAAGATAAAATTATTTTGATTTATTCAAGTTAAAAGTATTTTATGCTCAACATTAAGTGTATTAGTTTTGTTTTTTGAAAATTATGTCGAAACTCGATAGATTAAAAGAACATTTACGAATGTTAAGTCCACAACCAAAATATCCATATTTAAAAACGTCCACTCCTTATCTTGTCCATTATCAATCACGTCCACTAACTTCAGGTCCATTACATTTCATGTTTACATGACAAAACATCCACATGAAAAAATAACTCTGTAACTAATTCTGTAGAAGGTTGGCGCAGTAAATTTAAATAAGCCATCGCCACTTAATTACCACGAAAACACCTGGAAGTTTATTGAGTATTCTGCAAACAGGCCAGCACGATAATAACCTAATAATAAATTAGCTTATTGGAGGACAAGTTGGTGTTCGTTATCCTATATAAACGGCGTATATGCTAAATTTACGACATGTAGAACAAACGTTACGAGAGTATGATGAACGTAAAGAAAGAGTCGACAGATAACTGAGGGCAATTGCCCACCGGCTGAAGCTGTATTCCGAAGAGAATATTCAAGAGAATTCTGTACCTTAAATTAATGTAATATTATTTGTTCATGAATAAATATATTATAACGTCCTTCATTTTACTGTGTTTTTAAATACTTCATATACTACACTTCACATCCAAACAGCGAGGACATTACAGACACTCGCATAAATACGGGTGGACGTAAGAAAAGTGGACAAAACGTGCAGGCCATGTGTGCGGTGGAGCTAAAAATTAGACTTTTTGTATATGGACATAAAAATAATAGACCTAAAAGCAATGCATCGATTAAATTAACGTTCTTTTGTTTTGACTAAATGTAGGTAGTCTAAACTAGCTAACAATAAAGTCGTACTTAGAATTGCGGACTTCAAGGTATGTAACTTATTATAACTTACAATAAGAATGGCTAACGATGAAAGCTTGATCGCTTATACTTACCGATATAAACTCGACGGGGAGATTTATGAATATTGGCTGGAAAGGACATAATTGAAACGATAAATCTTGAGCACTCGCGACTGTTCCAGTCACTGCACTGCCTCCCCCACTCCTCAGCTGCTGTCTCCATTAGTAAAATATTGTAATGCAATCAATTAATTAGTTTTACTAACATATTTGGTAAATTAATTGGTATTGGTAAATATTAATGAATCAATATATGGTAAATTGATTGTAATACAATTTTATTAAGGACAGGATTAGACTTTTAGTATCCTTGATAGAGAATAAACAAAAGTTTTACTGATCGACTGAGCATCAGTTAAAACGAGAACGTAACAAATAAATTAATAATAAAATTAATAATTAATTAATAATAATAATAATAATAATAATAAAATTAATAAAATTGTTATTATTAGTTTAGATTGTAGTCCATTTTTTAGATATTACTATAAAAACCACATCTAAGGAATTCAATCAATTAACCTAGTTATATGTTGTTATCAACACGTAATTTTTTATATGTAATAATAAAGCAAATAGCATAATACTTGATCAAATAAAAAATCCCGCAGTTGTTTGCTTGATACATTTGTGCTTATCAAGGAAAAGAATGACTGTACTGATAAATAACCCTGACATCTAAATTATTTTATGTAACTTCTGAAGTCAATTAATTATACCCCCATGGATTAACACTTAAATGCAAACATTTGTTAAAAAAGCCTTAGGGAGGGCCTTAATATACAAGTTCTTAGCGATACTTACATCTTCATTCTCGGGGGTTAAATTGGTTACTCTGTTAATGTTTTACTGAAACTTAGGTTTATTTGATTTAAAAGATGATTTAATTAGTTTTCAGGTTTAGCAGAACATGATAATTTTGAGTGTGATTATTCAGAATGATAGAATCAAAAATCAGAATGGCAAAATATTTAAATTTTGCTCAGTTAATTGTTTATTGATAAATACTCCTATTATCAAAAACTTAAGCATAATTAATAACAACAATTTTTATTTAGCGTGCAATAATTTAAATAAAAATAAGGAGTACTGTAAATTAAAAGGAGTATAGTAAATTAAAAAATAATGTTAGTTATTTGTTTTATCCTGTTATTTGTTAGATTATTCATTAGATCTTTACTACTTACTTGGTTTAAGGGTATTGTTTATGTTTATTGCTCGTTTTCATATTCATGCTTTTGATTTAGACCTCTTATAATACTGGGAATTCAACACTTAAGCTGAAAATTGTGTATATTATTGAAGTCTACAACATTACAAAACTTGTACAATGAAATTAATTGACCCGGACAATACTGGGGGGGGCCCCCCGGTAAACCTCATACAGGCAGTTAACAAACACAGTACCATGATAAATAAATGTGTCTGAATGATTGGGAAGACAATAACCTCTTTTTTAGTTGTCATGTTTTTAGTTGCATCCATATAGACCGGGAGCTGGGAGGTAAAAAATTACGTCATAAGGTGCACATGTAAAAGCTATACCTTTTTGAAGAGGCATCCTGGGGGATGCCAAAAATGGGGTTTTGAGCCCTCAATCTGGGGACTTTCTCCAAGGAGGACAAACTTGAAAATAACCCATAAAATGGGTTTTTTGCAATTTTCATGTAGAACAATTAAAATGATCAAATTTTAGTTCACACCATTGGATTCAGCTTAAAAAACAACCAATTTGGTATGTTGAATCATTGCTCTATGTTCATTGGTTACCGAGATACTGAGGGTGATGAACCCAAAACGTCGTCCTATGTTAACCTTATGGGAAATAAATGAATTCGTATAACTCGCTTATGTCTCAACATATCTTGATAAAATTGGATATGTGGCTTCATTTAGTTAAGAACTATTGTATATTAGCCTGAAATCCCCCATTTTTGCATTCCGTGGCAGTAAACTTGCACACATTTTTCCCATGTTATTCTTATAGGGAGAAAATAAAAGCCTATATCATCCTTATTTTTTAACATATAATGATACAACTTGGCATAAGGCTTCTTCTAGTCGAGGTTTATTGGATATTGACTTAAAACCATCCAACTTTTACGTACCTGTTGCAACAAACCTGCAAACTTGAACCCCATGTTATTCTTATGGAGAATACAAAAAAGTCACATTCAAGTTTGTCCACTTTGGAGAAAGCCCCCAGATTGATGGTTCACAAACCCATTTTTGAAACCCCCCAGGATGCCCCTTCAATATGGCACAGCTTTTACATGTGCACCTTATGACGTAATTTTTGACCTACCAGCTCCCGGTCTAATAACTCAAAAACTCTATAAGAACTTCCGCTGTTAAATATAACATTTATTATTTACTGCTATATTTGATCACATATAGCTTGACTGTAATTACATCGGATGTTTTATTTAGCTTAATTAGCATTGTATACTTGATCTTAAATATGATTAATCTTTGTGTCTGAAAAATTAAATAACCTCTTTTTAATACATATTTTTTTAATCTATAATCTAAACATATGTTACAACAAATACTTGACGGGCATATTTAAAAGGTACGAGTCTCAGTTTACAGGTTTGCTTAAACATGGTATTTCAATGTTATGTCGTCATTGGTTTGAAGGTTAAGAAAGTTTCATATTAAAATAACTTACAAATATTGTAATAGTTTGAGGCTCTCAAAAGAAGATTTCTATCAAGGGTTAAGATTATTTTACCGAATAAATGATTGATAATTTTTAAATACGAAACTAAAGCGTCTCGATCATCATTACAATACGCTATAATCTTATAAAGAGTTTATTATTTATATAATTTGTCGTAAACTTGTTATTCTTACTCATTGACCTCTGTGATTTCACAGTAATGTTGGCGTTATTGGTTAACCTGGTTACAAAGGTCCTGGCTTATGGGTTCGTCTTGATATTCAGTTGGTGGTTGTGGTACCAGTTTAAGAAGTGGGATTTCCTACAAGCAGCCAGGAAGCTGCCGTGTACAGTGAAGCCACTGCCGATCATTGGCCACGCACACCTACTGTTAAAAGGATGGGAAGGTTGTAAATAATTTAAAGTAGACAATTTTTATTATAAGAAGCAACAATATTTATTCATTTAGTTGTAGTAATAGCAAACGTCTTGCTCTACACTACTGCACAAACTATTTACTTATACCAATACACTAATCGTAAAAACGAATAAGCCTACAAAAAATAATTCGCAATAAAAATTAAACTCAGGATACAAATTCGATATATGCCGTGTGATTGTTTTATTACTGTCACAAAACCAGTTGAATGTAAAATAATATTTAGTCACTTAATTCCGAGCCTTATAATGATGGTAGTCAGTTAAAAAATTGCCATCATATAAAATAGATACCGAATAGATATCAACAGATTGTGATGACAGATTCTAAAAATCAGTTGTCTTGTTAAAGATTTGCCACTTTGAATAGGTTATGTCCGCTGGTAAGTTAGTGCCTTCGAGTCAAACATTTTTATTCAAAACTCAATAACATTAAAACAGCATGTGAATAAGTGACATAGCTGAGACGTGGTCCGTCGGGCTGCACTGATTCGCGGTGTCGCAGGAGCGCTTTCGGCTTCTCGCCATTATCAACTGATACTCCGTTCACATTTACAGGCCCGGAAATATATCAGGATGCAAAGGTTTGTAGGAAACAAGGTTTAAACGTAGCATTCCGCACTTCAAACAACTTAAAGAGAAAATTACACACAGAAATTGAAAATAATGACAAGTATTCTAGAAGTGAAGCTTACGAATTAAAATATTTAACCTGTGTAAAGGATAGTTAGGACAGACAGGAACGAACTTTAAAAAGGGATAAGGAACTTATTTATACACTGAAATAAAAAGATCCGAAATCTCGTTTTGTACTTCATATTATAGAGGAGTACCACAATTCCGGGAGAACTGAAGACGCTTTAAAAGTAATAGAAATGTTAAATAAGAGTAAAATGTAGGACTTTTTCGAAAATTTACATGTTTTTAAAAGAAAAATAAAAAAATAATATAATCAACCAACTAACAGAAAGTTCCGGAAGTAAAATATTTGAAATTTTTAAAGATAAAATCACAAGAAAATAGAGTAACTCTCAGGAAACAGCTAGAAACCTTGCGTCACAGTAAGAAATTGTACAAACAATATAATGTGACCCACCCCAGATTCCACCACCCAGGAATTTCAAGAAGGCCCCACTCTGCTCAACCAACTCGAACATCCCATTACCTTGCCAAAACCTTTGCATATGCGACATGTGCGATCCAAGACTAGTAGCAGTTTATAATGGCGAGAAGCCGAAAGCGCTCCTGCGATACTGCGAATCAGTGCAACTCGACGGACCACGTCTCAACTACGTCATGTGTCATCGGCGCACAAGCCACAACATATTCGTTTTATCTGAATAGGTAAATAAATGTTTGTTATAAAAGACGACTACACCAACCACTATAGTGGTGGACTTCTCAGCCTCCATAGTGGTGGATTGAACAACCACTATTAGTGGTGGACTGAAAAACCACTATAGTGGTGGACTGAGCAACCATTATAGTGATGGACTGAGCTACCACTATAGTGATGGACTGAGCTACCACTATAGTGATGGACTGAGCAACCAGTGTAGTGATGGACTGAGCTACCACTATAGTGATGGACTGAGGTACCACTATAGTGATAGACTGAGCAACCACTATAGTGATGGACTGAGCTACCACTATAGTGATGGACTGAGCTACCACTATAGTGATGGACTGAGCTACCACTATAGTGATGGACTGAGCTACCACTATAGTGATGGACTGAGCTACCACTATAGTGATGGACTGAGCTACCACTATAGTGATAGACTGAGCAACCACTATAGTGATGGACTGAGCTACCACTATAGTGATGGACTGAGCTACCACTATAGTGATGGACTGAGCTACCACTATAGTGATGGACTGAGCTACCACTATAGTGGTTGTTGCTTTCAACTGGTAGACGGTTGAGAATTGTGGTAAGTATTAAGGTTGGATGTACAGAAAACTGTTATTTAGTAAAAACGTTTTATTGTAAATGAGTTATCTGGACTGAGGGCAGGATTAAGTGGTGACAAGACGGCTTAAATTCTTAAGAGAAGGAATAACAGACAGGGCTGATAACTCTTTTTCAGAATTATCAACTTAGGGAAAAACGGCATTTCCCTTGGCAGCAGTATCCAAAGGCCTGTACAACGTGTGTTTCTGGGCCGGGCCAATACCTTTCGTGATGATTCATAAACCTGAGGACATTCAGGTAAGTTTTTTCTTACATTGGACTCGTATATTTACTCGTATTTAATTTCTTTCAAGCGTTTATTTTAAGTATAAATACAGAGGGTAATCAGTCAAAGAGAACTTAATTTATATATGCTAAAATGTTTGCAAAAAATTATAAATGTAATTAAATTTGAAATTTTTCATAAATGAGCGTGCTGCACTTATAAAATCATTAGTTATTATGTTATTCCCTATAAATTACTTTATGGGTAATAACCTTTCAATTTGATGTAAACATTATCCTTGTTTATTTCCCTTAAATACATGAAATAGAAACAAAAAATTAGGTTATATTTTAAAGTTTTTCTGCGCTGGAAGGTTTTGCTCTAATTTCGACGTGTTATTCCATTTATTCAAAAAAAGTCTGCAATACAGTTTGGGACGCCTAAATGTGAAGAGCATTTCTCGTTACAATGTGGGGCCGATGCGCTTATTATCTTTGAATAAGTTTAGGTTTTTAAAAAGAGTTTTTCTGCAGTGTGCAGTTAACATGTTTTATCTTCCCAAATTAAAGGTGTATTAATGGTTTTGTAGACCTCGCCTTGAATGTTGGAGTAAATCTGAGGAATGTTCATTCGTGTCACTAGGGTATTTCCTGTTATTGTGCAAAGATTTATTTTCAATTTGTAATACATATGTAATTCTGATAAGAGATATTGCTAAGATAAGATTATTTTCTTTTGCATTTTCCCCAGGTTTCGTAATTTTTAAGTAAAATTTTGTGGACTTATTAATTTTCTGATAAGAGGTTAAGATGGAATTGTTAAATACTTCGGTTTAAGTGTCTTTATAGTAATTTAAAGTATGTAAGACCATGTCTGTAGGAAGTTAATTTAGATTTGAAACACTGTTTTTTCTCGTTCCTTATAGTTGATAACTTCATTAAATCTTTCTTCACTGCATTTTGATGAACCTTTGCCGCTAAGTGTTGGACCTTTTTTGAGAAATTGTTTAGATTGTGTGCTGTTGATACCATGTCTCGATTTTGAGGTCCGTAAAGTTGCCCCCCCCCCCAAAGAGCACTAACGGAGAAATTAGTAACTCTCGTTAGTGCAAGTAAGTGCTCCATTCCGCATCGTTAGTGCTCTTATGGTTGAAGAGTTATAACTGAAAAACTGTGGGGGGCCAACTTTATAAAAGTTAACCCTACCCAGTGCAAAATTTTGTGCATAGTGTCGAAAATGATATACAGTTAGTGCTTCGTTAGTGTTGGTTAGTGTTCTAATCCTCATTGTTAGTGCTCTTATGGTTTAGGCGTTATAATTGAACAACTGTGGGGGGGGGCAACTTTGTAAAGGTTAGCCCCATCCAGTGCAAATATTTGAGCACTAATGTGGAAAATGATATAACATTAGTGCTTCGTTAGTGCTGGTTAGTGCTCTAATTCCCATGGTTAGTGCTCTTATGGTTCAGGACTTATAATTGAAAAACTGTGGGGGCCAACTTTATATAAGTTAGCACCACCCAGTGCAAAAATGTGAGCACTAATTTCAAAAATGTTACAAATCATTAGTGCTTCGTTAGTACTCTAATCCCCTTCGTTAGTGCTCTTAGAACAACTGTGGGAGGTCCAACTTTATAAAAGTTTGCCCCATCCTGTGAAAAATATTTAAGCAATGTAAAAAGGATATAAATCCTTATTGCTTCGCTAGTGCTGGTTAGTGGTCTAATGCCCATCGTTAGTGCTCTTAAGGTTCAAGAGTTATAATTGAAAAACTGTGGGGGGGGGGCAATTTTATAACAGCCCCACACAGTGCAAAAATTTGAGCACTAATTTCAAAAACTATACCAATTGTTAGTGCTTTGTTAGTGTTGCTTAATGCTTAGTGCTATTTGGTTCAAGAGCTATAATTAAAAGAACTGTGGGGGGCCAAATTAATAAAATTTAGCCCTACCCAGTGCAAAATGTTTGACCACTAATGTCGAAAATGATATTAATTGTTAGTGCTTCGTCGGTGCAGGTTAGTGCTTCGTCGATGCTGGTTAGTGCTTCATCGGCGCTGATTAGTGCTTCGTCGGTGCTGGTTAGTGCTCTAATCCCCATTGTTAGTGCTCTTTTATAACAGTCAAACTTGACTGTTGTCATGCCACAGATAACATTTGGTTAGCTCAGTTGGGCGGGGTAAAAATTCCTGAATATTGGCCAAGTAGTCACACTGACGATATTTCCTTATGAGGTATTTAAGGGCGCCACCTTGTTGAGGGTTCACAAAGAGGATGATGTAACAAGGAACCAATCCTTCCCAGCAGGTGTGACTTCTTTGGTAAACAGGGAGTAACAAAAAAAAAACTACTATGTCAATAGGCCGCATTTACATAAAAATATGAAAACCCTAACTAAAGTTCCAATCTTAACTAATCATTGATAGTTTATGATACTCTTAATCTATATCCTTAATCTTTCATTTATGTCAATACTCTTGGAAACCCCACAGAATATTTATAAGTCAAAGCAAAATCCAATCTCAGCAAAAGAATGCAAATTATGTGAGAGAAATTTACTTTAAATTATTAACTGAACTCAAAGCAATAATCAAGGAAGATAAGTTATCTCAAGTATTCATCATTTATTTATACACTGAATGAAGGCAGGACTACAAAAAAAATTAACTCAAGTGAGCTGAGATACAATATTTATTAAGTATTGGTACCACCAAAATTCCATAATGTTACAGTTTAACAAGGTACTCTTGCTTGAAACAAACCAGCTCAGCAATAAAGATAATTAATAATTAGTAATTAATTAAACTCCGTGTAAGATATTTACTTTATCCTCAAAGTCAGGGCTTATGACTTCAAACACCTGATAATAAATTCAGACTTAATTCAGAAAATATTTCCTTATTATCTACTTCTCTTCAATATTTTACTAATAATTCGATACTCAAAATACCATAGATAAACATTGATCAAAAATACATTTCGACGGTGGCCACCGGAACATCTAGACAAAACATAACAAGGCACAATAATATCTACACAATATATCAAGATAAATTTTATAACAACTACAATTAACTTCCACTCTGGTCCGGTGCGCTGTGCTGCGGCGACAGTCCCAAGAATGTCCGGTATGTCTCACTCAGGATGAGGAAAATATATAAGTCACTCACCAGTAGTAGTCTTCTGACACGCGCCCGTCAAAAAAAATCTAGCGGAAATCCGGCCGGAATTGATTGAAAGGCGGTGCAGCAACTACCAACGGCGCGACAGATAGGCAGGCGGTAGGCGGAAGTGGAACGCTCCAGCCGGCGTCAGGGACGTGGGCCTCCAGGTCCACACGTAGCCGCATCCAGATCGGTCAGTCCAGGGGAGCGGTGATCCCAGAGTGGTCGGGGGAAAATACCCTGTTTATACAAATTTACTATAGCCTACTGTTTTGTAATAGAATAATTCAGCCTAATATTCTAATATTTTATTTGTGACATTTACTATTATAAACTCTCATGTTCAAATTACAATAATCACAGTTTGTCTAAGACTTTATACAAAAATCACATATTATTTTAGTCAAAATCAGATGTTTTAAGGTATAGTCAAAGTTACAGTAATTTGACTCAAAGTCTATTTAGCTTATTTAGCTCTCAGAGGAATTTAATTTAAATTAACGTACAATCCCAAAAGTTACTGCAAGTTAAAGTACCGTAACCGAAACAATAATTTGTATTTGAAGCCATAACAAAAATTACATTTATACAACACAGCACAATTATTTGATAAAACAAATTACAAGCTTCAAGAACGTGTAAATATAACCTTTTCAAAATGGAACGCATTTATGCATGGATAAATTTGGCTATCACTAGCTTTGATTTAATTCAAAATATCTTCAAAGGCAAAAAAAAACTTTCCCAAAGAACTGATTATCATCTGAGCTTTAAATAAACACAAGAAACGGACAGTACAATAGTAAATACTCTCTTAGTCATTCTTACTTCTACAAATAATATTTAAACACAAAGGAATAATTATCAGAACATATTGCCGTTATCAATAAAATATGGGCCTTTTACAATTTCTTTGTCAACAATTTTCAACCTTGATGTTAGATCACATCATTACTACAGTTACTCATTATTATCACATTTAAATTTACTTGGTAAAATAATGTTTTCTTTTGTCTAAACTTTACTTTTTAAGACCACTGTACTGAGTCTGTATTAATTTTATCCTCGGCTTTATCTGCATATTAAATATTTAACAAGTATGACAACAATAAAGTACGAAAAATATTTTACTATATTCATTAAGTTTTTATTTTCTTAGATCAACATATTATTTTTTTTTTTACGACGAAAGCATAAAACATATAATGGCCGTGAACAAATTATTGAACTAACATTTGGTACATCTACATGAATAATCTACATGAATGATTTTGCATAGACATGAAAGACTTTACATAACGACATAAATTGGAATTATTAAAAAAAATCAGGACATAATTATAAAGCTCAAGAAATACACCATTATTTACAACCTACTTTTTGACACAATCGAGTTTAATAATTTACAATATTTTTTTTGACAATTTATTTTTAAACATTCTACTGGACAGGTTTTAACAACGGCCGATCAACATATTCGGTTCTGAAATATGTTTTGAGATATTATTTATTGAAGTCATTTATATGAATTAAATGAATAATTTAACTAGCACAACATTTTAGAAAATATCCTCCCTGCTTACCTCAGTAATTTTCAATTTGAAGAAACTTTAGATCCACCGACGAGGTGATGAGGGTCTTGACTCTTCAAGGTCCTGGCCTGAACTACCCAGAGTCATTCCACAATGCCCGATTCTCAATTGTCGTGGAAGCTTCTAAGGAATGCAGCGTGCACGGACAATACGCTAGCCAACATGATTTGGCGTTCACCTTTGGATTGGAAAGTTCGGCCGAGACTTAGGCTTCGCGGCATTTATTTAACTCCTGTAGGGCGAGGGCAGGCAAAAGCACAACATCACCGTCTAGAATTTGCCCAACATTGAAGGCGCGCTACTTCAACTGGTTAAATCCATTAATGAGGTGATCAGTCTCATTCTATTTGGCATACGTGGTAAACGGTAAACGTTACAAATACCCCCCTGCCAAAAGAAAATTTCCTCAAATTTTCTTCAATTTCCAAGGTTCACATTCTTCTCTAAATGTATGCCTTTAAGTCTGACACATGCCAGTTGCCAATTCCTTTGCCATCAAGATCTTTCAAGGCATAAATCAATGGGGATACCCTTTTTGCAACAACATACGGTCCTGCATATCTAGGTGCAAGCTTAGAAGAGAAGTAGTTGGCCGCATTGGATTGTGAATTTGTCCTTTGCCATATATCTTGAACATTACATTTTGATATGAATTTTGAATTTGTCTAATTATTGAGAAGATTTATTGAACTTTGTGGAAACTTTGATAGTTGTTTGGTATATTACGGTCGTACATCATGGCAAAAATAACTAGTTCTCACCATTTGAGAAAATCTGAACTAGAGTATGAACTCAAAATAAGAGGTCAGCCTATAGAAGGAATCGCGAATGAATTGAGAAAAAAATTGAATCAGTGTTTTTCTTCCAATGTTGATATTGAGGAGGATGTTGTATCTAAGCTGGACCCTGAAACAGAACTTGAAGAGTGTGAAGAAAAGTGGGTGGAGTTGTCATCATTGATTACGGTCTATCAAGGAAAGGGTAAAGATTCAGAAGGTCAAAGACTACTTAGTAGATTGGGACATTTATATATGCGGCTCGTTAGAATCCCAATTAGCGAAACAGATATGGAAGAGTTTGAAGAGAGAAGGAATACCTTAGCCGAGAAAACTAAGATATTAATAGATGAGGTTACCAAAAAAGGGGAAGAATTTCAAGATAAGGAACAACAAAGCGAAAATGAAAAGAATAAGAAAGAAGAAGATGCCCATCCAGTTGAAAAGAAGATAAGAACGGAAGTACTTCTCGCAACCAGCAATATCACCGGCACCTCTGGAGCTCCTGTAACCAGGATGGTAGAACAAGAAAACATTGAACCACCAAGAACGAACTACCGTTCGACATTGAATTACAACGTGTCGCAACCAGCGTATGACAACCAACAACAAGCCCTTGGAAAGTTAAAGGCAGCTTCTTCAGAAAATAATAGGCCCAAATCGATCCCCGTGTATAAGTGGGGACTTCGTTTTAGTAACGAGCCCGGACAGAGCGTGGGTGCATTCTTAGAGCGCGTAGAAGAACTAAGGAGAGCCAGAGGCCTCAGTGAAAAGGAATTATTCGAATCAGCAGTAGATTTATTCTGTGGTCCTGCTTTAATCTGGTACCGATCCACCATAAACCGAGTCAAAACGTGGCCTGAGCTGTGTCTAGAAATGAAAACTGTTTTTCAAAGTCCCGACTATGATTACATGCTTCTTCAAGAAATTATGCACCGTACTCAGGGTGATAATGAACCTATAGATATGTACTTAGCAGCAATGAGTGGGCTGTATGGTCGGATGGCCGAGAAAATTCCCGAAGGTATTAAACTCCAACAGACTCTTAAAAATTTAAACCCATACCTCCAAGAAAAGTTATGTATGTTTAACATAAAAGATATGGAAGAGCTCAGAGAAATGGGACGTAAAGCTGAATTAGGAAAACTTCGCTCCGCTTACCAAAATTCATCTTCAAGAAATGTACCAACTCTTGAACCAGATTTGGCCTGGGGAGCATTACCCCGGCGGAAAACTCCTCAAGTAGCAGCTATGAGGCCTGGAACTTCGGGTCGTTCGAACTCAACCATTAAATGTTGGAATTGTGGTATAAATGGGCATAGGTTCTCACAATGTTCTCAGGACCGGAAACGTTTTTGCTTTGGTTGTGGCCATCCTGATATTGTCAAAGTCAATTGTCCGAAGTGCATGTCAAAAAACGTGCAGGGCCGGGAGCCAACTTCATGAATACGGTTGACTCCCAGGATAGTAGTGATTTACAGTTACCAATTGCCGATGAAACCCCGAGTGAAAACAGAACTGTTGTATCTTATCTTTTGGAAAAGTGTGATAATGACCCTAGACCTTATCTGACTGTTCGGATTTTCGGAAAAGAAGTTAAAGCCTTGTTAGACAGTGGAGCATCTCAAACACTGATTGGAAAGGAGGGGCTATGGATTTTACAGGAGTTTCCTGCCTTCTTACATCGAGACACTGGAAAATATGTAGAGACTGCCGACGCAAAAAGACATCAAGTAATAGGTCATGTTAATGTACCTATCACCCTTAAAGGAAAAACTGAAGACTTACCCATCCTTGTAGTTCCAACGCTTCAACAAAACTTAATCCTTGGTATAGATTTTTGGGACATTATGAATATTGTGGCTGACGTTCATAACCGTCAATGGGACTTTGCTAAGAAATTCAACTTAAACTTTTGCCTTACGATTGAGGGCATTAAAGCAGAAGAAAACTTGACTTTTGAGGAAAGGAAAAGGCTTAATGAACTAGTTGAAAATTATTTCAGAGGAGAATCTTCAATTCTAGGCCGCACTGACAAAGTTAAACATGTGATAGACACTGGCGATGCCCCTGCAGTTAAACAACGCTATTATCCAATCTCACCTGCCCGACAAAAACTTGTCAATGAAGAGCTTGATAGGATGCTTGAACTTGGAGTTGTTGAACCGTCCCATAGCGAGTGGTCTTCTCCCATATTACTTTTAGACAAACCTGATGGATCTCATAGATTTTGCGTTGACTTCCGAAAAGTAAATATGTTATCTAAGAAGGATGCCTATCCCTTACCACATGTCACCACGATACTTGACCGCCTTCGTGATGCTAGATATCTCTCGAGTCTGGACATAAAGAGTGCCTATTGGCAGATACCCCTAGACCCTGCCAGCAAAGAAAAGACAGCTTTTACCATCCCAGGGCGTGGATTATTCCACTTTGTGACAATGCCGTTCGGCTTGAGCAATGCGCCTGCGACATGGCAGCGATTTGTCGATAATGTCCTTGGCCCAGCCCTTGAACCTCATGTTTTCGTTTACCTAGATGATATAATTGTAGTAACTCAAACTTTTGACAAACACTTAGAGGTCCTCTCAGAGATTTTCCGCAGAATTAGAGAAGCCAAGCTGACCCTAAACAAAGAAAAGTGTCAGTTTTGCAGACCAGAGCTTCGCTACCTAGGGTATGTTGTCAGTGAGAAAGGACTTAGGGTCGATCCTGAGAAGGTGAAGGCCATAGTCGATGTTCCAGTTCCCAGAAGTCAAAAGGAGGTGAGACAATTTTGTGGGACCGCGTCTTGGTATAGGCGTTTTATACCCAATTTTGCGACCAGGATGTATCCCCTAACCTCACTACTGAAAAAGAAGAAACAATTCGTTTGGACCAACGAGGCTCAGGAGGCATTTAATGACATTAAATCATGCCTAGTTACTGCTCCAATATTGTCATGCCCCGACTTCACAAAACCATTCATCATCTCATGTGATGCGTCAGGTGTTGGGTTAGGCACCGTACTTAGCCAGCAGTCACCACAAGGAGAAGTTGTCATAGCATACGGCAGTAGGACCCTGACAAGACAAGAACAAAACTACTCCGCAACAGAGCGCGAGTGTTTAGCGGTTATTTGGGCCATTGAAAGATTTCGACCATACATCGAAGGAACTAAATTTACAGTGATCACGGACCATTACAGTTTGTTATGGTTAAACAACTTAAAGGATCCCCAAGGTCGTTTAGCTAGGTGGGCTTTGCGTTTGCAGCCGTATGTTCATAGAAAAGGGAAGGAAAATGTTGTCCCCGATCTTCTGTCTCGATCTGTCCCGCCCGATGATGCGACGCCCATTCAATGCGACCTGGCACTCACTGGCGAAATTAAGGATAAATGGTATCTAAAAATGATGAAATGTGTTGAGGAGAAGCCTCAAACCTACAGCCAGTGGCGAATTAAAGATAACTCACTTTGGAAGAAAGTATCTGATGTTTTGCCCCTTCCGACCGGAGATTCGGAGTGGAAGTTGGTCTTGCCAAAAGATTTCCGACAACAAGCTTTACAAGAATGCCATGATGCACCTACCTCTGGACATCAAGGAGTGTTGAAGACCTTTAGAAGGATGCAACTAAATTACTACTGGCCGAAGATGCGAAAGGATGTGGCTTCCTACGTTGCCAAATGTAGAGTTTGTCAGAGTATCAAATATGATCAGCAAAAGCCTGCAGGCATGATGGGAGATTACCGTGGAGTTGATTCACCTTGGAAAATGATATCGGCGGATTTGATGGGACCTTTCCCGCGATCAGTGAAATCAAACAAGTATCTTCTAGTCGTCACGGACACCTTCACCAAATTTGTCTTACTCAAGCCTTTAAGAGCAGCAACAGCTGTTTCCGTGTCAAAATTTTTGGAAGAAGAGGTATTCATGGTTTATGGAGTCCCAACTTACTTGATTTGTGACAACGGATCTGAATTCATTGGCAACCCTGTCAAGAAACTGGCAGAGCGCTACAAAGTGAAACTCTTGCTCAATGCAAGTCGGCATCCCCAAGCTAACCCGACAGAGAGGGTAAACAAGAACATCATAACTATGATACGGGCGTATGTAGGAAATAACCACAGGAACTGGGATAGTCAAATAGCTCAACTGGGATTTGCACTGAGGTCATCGGTCCACGAAGCTACCGGCTATTCTCCAAACTTTCTCAACTTTGGCAGAGAACTTCCTATTTCTGGTGCAGGATTTAGCCTTCTTCAAAATAGAGATACAGTCCCTGAAGTAGAAGACTGCAAACCATATGGCGAGTATCTGCAAGAGATGAGACAAGTACATCAAGAGGTCCATGAACTTCTCAAGGAAGCTCATCAAAGGAATGCACGACACTACAATCTTCGAAGACGAACTCAAGAGTTCAAGGAAGGAAGCCTTGTATGGAAGAAAGACTTTTCACAATCCAATGCGGCCAACTACTTCTCTTCTAAGCTTGCACCTAGATATGCAGGACCGTATGTTGTTGCAAAAAGGGTATCCCCATTGATTTATGCCTTGAAAGATCTTGATGGCAAAGGAATTGGCAACTGGCATGTGTCAGACTTAAAGGCATACATTTAGAGAAGAATGTGAACCTTGGAAATTGAAGAAAATTTGAGGAAATTTTCTTTTGGCAGGGGGGTATTTGTAACGTTTACCGTTTACCACGTATGCCAAATAGAATGAGACTGATCACCTCATTAATGGATTTAACCAGTTGAAGTAGCGCCCCCACTTGGTAAAATAATGTTTTCTTTTGTCTAAACTTTACTTTTTAAGACCACTGTACTGAGTCTGTATTAATTTTATCCTCGGCTTTATCTGCATATTAAATATTTAACAAGTATGACAACAATAAAGTACGAAAAATATTTTACTATATTCATTAAGTTTTTATTTTCTTAGATCAACATATTATTTTTTTTTTTTACGACGAAAGCATAAAACATATAATGGCCGTGAACAAATTATTGAACTAACATTTGGTACATCTACATGAATAATCTACATGAATGATTTTGCATAGACATGAAAGACTTTACATAACGACATAAATTGGAATTATTAAAAAAAATCAGGACATTATTATAAAGCTCAAGAAATACACCATTATTTACAACCTACTTTTTGACACAATCGAGTTTAATAATTTACAATATTTTTTTTGACAATTTATTTTTAAACATTCTACTGGACAGGTTTTAACAACGGCCGATCAACATATTCGGTTCTGAAATATGTTTTGAGATATTATTTATTGAAGTCATTTATATGAATTAAATGAATAATTTAACTAGCACAACATTTTAGAAAATATCCTCCCTGCTTACCTCAGTAATTTTCAATTTGAAGAAACTTTAGATCCACCGACGAGGTGATGAGGGTCTTGACTCTTCAAGGTCCTGGCCTGAACTACCCAGAGTCATTCCACAATGCCCGATTCTCAATTGTCGTGGAAGCTTCTAAGGAATGCAGCGTGCACGGACAATACGCTAGCCAACATGATTTGGCGTTCACCTTTGGATTGGAAAGTTCGGCCGAGACTTAGGCTTCGCGGCATTTATTTAACTCCTGTAGGGCGAGGGCAGGCAAAAGCACAACATCACCGTCTAGAATTTGCCCAACATTGAAGGCGCGCTACTTCAACTGGTTAAATCCATTAATGAGGTGATCAGTCTCATTCTATTTGGCATACGTGGTAAACGGTAAACGTTACACTTTTGGTTCAAGAGTTAGCAATAAAATAACAGTAATAAGGTAAGCAATGGTTTATGTTGGGCAAGCCTGGTCTCTGTTAAGATCACTCCCACAGATTTAGAGAAACTATAACTCTTGAACCACAGAAGCACTGAGGATGAGGATTAGAGAACTAACCAGCACTAACGACTGGTATCATTTTTTAAACAAGTGCTCAAAACGTTTGCACTGGGAGGGATTAACTTTTATGTAGTTGCCCCTCCCCCATTTCTTTTTAATTATTTACGTATCGCGAGTAAAGATTCTATATTTGGGGCAAAAACTCTGCTTTTCCTCTAAGATATTTTTCTCAGTATGCTCTTGAACCATGAGAGCAATAACGATGGGAATTAGAGCACTAACCGGCACTAACGAAGCACTAACAATTGGTATAATTTTTAAAGTAGTGCTAAATTATTTTAAACTGGGTTGGGCTAACTTTTATAAAGTTAGCCCCACATTTTTTCAATTATAACTCCTAAACCATAAGGGTACTAACGATGGAAATCAAAGCACTAACCAGCACTAACGAAGCACTAATGATTTTTATGATTTTCGACTTAAGTGTTCAAATTTTTACATTGGGTGGGGCTAACTTTTATAAAGTTGGCCCCCACATTTTTTTCAATTATAACGCCTGAACTATAAGAGCAATAACGTTGGGGATTAGATCACTAACCAGCACTAACGAAGCACTAACGATTGGTATCATTTTTTAAATTAGTGCTCAAATTTTTGCACTGGGTAGGGCTAACTTTTATAAAGTTGCCCCCTTAGAATTTTTCAATTATAACTCCTATTTCAAAAGAGCACTAACGAAGCGCTAACAATTGGTATTATTTTTAAAATTATTGCTCAAATTTTTGCACTGGGCTGGGCTATCTTTTATAGAGTTGGCCCCCCACAGTTTTTCAGTCATATCTCTTGAACCATAAGAGCACCAAGGAAGGGGAATGGAGCACTAACCAGCACTAACGAATCACTAACGAGTGGTACTATTTTTTGGTTAGTGCTCATTTGGGGCGGGGCAACTTTATGGACCTTCGATTTTGAGTGTTAACGGAATCTAATTTTTTTTAGTGTATTCCGTGATGTTGGCTTGATTTATATATCAATCTTTCTCTTTTTTGACATTAGCCACGCTACAGCACCAATATAAACACTTTTGGAGAAATGCTAGACCTCTTTTGTCTTTTGTCACATTGGTTAATGCCGCATCGTTATAATGTAATTTAATTTGGTCTTTTATCATGTTGTGGAGTACTCCTAGCTTTGCCTGAAGATTAAAATATTCTAGAAGTTCGTGTTTGTATTCAGTTTTATTAAGATGTGGAGTCCAGGAATCAAGTTTAGGGCTTGTAATTGCCGTTTTGTAGTATGGTACGTAGTCCGTGCGTTGTTGGAAGTGATGTCCAGAGAAAATTTTGTACCTTGGCTTGTTTTCTATGTCGGTTCCCACAGCTGTCCTCAAATTGCCGAGATCAGCAATGCCCATTTAATGAACTATTAATATATTACGACGGAAGATCATCTCCACGTACACAATTTCCTAAATTACTCAAGTTAAGATGCTCTTAAAATGTAACCAAATTTTCTTTCAGAAAATATTAACTCAATCCTGCACGGCAGAAAAGTCTTTTGAGTATAATTACCTCAATGTCGTTTTCGGGACAGGACTTTTAAATAGTCCAGGTAAGCATATTTCATTATTCATCCCTTTAAAAAGTTTTATTCTTCATAATTTGTTTACGGGACACATTTTTCCAATTTCACACAAATGTATCTACGAAGTATTTTCCAACCCGTCTGTAAATGTGAGTGAATCTCTCCTGAATAATAAGTATAACAAATTATTGTGAACAAATCGGCATACGATTTACTTTGGTGTTTTTTGGGATTTTAAGTTTCTATTTGCTCATTCCAGTTCATATATGGAAGGTGACCAGACGCCACGTCAATCCGTTGTTCCACGCCCACAACATACATCAGCTGATGGTCGCGTTCAACAACAACAGTCGAGAGTTGGTGGCGGATCTGGCCGAGCATGTGGAGGGCCAACCTGTCGACATGCTCCACCCTGCCATGAGCGTTGCGCTCAAAACTGTCTGCCGTAAGTTTGTTTTAGCGAATTTACCCTATAGGGAAGAAGCTATTACCGTAGGTCTCATGGTAAGACCTAAGCCCGAGACCACGATAACTTTTCGTTTTGGAGCCACCAGAAGCAAAAAACACCATTCGTTTGAATTTATATATATATTTATGTTTCTGTAAGCACGATAACAGCCGTAAAAATGGTCCAATCTTTATGAAACTTGGTGCAGACATGTAAAGTGGTAATCAATTGGACAAGTTCGTAAACCAGCCCAATCGGACTACCGGAAGGGGGGTAAAATGGGATAAACCCTCCCAAAAATGGGTTTTTTGAGTTTTTTACATATAAAAATAAAATTTATCGACTTTTTGTTGGCACCATTGAATTCAGCTAAAAAAACAATTTACATTAGTACAAAACAAATTTAGTATTTTGAATCACTGTTTTATGTTCATTGGTTACTGAGATATTGAAAGTGGTAAACACAGTACGTTGTCCCAATGTTAACCTTATGGGAAATAAGTAAAATTCTATATCTAGCTTATTTCTCAACATATCTTGATAAAACTTGGTAAATAGCTTCTTATAGTTCAGATCTACTAAATATTGAGTTAAAACCGACCAGTTTTAATATACATGTAGCAGCAAACCTTCATACTCATTTCCCATGTTATTCTTATGGAGCTTACCAAAACATGTCAAATCTCGCTATGTTTGATTGAAAAACAATGTTTTGCATTTGAAATTCGCGGAGTATGCAGGTCTGCTGCAACGGGGGTATTACAGCAATAAAACATCAGGGTAGTTCTAGCCAAAACTCCAATTGGACTTTTTACCTAGATGCTAATTAACCATTAAATTAGTTTATTTATACTCCCAAACCCTTTACAAACATTTTCCAACATACAAATATCGAAAAGTGTGAAACCGTTTTTAATGTTGACGCAAATAGAAATCCATTAGCATGGATATCCATATGTATCCATAGTAGAAATATGTTTTATAATTTGTGAGTATGGGAGTGCCATTGAAGTCAACTGTTGAATAACGTACGATATATTAAATAAACATTGACTATTAAATATCTAACCCTTCCCAACACTAATTCAATCTATATGAATGAGGAGCGTGCTCATCTGTAAGAGACAAAAGTTAACAAAAACAACAATGCAGTTGGTACTACTTTGAAAGTGATTCGATTTCAACATATTAAAATGATAATTTTTGAAATCTGCCATGAAAAATGACAAATCTAAAAATCTGTCATTTGTAAATTGACAAGATATGCGAATTATAAAATTGTGAAATCCTAATACAAGATCTTGCTTGAAGTAGACCATGATTTAAAAACAACATTTTTAAGGTTCCATCCTCAAAGTGTGATTTTAGATCTCGGCGCCTTCAAATTTGTAGAGTTAAAAACATTTCAGTTATACTTCATTTGTAAATATTCGCTAAACAAATTATTATTTTTCCAGAGATAATTTTCGGAGCAGATCTAGATTTTGACAGAAAATCCCAGGCTTTTAAGAGCTTGATGCAAATGATTGAAGAGTAAGTAGACCTTAATAAAGGAATATCCTTAATCGTAATCAAGGATGGACGTTTTAGAATAGACGTGGAGACATACTTGCTAGCTTTATTCAATAACAAGTCAGGAAAAATTATAAGTCTAGAAACATATTAAAGCTAATTAAAAGTTTGTTTTCATTATTTAAAGTTTTTGTTTGAAATTCATTGTTGGGTGTTTGTGAGTTTATGTTTTCATTTTCATTTTTATGGATGTTTGCCATCGCTGATTAGTGAAAAGAAGTATTACGACGTTTCGGGATCTGAAATCTTTATTTAGTTCATCTTAGGTTCCTCCGTTCAGTCTATCATCTGATTATATAAGGTGTCAATTTCAGTGAGAAGGCAACGCGTCAAAGAATGATATTATTAGTAATGCAAGCTTTGTTTGAAAGATTAATTATAATAAATCAGTATCACAAAAATATCAAGGCACTAGTTTTGCAAGGTTTATCAAAGAATTTTTAATTTCAATTGTTAAATAGTATTGGAACCAATAAGTCATTGGAGTCCGAATTGAGGGTAGTAAGTTTAACTATTTATATATAAATAATCACTCCACGAATACAACAGTTTGTGTGTGCATTTCTCATCAATGTTGAATATGTGACTGTTTTGTTCTAGTTAAATTAATTACAAGATTCTGCAATTTTCTATGGACTGCATGGCATATAATATGTACGTTAGTTGGTCCAAATTTCTGGGCGACATAATTTCTACTAGCCAAGATAGGAAAAAATCATTATAGACTGCTAATACCATGTATTAAGCTATTGTAAGTGCAGATATACTGTTGGTTTGTATTGTGTGTCAAGAGCACGAATTCGCTGAGTTTGCGTCATTTATTTTAATTTATTTATTTTGTTTTGTAAATCATGTTTCAAAAAACGTACCTCCTCCTCCCTCGCCCATTAATCATCAATATTGGACGCGCACATTGGGAAACATTGGGCCAACCAAAAATAATCATCCTGAGTCTGACATCCTTCGAGTTTTATAATGGGTGGAATTGTAAGCTTAATTTACTTTTGATTAGTAATCAATAATGGAATCAGGATGGTATAGTAAGCATAATTAAATTTTTAATCAGTTATAATAGGTACGCCCTGTTTCCAGTTTTCAGTTTTCAGGTACCCTGTCATTTTTTCGAAAAGAGTTGTGAACCCTTTGTTGAAAATAGACATATTTTTCAACGTTTTGTACCGTAATAAACTGAAACAGTTGAATGATAACTGTGATCAATCTACAGAGGCATCACTAAAGGTAAGTTACATGACTAAATAATCCAACTAATTTACATTATTTTATCCGACAGAAAAAATCTCTATGGTTACATACTAAAACGAGTAGAACGATTAGTTTGTTAATTTATTTAGTCCTAATGAAGACATTTAATTTATTCTTCAAAAATAAATATGTAATTCAAATTCATTTTATTGCAATTACATGTTTTCAAAATGGAAGCTACGTGAATTTTATAATTTCGAATGAAATACATTGTGAACAAAACTTAAGTAAACTAAAATTAAACTTAAGACAACCCAAAATGAATACAATATACGTAGTTTTAATTGCAAGTAAACTGACATAGGCAAACAAAATCGAGGATGAAAATAATTATCAAAAACCCTATAACCTTCCATTTTTGTTAATAGATATCAAAAACCAAGCTTTCGAAAAAGGACTACATTATGTCATCAAGCCACCTGGAGTCTAACGGTTCAAAGCAAGGTAAAAACTTTGAATATAAAACTTAAATTTAAATTAATTCGGATCAAACTTAATCCGATAATAGTAATTCTAAAAACTTTAACTAAACTTAATTTGAACTAAAATTGTAAATAAAAAACTAAAAAAGAAAACATATTTGGCTAAACTTAATAAACTCTTTTTGTGAGGTCTTTACTATACTAAAAACCGTCACGAAGGACTTCAGGAAGTAACCCTAATAACTCTCAAAGAAGGCCTAGTGATTACATCAAAATTAACGCCAGGCTCCACAATGAATACTGCATGTTATGAGTGGAGTCCAGATAGTTTTAAATGACTGGGGACCAATTTGGATTAGCGAGTGTTTCAGATTAAACGAAATCATTACTAGAAAAAAAACATAAAAATTACTAAAGATAATATATGATGATATTACTCACTACTCATCCCACTCTTTTCCCATGATCGATAAAGACGCTTGATAGTATGTCGCAAAATTACGTAAAAGATGTATTATTTTTTTGCAAGGTTATATATAAAAATATGCCATCATGATATATGAATGATTAACAGTATGTATATTCTTGTGTATTGCCAAAAAAATCACCATGCAGGCAGCCTTACCTTGGTGTGTATTTTACAGGCAGCCTTACCTTGGTAGAGGTTTATACAGAAATGCAAAAGAAATACCCACATTTCACAGATAACAATTTGAAAAGTGAGATTCTTACTCTATACCTAACGGTAAGCTCAGAAATATTTGTTATAACCTTAGATTGCATGCAGTTTTTTTACGATGATATTGATGATTATATATAATATGAATCATTCTTAAATTGTTGAGAGTAAAAATTAAGAATTCAACATTCCACGCATTTTTAAAAATTGGATTTGATTTTTTTTAATTTATATTTTTTTCTCAGATTGACATTATATAGGCCAAATTTTGATCTATGTGACGCACATGTAGGTGTTGCTGAGTATTAAGAGAATAATTTCGACCAGTATCATGCACACATGACGGATTTAAGAGGTGTAGTCTGTATGACCCAATTTTAATAGTAAAACCACATGGAAATATATATAAATAAAATTAGAGTTTTGTCGGTACATTGCTTAGAATTATGAAATTATTGGTTTTTTTGCGTTTTGAAGGTCAGAGAATCCGAATCAAGCCTTTTTTAATTTTCTGTCACTTTGTCTGTTGGTAACGCTCAACATCACACCTTAGACCGCTTTTCACACAAAAACTAGAGTACTTTTATGGCTTTTATTCTGTGGTGTATGCACATATGAGAAGGTTGAAGACGAATTAAAACTTGCGTAGGTCTAAGTCTTTTTGAAATTAAACAGCAAGCTTTTAAAAACCGAGTTTTATTTGATTTAGACCAAGTTTGTTTTGAATTTCCCAGCAATACTCAGCAAGCTACTTCTTAAAAAAAGCCAAGTTGTTTTGAAACTGTGGTTGAACATATGTTTGAATTTTGTTTATTTTTAGGTACCTTTACTTTGAACTAAACTAGGTACGAAATATAACCTTCCAAATAATGTTTTAGAAATAATTTTTTATTGCTTAGTTTTATTGTATTCATATAAGAAATGTACAACGCTTATTGAGGTGTTTTTACCATACCTTGATATGGTAAAAACATGATAGAGGTTACTTTCCTATTTAGACTGAACAATTTTTATTTTTCCAAAGGGTACAGATACTGTTTGACTGACTTTGTCATCTTGTCTGCTGGCTCTTGGCGCTTACCATGATATACAGGTTTGTAATTTTATGTATAGTTACTTTAAAATATACTGTACTGTATACAATTACTAATAAAAGTAGGCCTATGACAAATGTAATAAAAAACAGTGTAACTGATTACCTAGTGTATGTTAATTGATATTTACAAAAGCCAACTTTTTAACCTCACTACGCGGATAAAAAATCGATTTAAATGTAAACAAACACTGCCAATGTTTATTTGTTTAGGTTATAACTTTTGCCATACGTGTCTCAGAATATGTTATTCATTTACTTTTGTTTTTAGTATATTTTCAATATCTTTCTTTAGCTGTAATGTTCGGTTTTCTTAATTTATATTGAGTTTTCTTTCTTTCGAACCATAATATTAATTTTCGAAATCTGATTCGATGTTCTTTAAATTATGTTCAAGTGTTTGGGTGAATTACTTTTCCTTTTCTTGTTGGTTAGATTTTTCTGTTTGAGTGTTTATACCCCAGGGAGAGCAACTAGCCGCTCTCCCCGCTATCGGATATTTCTGTTTGGCAAATTTCATACATTTCTAAACATCAGTAAATACTTGAGTTGTTGTAATTTAACATAGTTTCGTCAAATAATTTTCTGATTTTCGAACTAATCACTTATAAACCGTGTAATATTATCAGTTATGACTGGTACGTAGCAATAGATATATATTTTATCAAAAATATTATTGAAGGATTAGTGTATAAAGAATGAAATGATGGTTACTGTCTAATATTTTGCTTCAACAGTGATCCGTTATTGCTCCTTATGTGCCCTTTATGCTGTCTTATACGTCCGTCTCGTGATTGCCTATCCCAGGACCGTGTGTACGAGGAGATCAACGTCGTGGTGGGACCGGATGATGACGTCACTATGGACCACATCAGCCGGATGCAGTACTTGGACCAAGTCTTCAAGGAGACTCTACGTTGGTTTGTTATCGTGCCTTATATAGCTAGGAGAACCACAGAGGAGCTAAAATTAAGTAAGAAAAAATTACATATTTTACTTTCTTTTAATATTACATTATGTTTGAAATTCATTGTTGCTGTTGGTGATTTTATGTGATTGATTTTGATTTTTGCGGAAATTTCCCATCACTGATTAGTTAAAAGTATCACGACGTTTCGGAATCTTGAATCTGATACCATCTTCAGGTGGAAAAGAACCTAGAATAGAATAGAATAGTATAGAATAGAATATTCTTTATTGCCGTAAAAAAACGTATTTACATGCTTTGGCAAGCGTCAGAAATACAGATATTCCCAAAAAGTAAAAGCCTATTCTCTCACCTTATTTACATTATGAAAATTCTTTACTGGCTAAGATAGTCCTGCACACTGTAAAAGATATTTTCGGAAAGAAGTTGTTTAAGTTTCTGTTAAGTTTGTTTGTTCTGTTTAAGTTTGTTGTTTAAATCTGACAAAAGGCACTTCAATTTTCAGGTAAGCAGGCAGTGCATTGAAGAGTCTAATGCTCTTGTATGATAAATAGTGGTTTAAAAAACGCTGTACTGTCTCTCTTAACTGGGATATCTAAACGTGGGTGGAGTAATATCCAGAGGAGGCATTTTTATTGGTAATAGAAGATGAATTTTGTTTGAATAACAAAAGAGTCTCAAAGATGTAAAGCAGGGGAGAGTTAGAATCTTATTATGAAAAAGGTTGTTCTACATAATTCCCTCCTTCCAAGTCCAAATATTATGCGGATTGTCTTTTTTGTCAGGTTCTCAATCCTGGTTATTAATCTTTTTTTGTCAGGCGGATTGCCAAGTTCTTGTCTAGAACATAACAAGATTAATAACATTCAGCCAAGATTACCTGGACAAAAACGTAGCTAAAACAGAGAAATGTAAAAGCAGTCACAAAAACACTACGCTGAAAACAAAACAAGAACACAGTATACAACAGAAATCTCGAGTATCACAAATATCAAGAATTACCAATCAGGAGATAGCACGTCCACACCCAATCAGAGCAGATCTCAACAACACAAGTTAGCTCTGCACACTTGTAATTGCTGTGCTATATTGTGTTCTTGTATTACAGACCTTTCTTTTAGCTATAATTTACGGTTTTCTTATTTTATATTGAGTTTTCTTTCTATCGAACTGTAATATTAACTAACTAGCAATTATCTAACTTAGCTCTGCTCTGATTGGATGTGGTCGTGCTCTCTTTTGATTGGTGAATGTTGATACTTGTGATTTCTGTGCTTTATTATTTTCTTGTTTAGTTTTCACAATAGTGTTTTTGTGACTACTGTTTTTGTGAGCTATGTTTTTCTCCAAGTTACCTTGGCTGTGTGTTGTTATGTTCTAGGTTTTTTCCCACCTGAAGACGGGATCAGATTCCACATCCTGAAACGTCGTGAAACTTGTTTTTGTACTAGTCAGTGATGGCAATGTCCACAAAAATCAAAATCAAAACATTACACCATGTACTGATGAAATGAAAAGTATGTATACTAATCCTGCTGCTCTTTTAAATAGCATACTTAGTTAAAATTAATATTTTTTTATAAATTGAATCAAACCTAAAATTAGCTTTCACTCCCGTTGACGCTCTTTCAGGTGACTGCACCTTACCTGCCGGGAACACCGTAGCTGTAGGTCTCATAGGACCTCTTATTGACCCTAACATCTGGCCCAATCCAGAACGGTTTGATCCTGAGCACTTTTCTCCTGAAATGACAGCGAAAAGACCCCAAAACACCTTCATGCCCTTCAGCAGTGGGAACAGGATGTGTATTGGTAATGATTAATTTTAATTAATAATATATGTTACTTATTGTTATGTTTTTTACTATAATAACTATTTTCTGATGAAAATATACCTGGCGCCAATTCTCGGGGCCCACGCCCGCGCTGTCCATAAGCCCAATGCTAAAATTAATATTAGTCTTATGGATGGCGTGGGCCCCAAGAATTGGCGCTAGATATAATTCACACAAGATACAATTTTGAATTGCGGTATCAAATACCATATAATGAATAAAAATTAAAACTAATAACATACAACGCTTTGCACGTAACTAAAAGTTCCTAATAGATCATAAAAAAGTGTCACAGAAAGTGAAAAAGACCTCTTCAAGAATTTCCCGATTTTAAGTTTATTGAATTATTAAATACAGCTTCGATTACTGAACTATTGGATTTATAATCCACAACTCTATAGTTTTGTTTTGCTTGAGTCTCTGGCGTTTTAGTTTTATTGAGTAAAAATTATAATTTTAAGAAATTAAGGAACATAGGTTTGAACGTTTACATCATTTTAATATTTAGTACTTAAGTATAATAGTTAAAACATTAAATAGATACCAAAATACCAATTGAAAACAGAACAACATAATCTGACACTCTTCTATTTTTACAGTTAAACTTAACTATTTTCCAGAAAATAATCGAGAAGTTGGAGAAATTAATAGTTTCCTTCTTTAGTTATAATATAGTTGTATGTCGTGCATGAGGCATTGAGTTAAAATAACAGAATAACCCTGCATGAAATATTGAAGAATTTTATACAAATTGATATTTTGGGACCGACTTCACTAAAGGAAATGAAAATGAGGCGTTCTCACTTTCAGCCTCACAAAAAGATTTTTTTTACGCCGCAATTTATTATCCACTTTATTTTACAAATTAAAATCAATTAAATTTTACGTAAAAAAGTATATGAAAAACGTACCTAACTTACAGTCCTCCAGTGTTGTTATGTTATTTCAATATCACTGTTCTTGTAACAAGCAAAATCAAAGCAACGAAAAACTTAAGTGCTGGCTTTGTAATATGATTTGTATTTTATAATTTAAATATTGTTTAACAGTTCGGGTCATAGTTACATTACTGTTGTTAATCCATGAGAAACTTTATTTGAATAATGTTATCAAATTAAAGAGACAAGCGTAATCTACTTTAACTCTTATACACTTAGATCTAGGAGCAAGCAGCTGTTCAGTTCATATTAGTTTTCTTTGCTAAGGAAATTAAAGAGGCGAAGGTAATATAATTTGTAGTAATGTAAATTAAAGATTATTCATAAAATCATTATAATTATTTAAAGTATTTGAAACTATATAAGATAACATTTTGTCTCACTGATAATACAACCGTTTATTGGTCATAGTTTATTATGTAACATGTATTTTTCAGCCAAAACCTACTCGGAACACCTCATCAAGACAATGCTGGTTCATTTACTGAGAAAATACAGAGTATCTACTGAGATGGACGTCAATAACCTCAAGAAGTTGTTAGCCATCACCTATAAAAACTCCGAGGGCTACTTTGTGAAATTTAATAGCAGAACGCTATAACAAAACTAGCAGGAAATGATAACAGAACCCCCTCCTGTAGAATGGCATAGGTCATATTTATAAACTAAATAAATCAGAAAATTTGATTTTAAAAAAGGCTGCTGGAGGAACAGGATATTCCAAAAACCGATCTGTATAACGGTGATGGAAAAAATATAATAAAAAATGTACTGTTCTTTAAAAAAGCCTAGTTTATTACGTATCAATTCCATAACATAGAATTTGTTTCTTTAAAAAGTTGTAGTGTGTCTGTGGGTTTTTTATGTCAAGATTATGTCTAATACAAAATGATTTGTTTTGTCTCATAGAAAAATATTAAGAATCGCAAAGTTTCCTAATATAAACGCACGTAAATTAATTAGGTCTGATTATCTCCGATATCTCAAAAATTTATTTTTATTATAAATGAGTTCTGGTTTGGTTGTATTTCTATTTGTCAAATCAATATATTTTTTGTATCTAAAGAATTGCTCATAAAACGTGATGATAAATTACAAAATAGTACATTGCTTTAGCTAGTTTATTCATGATGAAAACATTTGAGAGTCTTCTAATTTGGAATAATCCGCTAGATATTTTACTAGAGAATACTCATGGGTGTTCCAGTCTTTAACTTTTATCCACTGTTACTGCCAAGCATTTTTCATCTTCATTTATTTCCTCTTGATTATCATTCATTTGCATCATTCACTTTGTTTATAAAGCCTCTTATAGCAAAAGTGTATATGTTTAGTTATATATCTATAGGCCTACTGCCATATCAATTTATCAGGTCATCGTAAGGTTATTTGGATGTATGTAGCGTTTCAATGCAGCTTTTTATTGTAACTTAATAGGAAAAGTGTGGTATCTTCAGCAAATATCAAAATATCATCGCTTTTTTGTTATATCATGGATGAGAAATTAAAACTAAATGGAAAATTGAATAATATTCTCTCACTTAAGACTAATTCCTCTTATATCAAGAGCCTTTTTTAGATCGAACAAGCCTGCGTGTTTTTTTATTTTTGTAACTAACGGCGTTTAATATTTGCGTTTAATATATAATTTAGGCCTACCGCAGTTTTTTTTTCTGAAAACATGCCGGCATTTCAGTAATGTACAAAAAAGTCGCTCTAATATGTTTTTAAAGGACAGCTTACGCTAGTAAAGATGGAGATCGAATTTCAATCAGCACAATCCAATTGAAATCGGAATTATGTTTAATCTTTCCAAAGAATTTGGGAATTGATCAGTTATCAAAAGTATACCAATGGCATTTTAATATTACATACACATCCTCTGAGTTGCTTAATTTTTTATTAATCAAAACCGCTGGCCATTGAGGGCTTAAGTGATTGTATTAATTTAGTTACTTAAATTTTATCCGTAGTTATTCCAAATAAAAGGAGTCAGGGTTGTTATTTTTTTCGGGTAAACCCGAAGTTGGACAAATCCGAAGGAAATGCAAGATGAATGGAAATGGACACTGCTTTTTATATGACTAAGGTTGGGGAGGTCGAGTCTGAGGTGAAAGGTACAGTGTTAAAAATACAGGTTTTGGATGTGAATAGAACTATTTTTCCATAAAATTTTATTAAAAAAGTATTAGATTTATTTTAAAGATCATTCAAAAATGAATGGATTAGGATGGTACAATTCTGTTTTTACCAAAACTTTCTTTCGGAATTACATACGATTTTCCATAGTAAGAAAACATGTCATGACTTAAACCTGTTGGGAACAGAAGTAGTCCTGGAGCAGCCTGTATTTCAACCTTGAATCAACCTGTTTTCTAGGGTCTTGTAATGCGAGATGAAAATGGGACAACTGTGCAAATCTTTAGCTAATAATAAAATTATCAGTTTAGTACCTGGTGGACCGAGCCTTGCTCGGTGTTATTTCATGTTTAACAGTTCATCCAGTTACTATAAAATATTTCAATGTCATAAAATTGATAAATAGAAACCTTTTTTATTGCTCCATGGACTCTTCATCCCACCTGCTGTATTTTCCTTTGATAGCTGTAGATTCCAAACCGTTGTTATGATTACTTCATTTGTTTACACTTTCCTTGTTTATTTTCGTTGGAAACCCATAAGGCCAATGTTAACATTTTAAAATTTTAAAATTCGATTTATTACGTTATTAGATTTTCTCTGGCCAAGTTATCTGCATAAAAGACGTTTTCGAGTCATAAATTACTTATTTCCAGACTTTGAAGGAAATCCTCGGAGCCGTTTTAGAGATAATTGTGCAAGCACGCATACAAGCACGCATACAAGCATACAAGCACGATAAAA
The DNA here is from genome assembly GCA_035578135.1 of Flexamia atlantica. Classification (NCBI taxonomy): domain Eukaryota; kingdom Metazoa; phylum Arthropoda; class Insecta; order Hemiptera; family Cicadellidae; genus Flexamia; species Flexamia atlantica. The sequence goes on from JAQJVK010000003.1 coordinate 58,650,617, forward strand.
TTACTCATATAAGAGTATAGGATAAATAGCTTAGGCATAAACGGTTGTCCCAGATTTATTTGCATTCAGTTTGTTAAAAATGTACTACCATAATTATGTTTTCTGGCTCGTCATCAGAAACTTACGCTGGTTAACCAAACGATTTCCATTCGCTGGATGTTATCAAGAGAGATAATATTTGTTTTACATGAACACACATTGGACTCGAGAATGACTTGCTGCATATTGGACTTCCAATTTCATGGCTTAGCTACTTAAATAACATGAGGCTATTTGTAATAGGTCAAACCGTTCATATGATGTTGGAAAATCAAAAGTTCCAAAATATGTTTCCTATTTAAACTATTTGCCTCAGTATTTTGTTTGAAATGTCAATAATTTGATTAAAGAACATTTACCGGTAAAAATCAGCTTAAATAAGTAGGAGGGAGCAACTAACAATTTTATCTATCCATAGCATTGTACTTGATATTAATAATAATCTATGATTTTCTTTTTAAGCCTAGACACCTTGAATATAATTACTTACTGAATTGCAGTAAAATGCAGCCTACGGTGTCAATTCAATTTTTTTCCGTGGAACCGGTTTCAAGTCAATGACGACTCATCTTCAGCCACTAAAACTTGGTATTTCACACTTCTGTGGTCGTCAAAATTTCAAACATAAAGCACATTTTACACTGAACAGTCAGAAACAACACATACATTAAAATTAACATAAAAAACATCGATACGAAAAACGTGTGCACACCTCTTGCGCGATCCGCACCCATTGAAATTTGTAGATCTACTCTAGAGTAGATCTAAAATGGCTACCTTGAAATGGCAAACAAGTTTTATGTTTGCTTGTCTGTGCTTTTGTTTTACCTGCTTACTAAATTATGACATACCTTTGATATTTTTAGTAAAATAAAATATTTTAATAATAAACATTAATTTTACAAATGAAAATCATTCGTTAATTATATATTAAGTTATTTTGTTTTACAATAACAAAATAACTTAATATCTAACCTGCAGATTTATAAATATTAAATCTGGAACATATGAAATCATTATTGGTCTGTTATTGTCTGCTTGAATTACTGCTTGAATTTAGTCACTGATGATCATAATTTCCTTCCCTTACTGGAATAAGAATAAGAATTTATTCAGCCAGTCAATATTTCAAACTAATACAATGGCACGTCAAATTCAAACACACATTTCAAGTTACATTAATCAAAGTCCAATGAAGTCCAAGATCTTGACATAAACTCTTCCATAGAATAAAATGGATGCATACATAGAAAGTTATTTATTTTAATCTTAAAATCCTTATCATTAAGTAATCTTATTGCTAATGGTAACTTGTTGAATAATTTACTACTTAAGATTAATGGTCTTTTATAAGTCTTAGCTATTCTAACTTGAGGTAAATTTATGTTACATTTATATCTTGTGTCATGACTGTGTATATCTCCCCTATATTCTATATTTTCTAATTGAGGTCTTAAATATAACAGGCATTGCTTAATGAATAGGGAGAACAATGTCAATATTTTGTATTCTTTAAAAAGGTCCCTATAACTATGATACATATCTACTCCAGCCATAACTCTGATAGCCTTTTTCTGCATTATTAATATGTCTTTGGCATGTGCAGAGGACCCCCAAACAAGAAGTCCATAGCTTATGTGACAATGAAATAGACCATAGTATGCCTGTATGAGAGAGGCCAGTTCTAGTTCACCACATAACCTTTTCAATGCAAATATACATGAACTAAGTTTACTTTTAAGTACTATTATATGTGGATGCCAGTTCAAAGTGGAATCAAAAGTTAGTCCCAGAAATTTTGGATTTTTTTCTTTATTTAGCATACTATGAACTTCACGAAGGTTAAACAGAACAGTATTTGTCTTATCATTATTTAGTACAAGGTTATTTGAAGTTAACCATTCTTCAACTATCTTAATATTATGTTTAGAGTTTACCATAAGTTGTTCATAATCTGCATGTCTAGTAATGATGGTTGTATCATCTGCGTATAGTACAATATTTTCAGGAATATTAACACTTAAATCATTAATTATAACTAAAAACAACAGTGGCCCAAGTACGGAACCTTGAGGGACTCCACAATCGACAGGTTTACATGAGGACACTTCCTCTCCTAAAACTACATACTGAAATATGTTTAACAGGTATGACCTAAATAAATCTAGTGCCGTACCTTTTATGTTGTAATATTCTAATTTTTTGACAAAATTTCATGGGATACTCGATCGAATGCTTTAAATAAATAAATAAATAAATAAATAAATGATTTATTGCAGGTATACATACATAATAAAATACATAACATGCAACTTTATAAATAATGTAACAAAACTAAATTCCATTTACATAAAATAACTTAAAACAACTGGTAAAAACAAAATAAAATGTTGCATGCTATTATAAAAACCTATGACCTGCAAAGGCTTCCCCAACAGGCACATCTGCCCAATTATAGGGGGAGCTTGATATATTTTTTAGAGAAAAACATGACCAAATATTTGTATTAACATATTTAACCTTGGACTAAAAAAAAATAAGCTTTATCTACAATGCATTAATTAAAAAAATAAAATCAAAAGTTGAGAACAACAAAGACAAACTTTAAGAGCAGAGAGAATTGCAAATATTACTAAATTTATTGGCTCAAAAGCTGCTGACACAATTTTTTGAATTTTGATCGACTCATTGAAAAATCTAAATTGTTATGCAAAGAATTGTACAGACGGACAGACTCATTTAAGGGTGAATTTGCATGAGCAGATGTTCTATAAAAGGACTGGTAGATCGCCCGGCTAACCCGACCGCCGTACCGCGGCACAAGCCACGATACTCCGGCCAAGGTCACAGGGTCGTCTACGTCCCCAGCCACCACATCACGCAGATAACACAACAACGCTACCTTCCTCCTTATCTCCAGCGATTGAAACCCAAACATTTCCAACATTTCCTTATGCCTAATAAACCAAATTGGATGATTAGGAATACCAACAAACTTATAATAAAGGATTCTAAGAAATCGCTTTTGCACTTTTTCAATCATATTTACTAAGATCACAGAATGTAATTGCAGCAAAATCCTTATTTTCATAACAATCATGTATATTATCGACTAAAGAAGTAATGGCATGAGTTGTTGTAGAAATCCAAACTGTTCTGGACAAATTAGTTGATTTGACTCAAAATATTGCATTAACTGTTTGCCAACAACAATTTCAAAGACTTTAGACAGTACAGGTACAATAGCAACAGGCTTATAGTTACCTATTTCATCCTTTTTACCTTTTTTATAGATAGGGTGGACTTTAGTAATTTTTAAAATATCTGGAAACACACCATGTGTCAAACAATTATTAATTAAAATCGTTAAAGGAGTAACAAAATAAGTTATGGTTTCCTTAATAAGAGCATTTGTCAGTCCAAAGTGGTCCCTACTCTTTTTTGGAGCCAACTGTCTAACAATATCTACAATATCATTTTCAGTCACATAATTAAAAACAAAATCTCTAATACTATCAGGTACTACTTTTTTACTTAAATAACCTTCAAAATTACAATCATTAGCTAAACCTACACTACGACTAGAATTAACGCTATCACAGGCAATGCTTACAAAGAATTCATTAAAATCATCTGGCTTAAAATGGTCATTTACTCTACATTTAGCTTGTTTATTCTTACTCTTATTTACAATATTCCATAATGCTTTTGTTGTATTTTTGGCATTTTCAATCAAATTAGAATTTTCTCTTTTTTAGCCTGTTTAATCTTACATCTATACACTTTCTTAAGTTTTTTGTATTCATTACTGTACCAAACAATATTCGTATCTCTAAATAAATAATAGAGACTATCCAATCTTTCTTTAAGTTTTTGTAACTCTGCATCATACCATGAACTCCTCTTGACTGGGATCACTGTCAGTTAGGTTATCTTTACGCTCTGTCTTGGATTGACGGCAAAAACCACATAAATATTAATGATGGTCCCTGAATCTTATCCGACATTTCACGTACCCACGAATGATTGTTTCATTTCTCAAGGGCCTAGTAGTCTAGTCGACTGATTTTATCGCACCTAAACATAAATACTAGTTCCCATCTACTGGCAAATTCTGCCCCCGAGAGCTGCGACAATGTGCGGTCGGTGCGGCCGATGTTTGCTTCAAGTTCGCCATTGTATGGGCACGCCAGCTTCCGACAAAATTCACTGCGGACGAAATTAGGCGGATCAACCGTCGATATTCTCGCCCAAAATTCGAGACCAACTAGGAACCTTCAATGTCGAAAGCGCCCTGCGTCGAAGAGCCACATATAGCGCACATGCATACAGTATTGCATTGTTATATTTTTGCCATTGTTCAACAAGATATGTGTTTTCATCAAAGTTTCACCAATTTAAAATTTCATTCATAAATGTTAAAACACTATGAGACATGGTAGCATTGACTTTAAATAAGAATTTAAAGATGATGATGGTAGCGGAAGGAGTATGAAGGAAGACATGCGCATTTCTCATATGTAGAAGGATTGATTTCATAATTTACCTTTGTCCTGTGACCATGAGCTAATTTACAAATTTCAAGTTTAGTTGTCCCTAGTTATCTCGATATTATCGTATCACAATTAAGAATAGGCAAATACGTAACTAAAAAATGAAATGAATCTTTTGTATTATTGTATACGTTAAAGTTTTGTTTGCACATGTAGATGTTCACCTATTAGATGCACTATTGATAAATGTTTCCTTCAGTTGTCTGATAAATAGTTACATTCTTGTAAACCATTAAATAATGTACTGTATTATTTGTAAGCAAAAACTTTGTTTGAGAAATACTTATTACTCTAGCAACTAAAACTAACCCCAGCTAAACGCTTCAGAAAGTTTTCTCGCTCGTCTCTTTGAGAACACCCAACTCGACGCTCTTGTTACATCAATTAGTTTGACGTTTCAGCTTCCCACATTGTAGAAGAAGAAATTATTTAGTTTGTTTCACTTTGTCATTTATTCCAACTAAGTTAACTATGAGCTATTCTATTTTATTGTTATTTTGTGTGTCATCTTAAAATTTTGTTATCAACTGTAGAATTATGTCTACAATAGGCCTATTAGCATTTTATGATTTAATCAATTATATTTATTAAATTAAAGATATATTTTCTACGCGACTACACAATCGGCCTCTAAAATTCATCTGTACAGTCATATAAAACCTAAATCACCCGGTACTTTTTAGAAAATCATAAGTCTGACACCCAATTAACCCTACGCATTAATTGTCTCGGAAATAAAATAAAATGAAAAATATTTGTTTCTTATTAAAATTCCCTAAAGAGCACAAGTATTTAAATCAGAATTAAGAGCGGAAGCATTTGTCTTTACATACAATTAATTATATTTAACAGCTTCTTGGCAGCGCGGGGAATACACTAGATGTTAAACACATGTGTAACAAACTAAAAGGTATAAAAGTCCGGAATTTTATATCTAAAATATTTGTATATCTTCGTTAAGAATGTGGGATTGACATGTCCCCGAAGACACAGTCGGGAAAGATCGGCCTGATCAACCAATCTCAGTGAATCTAGTAGTAGGGACGCCTTAAACTACCCCAAACCCTCGTAACGCCCGTGACATGCATTTGCCGCTCAACCTCTGCAGGCGTAAGGAGAAACTGCTTGCAATACGGCTGCCGTGACTCGTGCCTTCCGCAATTGGACTTTGAACTCTCCAGTTTACGGCGAGAGCACACAAAAAAGCCCCGAATGTCGTTGGGAGATCGAATCGCCTTTGGATTGAAAGCTTGCTAACGAGTTGGTCGCCGTGAAGTCAACCCTCTTCTCGTCTTGGATATTTATTATATAAATCTTGAATATATTATATAACCATATATATATTATATATGGTTCTCGTGACGATCTTGAGATAGAAACATTTATCCAAAGTAACTTCCTTCTACAATGAATGCCTGAGAATAATCTTTCTGTAAATACAGAGAAAACACTTTTCATGGATTTTAAATTGCGAAATTCTTATGGTGAGACATCAAGTTTGATTTTGGGTGAAACTGAAATCTAATCCTGCCAGCAGGCTACTTTTTTGGGTCTGATCATCGATCCTCGTCTAGACTTTTCAGGACATATTGATAAAGTTTCACGCAAGATCAATAGCTGTATTTTCATTCTTCGAAGACTCTCTAATTTTGCAAACACTAAGGTATTACTTACAGGATATTATGGATGTCTATACCCCCACATTAGTTACGGGGTCGCAATTTGGGGAGCCGAGTCTTCAAGAACAAAGGCTCTATTTGTTTTGCAGAAAAAGGCGTTTAGATTGGTTTTCGGAATGCATAGGGATGATTCATGTAGAGGTGTCTTTTCAATAAATAATTTGCTTACCTTCAGTTGTTTGTATATCTACGAATGTCTCTCATTTTTCTTCAAAAACAAGCATTTTTTCAATTTTCGCAATAGTAACTACTACAGTCTCCGACATTCCACTTCCTTAACTATTCCACAACACAACACCACATTTTTTGAGAAACAGTCATTTTTCAGCATAATTAAACTTTTCAATTCCCTCCCCCTTTCATTAAAATCTGAATTAAATGAAATCAGGTTCAGAAGGAGGTTGCGAAATTTGTTAGTGACTAAGGAGTACTACAGTGTCCAGGATTATTTGAATGATGAAAATAAAGAATTATTTTAGAAAACATAAGAATCAAATGTATAAAAGTGCACTGTATTTTTAGTTTATTTTATGTAAATATGTTTGACGATTGTCCATGCTTTGTACAAGTTTACGACAATAAACACTCTTGATTCTTGATTCTTGATTAAGATAAATATTTAGGGTTTATATTTGTGGATCAGGCAGCTGGGACTGCAACCAACCGACTCCGGACTAGCTTAGGCCTGACCAGCCACTTCCTACCGACTTATTCGCTGAGAGACTGTGAACCCTGTGAGTTCCTGTGGCTTCTCTGCTACTGCGGATAAGTGAAACCAAACTGTTACTGTAGATGTTAAGAAGAGGTATAATATTTTGATAGTAACTTTTGTGTACATTTGTAATATATTTATGTCAAACAATTTTTTTCTTACAGCGGATGGCCACCCTCAGCTTTTGTAATAATACGTGTTTGTAATATTAATGTTGCAAATATGGAACTAGGGTGTAAATTGTCAGATATGACGCCATTAAGAATGAGAATTTTTTTCAAAGATATTAGGCGGGCAGTTGCTAAGTGTAAGCCTTGAGTGTTGAAATTGTCTACAAGATGAGCTTTCCTGATTTGAGATTGAACTGAACTATTGATAATATTTCTCTCAGTGGAAGGTGAATTATTTTGTTATTCGATATTTGATGTCATTGTGAGTTACCTATTTCTTCAATAAGTTGCTTATCAGGCCCTTCTGGCCGTTCCAAGTGATCACAAATTAAGTCTTTGGTAATAAATTTGGGTCACTTATGGCTTTGGCCATTAACATGTAATTTTTAAACTTGAATTGTTGGTCTTTGATTAGTAATTTTGAAATACAAAAGCACTATTAAATTTAGAATTTAGTACTTCCCTGGTTCACTGCCATCAGATTTGCTATTCTATTTTAATAACGTTGTCATAGCTCTAGTTAAGTGTTATACCAGGTGTTTCACCTAAAGTGAAACAATAGCTAACTTTTTTATTATAAATCTGACAAAGAACTCCTTCTGGGGCACTTCCTTTAATTTTAACGTTGCTTTTTGGAGTCACTTTGAAGTTTAAAAATATAGCGACCATTTTACAATATGGCGGACAACTTTGATTTTTCTTATGGAGCACCCTATATTTTAGGTCGTATTTGGATTTTACGCTTAATTTTAGGAACTTTTTTGTTTTTAGTTTTTTCCTAAAATCAATGGTTCGGGAGATATGAGCACTCAAAGTTTGATTTTTCCCCATTTAAAATGCATTGTGTCCATTTGACTGTGCCATCCCATGTATGCCTTATGGAGTAAAATCATATTAAAAATAACACATTTCTACGATTAAATCTCGACTAAAATTATTTATGATTAAACCTCAACTAAACTAACATTTTAGGCACTTTTATTCTTTGGTATCTTTTATTAAATACAACCGTTTTCGATATACAGACTACCAAAAATGTCCCAATGCATTTTAAATGGAAAAAATCTAACTTTAACTGTTCATACCTACTTAATCAATCGATTTCGAAAAAAACTATAAATCAAAGTTGTCCGCCATATTGGAAAATGGCGGCCATATTTTTAAATTTCAAAGTGACTCCAAAAAGCAGCGTTAAAAATTAAGGGAAGCCCCCCATAAGAAGTTTTTTGTCAGATTGATAATAAAAAAGTTAGCTATCGGTTCACTTTAGGTGAGAAACCCGGTATAATGAAACCTGGCATGTATAATCGAAATTTTTGGTAAAATTTCACATTCTGTCTGACTGTGTAACCGTTGGGGAGGCTGGGTTTCCATTGATGGCCTCATTCTCTGCACCTGGAACGGAGTGGCGCCCTAAACTACAACTATAGACATCGGTAGTCCCCAGTTTGGTAAGGTCGCTAATCTGCACTTTTGCTATCGAAAACTAAAGGGAGGCTGCAAGATAACGAAGTAGCTCGATGACTTCTAATGCTTTACTCCAGACTACCTTCCTTTTGTTATTGATCTTTCAAAATAAACATAATACAAGGATAATAGTTAATTACTAACTTTAAACTGCAGTAAATGCAGCTGTATGGCGTCAAACTATATGTTTGGTGCTATTTTTCTATCGAAATTATTGTTTGACAATATAGACTGCATTTACCGCAATTTAAATTAATTAATAATGTACAAGGTGTACATTATAATGCACATTATTCTAATGTACATTATATTATAATGTATTATAATGTACATTAATAATGTACAAGGTTTTTTAGGCTTAACATATGTTTCAATAATAATTACCAACTACATATTAAATACTTAAATAATTAAACTGCATTAACCAATTAATATTTAACAATATGTGCTGAACAGATATTTTTAACATATACCCTTCATTAGTGTTTCACCGGCGCGATGTTCTGAATTACCGTGTGCGTTTTTCCGCACGCAGTAATATAATTAACAGTTAATATATCAGATTAATAAAGTATGCAGCATGTTTTAATTACTTCTCTAAATTTTAATCACTAGTAAAGTTTTGATTTTTTCCAACACATTATACAATATATTTCTTCATTACAAGAAATAACAACCAAGTAGTAATTAAATGTGTTCTGCAACATTTTGATCTAAGGACTTTTCTGCTCGTTAAATGGAAACAGACGTAATAATTTTCCTCGGAACTCATTTAATTAAGGGCTGTAAAATTAACGATTCGTCTGTCCATAGTGACATTGTTAGTCACATAAAACTATGGTCTTTGATGCAATGACTCCCTTTAGAGAGAAAACCCCTGTTTTTCTGTTTATAAAAATATGAACAGTGTCACGTTAAACCGTTAACACGCAGTGAACTGTACATTTTATAGTCAGAAGTGTGGGAATTTTAAGGAGGTCAATCTTTGAAGTAAAAGAAAATGCATAAAATAAACTCACCCTGTTACGGCAAACAAAATCTTAATAATTAATATGCATACAAATACAGCTTCTCTACCTTTTTTCATTACAATACTGGTTTGCAACAAATGTTGTCATTACTTGGTATAATAAAAATAACTCAATACAGCAGATTATAACTTCAAGTCAGCAAAACACATTTTTTTTTAATGTTGGCTTAATCAATAACGCAGAAAGGTATTGAGGCCACATAGTCGTTTCAGAGCTTTGAATAGATAGGAAAAGCTTTTTCTACTGGCCTCAAGCCTAATTTTGGGAGAGTGCTAATTATATTTGAACGCACTGAGTGAATGTCGTTGTAAGACCACAAGGAAGAATAACCAAAACAATAGCTTAGAGTACTGTTACTCCTTTTGGGCAGAGGCCTGTGGCACTGAGCAGTACTGAAATAGTATATTACCACTACGTTACTAGGCCGGTAAGTCATGTTTTACCGGACGAGCATGATAGTTCCCGCGCGAGCGAAAGCGAGTGCGGGATTTTCAAGCGAGTACGGCAAAACTTCCCGGCCGAGTGACGTACGATATTTTTCATTATACTACGCAGAAAAAATACCTTCAATCATAACGTAGTCCTTCCATAAACATACGTTACTCAAACCTTCAAACCTAACCTATAACAAACAGAAAAACATTTGCTACGGATGCAGTGCTGCCACTACATTCCTCTAAAAAGAAACCAATAAACAAGCAATAAACGTCGGTTTCGTGCAGATCAGCTGATTGTTTACTTCCGTTCTTTCCGGCCCAGGCCTAAAAGAGTTTATCCGGCCTAGGCCGGCAATGGGTAACTTTCGAGCCAACAAAAAGGAACTGAAAACAGATGTTTCTGTGTTAGTATGATGAAAAAAAATGTTTCATCATCTAGCAGGCAAGCATTATCATCCAGCCTGGTGCGACGGTAACCCTGGATAAATTTTGGATAGGAATACGTTAAAATAGACTAAAACAAAAAATCTAACGAATTTAACAACTGTTGAGTTACACGTGTGTTTCCACTAGAGACGCTTTTTTCAGGTACGGAAACACGGTTATGTATGGATACATTAGAAACAACTTGTTCATGAGCACAGATAAAAACTTGATCTTCATAAGAGTTTTTTAAAATAGCAAAAGTAAATTTTTGTAAAGCAGACAAAAGAAGAGCCGTTTTGCTATATTGACTGCACTGCAAAGCAAAGCTAATTTATAATCTAACGTTGTGGAATATAACAAAGCATTTTAGCTTGCAAGCAGCCAAGAGTGCCTGTTGTGTAGTTTATTCTGTAAAGCAACTCAGATGAAAATAGTTTTTTTCATTAATTTAATCATTAAGTAACTTTCCGAGTGTTTGATAATGTTTTGAGGCCATTCTGATTGTGCATACGATCATGTCATTTCAGTGTATGACAATCGGAACACAATGTAGCCTATATGAAGGAGGTAAGAAATATAGTCCATCCGAACCCTTGGTGAGTACCTAAGGGTTTATTTTAGCAAATCATCTTTGCTAAAATAAAGAAAATAACACCCAAATATACAAAAAATAACCATACAAATAAAAAATATCCAGAATAGCTATCGAGTTTGTGAACAATTTTAGGAGAGTATCTCATTTTTTTAAATTTCTCGTAATACGACTAGATAAGAGTTCGATTCGTAAAATGATTATTCAACTACTGTAGTACAAGTAAATAAAATAAAAAAGTTTTATTTCCCAATTTATAGCTAAAAATAACTATTTTATTAACGAGAATATAAACTTACTAAACGCAGTACGCATTCTTTTTTTTCTAATTTTTTAACATATATTATTTACTAAAGTCTGATTGGCAAGTTAGTTAGGGAAATAAGTTGGAATGCCCCTATCCCTACTTTTGAAGGACATAAAGCATTACATTTGGGGATTATGTGTTTTGAATTGGCAATTCAAGCCTCAAAATTTAAATATGCTTCCTCAAGTCAGCCTGCTGCGTGCATACTAGTTCGGTATTTAATATTAAGAGTAATTGGAAATCTAGCAGAACGTAGCGTGAACAGGAGGATTACCGTCTGCAAGTTTGTAATTGATTACTTTGGTTGGAGTTTAATCACCTGTGGGATCGGTAATGTGTAATATATTACTTCCGCCTTTCACAGTCCTTATGTACTGTACATTTATTTGTGGCGTTTTAAAAACTTTGTCCACAATGAATTGTGTGAAAACATGTTCATATTTAATCTATAACAACACTTTTCTAAAAGAGTAACGTTTTTTTCTAAAGTGGACTTTAAAAAAAATTATATCAGAGTGTTTAGCTATATTTGTTACCATTCAAAATTCAATTTAGGCGTATCCTATTCGTTCGGCATGAAAAAACAACTGTAGTAAAATATTTAAAATATTGCTTTATATGTTTTTATTAGCTAACTAGATTTCATTGGTGGTGAATACAGAACATTTTACCAATGCAACCCTCATGAAAAGTGAATACAATTTAAACCACGATTATTTTTCTAAACATATATCTTAATAAAACTTGAAGGAGGTATATGGATGGCCTCTCTGGTACCTAGTAAAACCAAGTATATGCCTTTAATCTAGTTTAAATTTAATGGATGGCATAAATACACAATTATTCATATTTCTGCGGCAGCAAATCTGTGCAATCCCTTTCCAATGTTAATGTTATAGAAAGTAAGAAAAAAGAAAATGGAGAATGGTAGAAATAAGATTCTATCCATTCCTTATTTCTAAACGTATCTTGATAAAACATGGTATGTGGCTTCATCTAGTTGAGGTCTAGCGGATACTGTAAACCTGCATTCTTTTTCATAATGTTATTCATGATAATTAAGAGTTAAAATAATCTATGATATTGAATTGAAAAGAGTTTTAAGCATATGAAATTCGCTAAGAGCGCAGGAATACTGCAACGGGGATGCTATAAAATTTGATCCAATACTATAGTTTTTCTTTGCTAAAACAAAGCAGTACGTCACATTAAAAAATGATAATATAATACGGTGAGTAATTGATTATTAATTGACTAAACGATTGACAGCATCAATACTGGAATACTGATCATAAGTTTAAATAAATCAGTAAAAAATAGTAATTTTTAATTTGAAGTGTTGTATAAACCTTGGTAAACGGCTTAGCGTCTTTATCGTTTGGGTTTCCACTTCAGTCTAAACTGTTATTCTCTGAAACATAAAAAATGTCAACGGTCTAAAGTCACCTTTTTATGAACAATTATTTTTTTCCAAAAAAGAAGAAATTTAAAATCATATTAACATGTTTTACGTTGAAAAAAGAAAAGAACAACATTATTCACACTCGGATATCAGCCAGAACAGAAAAGGTTGTACGAGTATTTCTATTAAAACGGAACCATGAATTCAACAGACCGTTCAGATTTCCAAATTAACATAATGATTGGCTCCGAATGTCAGTTGATAGTCACATCGTGCTAATGGGAATCGCTGAATGCTAACGTTACATTTCTCATTGTATCTATTCATAGGTTCTGAATTTGTAATGTTAGGCAATGGTTTGTAATCGAATCAACAACTACGTATGCCTTCGTTTGGTCAATGCTGCAAATACTAGAATTTAACATCATGTTTTTTTAAAGCTCAAATTATTGGTTAAGGTATTTTTGGTTTAATGAATTTTGTAAAGAAGCACTCAATTTCCGTTATTGTTTCTCCTCTTTTTGCCTAAAACAACACTTACATTCAATTGCCTCTGTCAAACGAACAACTCATTCAATTCATAAATAAATATATATTAACAATTAAATAGTTTTCAACAAATTACTAAGTAAAGTAAAAAGGAAATAATTCATGGTCAGATTTGGAATAAAATTCAAGGAAATAAAATATTGTTAAATCAGTTTCATACAACAGTTAATTATGTGTAACATATGACTAAATAAATAAATAAATAAATAAATTAATTAATTAATTAATAATTATGAATAAATAAATCAATTTGGGTAAAACTATTTTCGGACGTAAAAGTTCCATTACCATGTACAGTTTTATCAAGCAATAATTTTAACTGCAATAATAATTCATAATCATTGCCATGGCGTTCATTATTGACTTTGTCATTTTTACCTAAGGTACAGCGATCACAATGTAAACATGATCACAATGTATTTGTCAAAGCACTTCATCTCATCAGGCAAGATCCGAGTAAACGCTGTTGAAATAACACTTGATCAATGAAATATAACAGCTTTGAACTTGTCAAAACCTTCGCTTCAGATACTTAGGGTGAATATTAGAAGACAATTTTACCACTTTTCATCGGTGATTTGTTATGAAGAGTTTATTTTAAAATAATAATTGAACTCGAAAAATACATTTTTATAAATTTGAAATGGTTTTAGTGATAGTTTAGAAATTGGCTTAATAATTTATAAAATTAGGCAATGAATGGTATACATATTCTAATAGGAAAACGGTTAAAACCTATAACTTTATGACGAATAAAAACGGAAGTCTCCTAGGTTTTGAGGCTTCCTTCCCATAAATTTACTATTATTGAGGCCTCAAAGGTGGTCTAAGTTAAAACAGTGTTATAATGAACATGTAAAGTTATACCTGGCGCCAATTCTTGGGGCCCACGCCGTCCATAAGCCCAATGCTAAAATTAACATTAGTCTTATGGACGGCGTGGGCCCCAAGAATTGGCGCCAGTTATACATAAGAATAATGGGCTAAGACTTTTATATCTGTTCTTCTGCCATTTTATCATCAATGAATTCACCAAAACTATTTAGGGGTCAGTGTGGAATCTGTGTTATCGGGTCGCGAAACCGATTGATCTATAGATAGACTCAAGTCGATACATCGCCTCTATCTTTCGATCGCCTCTAATAGCCACAGTATATTTCAATACATCGTCCTTGTTGACATTTTTTAAAGCTTTGAAAAAAGAAAATTCAAATACCTTTGACAAACTCTACAGACCTATGACAGTTGCTAACATAATGTATATTTTTAGGATTTCCCTCGTAAACATCATAAAATGACCTAATTACCTAAATAAAATTATATGTACATTTTATAATACAAAAAAATAGAAAGTCATGACTTCCACAAAAAATTAAAGAAATCTCAATACACTTGTGGGCCAGCACGTGGTGCCATCAAATGTATAAGATACAATATTACATAAGTATGAGTTTTTGACATTTAAAAAGGGGAAAACTCTTAAAAATGGATCCGGGCTCAAGGAAATGATAATTTATAAAGCGGCTATAGATAATTTTTTAATGCATAGTGCATTGAACCCATCGCCATCATCGCATCATCCCAATCGTCGAAGATAATTATATTTTTGTTTTAATACATTATTAGTTTTGTGAATGTACTCAAGAAGTAATGTATTAAGAGTTAATCAATCAAAGATATCCGAGAAACAAAGATTAATTAACTTGAGAAACAAAGATCAAAGTTAATTAATCAAATTAATCAAAGATTAATTAATCAAAGCTAATTAACTTTAATAATGAATCTAAAATAAATAATAGCAATTAAATCATTAGGCTGGTAGGGTTAAGCATGATTATAATAATTTTTAAAACCAAAACAATGGCGAGTAATAAATGTTATTATTGGTCATAATGAGAATAGAAATAACAAAGTTACAAAGAAATTCAACTTCCGTAACAAAGTTGTTCTTATAAAGTTGGATCTTAGAGCAGTAAAAGTAGGTCATACGTAAGGCGCTATCCCTAAGCTTAGACTAGTTCCTAGCATTTTAGCTACACTTAAGTATATTTTCATTTGGATTTTTGCGGACATTTGCCATCACTGATTAGTAAAAAATATCCGCAAAAATCCAAATCAAAATATAAAATCACCATCATCAACAATGAATTTCAAACAAAGAACTTAAGTATACTAATGTAAATTGTTGGTCCCTAAGTTAGAATGTCACCGTTAACTTTTTATTGTGTAATATTGGTATGTAAAGGCAGAGTAATAATTTAATTTAAATATTTTTTAAGTTGATGAAGTTAAGCTAAAAAAACAGGCATCATTGATCGGGGGTAGCAACCAGAAGCATTTCCTTACGTTTCTAAGGATAGAGAACTATATTTTATTATTTTTACCTTTCAAAAACCACTATTGTAATTGTTAGCTTTGAGGAAAACTGTTGTCAGTCAAGGTAGTTGCTCATTTTGCAAGAAAGCAAAGTATCTCTGCAGTTACAGAGATGTTTGTTTTACAAACAGAGGTTCATTTATTTGTGCAAGTGTATTTGTAGTGGCGATTCTGTCGATTTCGAAGCACACTCAATTGAATAAGCAAATCCATCACAAACCATGAAATGAATGAAAAAGTATTTATTAAAGAGGCGAAGTTAGGACTTCAAAGTCCTCTCTGCCACTTTAACCTCATAGACAAATTACAAACAACATTCTTAAATTATTTTAAATTTGAAGAATAGAAAATTACATAACAGATAACAATAAATAAAATAAATAAAAATTATTCAATAGTAATATTACAAAATACAAATCTTTAAAGGATATGATAATATATAAATTATTTAAGTATAATCTATTTAAAACAAATGAAAAAAACAAAGTCAGGAACCATGCTTAAAACAACAACGGTTATCGTGTAATCTAAAATCGCTGTTGGTTTGATTAAGACTAAATAACAGTTGATATAAATTCACATAAACAGCTAAGTAAAATGCATTCTACGACACAAACGGAAACCCTCGAAGAAGAATTATTTGTTAATAATTCTAAACTACAGTAAACCTTTCTTGAGTTTCATCTTAATTTAATTGTCCTTGATAATAAATTAATTTTTTTTAATTACTGTTGACAAGATTTTAAGCCTACGACGTTCTGTAAAATGTTACCTGACAAAGACAGTATTCAAAACACTTCTCTTCTAACGACGACGAAAATTTGCTTGGTTGCATTTTCTTTAGTGATTCACTGTGACATGTTGTCTCTTTTCAGAGCTTCTCGTTTATTTAACTTTTGGTTTTCTTCAAACAAAAAGACACTTTTTATTTTGCAGTTGAAATTTCCTTTACTGTTAGATTTATTTTTTGGGAGCTTTTTATAATCATAGAATAATAGTGAAAAACCTATTCGCCTTGCATGGAACTCTCTAAACCATATGAAATTATTATGATTGCAAATAAAAATAAAACAAATGTTAAAATACCCCCGTTGCAGCAGACCTGCATACTCAGCGAATGTAAAATGCTTAGGTAAATCATTTAGACAGAGCCTCAAATCAAGTACAATCAACATAAATCCTAAAATGAGCATACAACCATGCATTCCATAAGAATAACATGGGAAATGAGTTTGCAGGTTTGCTGCCATGGAAATATGAAATTTAGATATTTTTTCAATAATCCAGTAGATATCAACTAGATAAAGACATATACAAAGTTTCATTCAGTTATCTTGAGAAGTAAGCAAGACATAGAATTTTATTTATTTCCCGTAAGGATAGCATTGGGACAACGTACTGTGTTAACCTCTAGTGATATCTCGGTAACCAATGGACATAGAACAAAATTTAAGATACTAAATTATTTGTTTTTTTAAGTTCAGTTCAATGGTCTAAACAACAATTTTGTAATTTTTATTTTTTACATAAAAAATCCCAAAAACCCCATTTTTGGAGAGGCTTGCCCCCCTTTGTCCCCTTCCAATGGTGCGATCTGGCTGGTTTTAAAATTCGTCCGAACAATTATTATTTTACATGTCTGTATCAAATTTCATTCAGATTGGACCATTTTCACGCGAGTTATCGTGCTTAAACACACACACACACACACACACACACACACACACACACACACACACACACACACACACATATTTATTTATTTATGAAAATGAACGAATGGTGTTTTAGGCTTCTGGGGACCTCAAAAAGAAAAGTCAATGATGGTCTCGGGCTTAGGTCTTACCATGAGACCTACAGTAACAGCTTCTTCCCTATAGGAGAAATTCGCTAAAATAGCAAGTTTAGGGTATACAACTAATTTTATACCTGCACATTTTAAATTTATCGATATTATTAACTTGCTCGAAACAACATTGTTACAATATAACAGAGTAACAAACTCCCTCATTCAACCTCTCTGCAGGTTCTTTAGCACGAATGATCCTGTGTGTTTATTATTCTTATTTCCTCTCGGCTATTGTTACCACAATAATACCGCCTGTGTTTTGAAACTAAACAGAGGTACCCCATTAGAGTCGCTTTGTTTAGGTCCATTGTAGCAAGAAATAGAATGGTGTTTATGTGATTAACACAAATGATTTAGTAAAATACAAAACGTTAGTCTAATTAATTATGATGACCTTAAACTATCAGAAAATATTAATTTAATGATTTACTTAGAGGGGAATTGAACGAGAGCATCTCTGTGAGGGTGTCTGGTCAAAAATAAAAAATAAAAACATTTTCCTTTGTATGTTAACTAAGGAATGCGGCAGGAAGGTTGCCTAGTCAAACTATGCAAGCGCAAAGTTCTATTTCTGGTTCCAACTCATAAGGGGAACGTTTTAAAAATTAAGTTGTAATTTTTTGTACTGTGTGTTATAGGCAGACCTTAAAATTAACATAACTATAGAGGCTGTAATATATTCAATGAAGCATCAAAAAAAATAATAAAAAATAACTATAATTGTTTATGTTATGTTAAGTTCTAGACAGTTATAAATCATTAAAATTCACAGAATATAGACCCTGTAAATAAAAAACGTTTAAACAAGTGGAATTAATTGTTCTAACATTGGCATTTTGCCCTAACGGACTTTGGATCTCTTATTAGTTCTCATTGTTTATAACAATTGTTAATCATTATCTTAAATAAGAAATATAAAAAAGTGAGATATACGTTTTTCCCTACCTGCTATGTACTCCTTGTAATGAGCGAGTAAAATAATATTTTGTCTCCCAGAGGGAGTAAAGTAATTACTTTGTCTCCCACGGGAGATAATGTAAACCCATAAGAACAACATTGAAATCAACAATTCAAAAATCTAGCGCCTGCAAATTTCTACGCAGACGTGCATATATGTTGAGGTTCAACAGATTTCAGGCGCTAACAACTGATATAGTGGCAGGAATAATCACTTAAGAATAACACTGACAACAATCAGCAGTAAGAACGTCTACGAATTAATCAATTAATCGTGTAAGAATGTTCCAACAATCAGCTGATCACTGCTGTACGAATAGTTGCAGCATCTCAGTTGCAGCACTATTTACAGATCGAAACAAAATGGATGTTGTTTTTTAACTTCTAAGCTAATGAAATAGAAATTTAAAGATTGTGTATTTATTATTGCAGGAGGAGGAAAATGTCTGTATTTCGAGAGAAAAGCATTTTTACGCGTTAGGCAATGTCACACTTTGCTAACTCAGGATACAAATAACTATTTCCAAACACCTTTAATTATTAATTTGACTTTCAAACTGTTATTTTCTTTGAACGGACAAGATAACAACTGTTTGATTTAATTTTACAACTATAGCATTATATATGTACGTCTATTTTCAAAACATACCGAAGCGATTGGAATTTTGTGAGCAGGACTTTTATTCTGCTTTTTTCGTTATTTATATATTACCTGCTTAAAAATATGAGAACCAAATTCAAATTTGGCCTTCTTGATTCTCTTTTCACAGTTCCTGATACTGCGTGATAAAATCGTATATATGATAAGAAGATGTACGTTAAGTATATTGAGGACTTAGTCTATTCCAATTCAAAATGAGAGCAATCGTAGGAAAATATCCAAACCTCCTGTCTCGACAGTGAGTAATACAACAGAGCTTTTAAAGTGTCTGATTCGAATTTCCCACTGGGCCTAACTCCTAGCTTAGATCGAAGTACAGATTATCTTTTCATCTCGATAAAACATTTCTTTAGTTTAAGTGCAGGTCCTGAGAAGTATAACCAAGGTTATTTTATTTACAGAATATTATGTACTTCCGAACAACAGTTAGATATGGAACTAAAATGCATGATGGTCATAAATAATCTCATAGTAATAATGTGTGAAACGCCTCAAGATTACTACCTTCCATCACCAGTGTGCTCCGTTACAACATTTACGTCAAGTTGAACATGAATTCCCATTAAACAAAGTAGTTACATACTTAAAAACGAACAGAGAATGTGGGTTCGTATATGTCAGACAGCCCTCATTAAAACATTCACAAAACATTTAACGTGAGAGCGTTCCCTTTCACCGACTTCAAATGCTGACTACTTTAAATATTTACAAAAGCACGAACGCCGTTCACAAACTTTGTTAGCCTTGCTTCAACAGTGTCACACTGAATAAACATGAAACCGTTTGTAAACGTTAGAAACCGGATAAGTGTTTTGTAAAAATATTTGGCTGAATAGTTAAGCTACTCTTTTAAGCGAATTACGGAGGTTTAGTGGAAACCTATAATAGCTTTTTTCGGATTAAACTTGTGATTGAGTTGATTACTGATTTTGCTGCGGTTATATAATCTCCCTCTAGGTGGATATTTTGGCATAACTAGGGGATGAAGTTCTTAGATATTTTAGCCGCTATGTAACTCCTCGAACTGACAAGTCGAAGTCATAATACTCCGATAAGGATATTCATACCTGTTATGTGTGATGTATCGATGTTTTGCAAGTTTATTGTCATATCAATAATAAGAAAGTTTTATAAACTATTAAAAATTAAAGTATTAATTGATATGACACAGCCTTAGTCGAACTAAGAATGTTAGTTGAATACATCTAAGTTCTTAATTACTTAAACTAACTTGACAAAATGTTATATCCTTTTATAACAGTAATAAACTGTTCATTTCCCGAAATTTATCATTTTAACTACTAATTAAGAGCTTTCGAGCCAGTGGGCCTATCAAACACGTTTTCTGGCCAGTTCAATGTTCTTGTAGTGTATTTAGTAAGTCACTGGAGAAAGGAATTGAAAATTGAACCTTATAAAAACTATGCCAAATTCAGTAAATTTTTAATCGACCTTGGTGTTCAGCTTTATTATTATGTGGAACTTTGCTACCTTTAAAAAAACAACATTAATTTCGTTATAAAATGAATGCAATTAAAACATTTTACAATAAATTTAAACTTTAAAATATTCTACTATACAATTCGATTTTAAAATTTATTATTCCGAGACCAGTTTAAACCGGCCGCGTGTTAGTTTTAAGAGAGGTGTTTCTCAATACGCATTCGAAAACCACTACTGAAAGTCATAAAAGCGTTCTTGGGTCTTTTAGCAGTTTTCAGAGAAAAGCGTTCGGGGTTGAACTGTTGGGGATTGGGGTGGATTTCAGGGTCCATGTGAGGCCCTACCAAGCCAACCACCACAGTAACTGACCATAACTAAACCTTTCCAGCCTTTTAATAGAATTTGTGCGTGGCCGACAATCGGCGTGGGCTTCACTGTTCATGGCAGTTTCCTGGCTGCTTGTAGGAAATCGCTCTTCTTCTACTGGTACCACCATCACCGGAACCTGAGGGTCATCGCCAGACTGTAGACCAGGACCTTGGT
This sequence comes from Flexamia atlantica, assembly GCA_035578135.1. Taxonomy (NCBI): domain Eukaryota; kingdom Metazoa; phylum Arthropoda; class Insecta; order Hemiptera; family Cicadellidae; genus Flexamia; species Flexamia atlantica. The sequence goes on from JAQJVK010000003.1 coordinate 58,671,810, forward strand.
GATAGCGCTAAGCAATAGCGCCAACATTACGGGCGAAAAGAAAAACTGTGTATTAAAATTTAAATTAATACGAGATTTTATTCAAGAAATATAAATTTCATTCGCTAAAAATCAATAAAACAGAGTTTTCTAAGCAATGATTATATTATTTGGTGTGATGTGACACTTTAATATTATTTGTAAAGACCATTTGACAAATTTACTGCATGTTACACCAATAATAGTTTTGTCTTAATTGTTTGATATTTGGATTTTTTAATGTGAGTTGTCATTTCTATTTATGGAAGCTGTTGCTGCTGCATTTTATAAATGTCCTTTCCTACTGAATATTTATATTTTATGAGGTGGAGGAAAATATGGCGACAGATTTATCTCCTTGAACAATTTGGTTAGGTTAGAATAATCAAACAAGGCAAGACTATAATTTACCACGGATTAAACTTAGGAAGTTACGAACTGACACAGCAACTTATAATGCTACATGCTGAATATTTGCTTGGCAGCCATTTAAATTTTGGGATTTTTAATCACAAATTCTACAAAATATGGATAGTCCTAGATTCGTCTTGGTGTCACAAAATCAATCAAGACGAGTTTTTACAATTAGGTTTACGAAAATTCATACAACAGTTTATAATTTTAACACCATTTGTATTCCTTCAGTTGAATTAATAACTAAGTATAAAAATTCTTAATACCTTACACCTTAATAATAGTCACTGGAATGGGACGAATGAGAACTGGCCGAATAAAGGTACTGGAGTAAACTATTCACAGAAGGGGGAGCTTTTTTCATTGAATTGTAAACATCCTTGTGTTCCTCAATGGTGATAATTGGCCTAAAAATCGTCAAATGATGCCATGAATATCCTGCAGTGTTTTAGTCAGAAATATTTATGTTTCCTCATAAATACATTTTATAAACTATAAAAACTCATCATCTGTACAAATTATGTATTTTACAAAAGTTCATAACAAAAACTGATATTTATAAAACTTATTACTTGTTATGATTCTGTCAAGTTTTTGCAGTTGTTTAACTAGAAAAACAGAAGAACGTCTCTAAATTTATAATCAATTGAATGATTTGAAATTCTGGATGAATTATGAGTTATGTTCTTTCCATGCCAAAATTATTTGTACATCAGTGTATCTACAATATAATTAAAGTGATTATCTAACAGTAAAAATCACCAACAATGTACTGTAGTTCAATACAGGCACAACGTTACATTGTGCAATGAGCTTTTTCTCCAAAATAATTAGCAATTTGCATGGGAAAGACAACTGCTGCTGGGATTATCATACGCAAAGTTTCAACCCTCGTAGTTTCTGTCAAAGGGCTGAAGTTTCAATGGATTGGACAACCGTCTATTTTTAATGAGTGCAAAATAACTCTTTAAACCTAAAATTTCACAATTTCGTAACAACTTTAGAGAAGTTTAAACTGTTCAACTTAGGTGATCCGTGTAATGACTGAAATGATATGGTTCTATGCGAACGAATTTTTCCCTAAGCTCTTGAAACACCCCCTTTTTATATCTGTATGGTTTGTTTATATCTGAAATAGTAGGGAGGTTTGTGGCTTGGTTTAAATAGTAGGGAGGGTGGTAGATTGCGAGCGCTTATTTTAAACCTTAGTTAGTTATGATAATTATGATTGTCAAAGTGGAATATTGGATGATTAGTAGATTAGGTTGGTTATGGTTGTCATCAGTTGATTATGAGGATTGATCATTGGACTTAAATACGAGTTGTATGACTATTTTCGACATGAATAAATTTCAGATTTTCCATGCTCGAACACCATGTCAACTTATAATGAATCGTCTATTATGGATTACAACTAAATAGTGGTTGCTGGACCATCCTTTCAGAAGGTCATAAGTCAATGGTGTTTGTATTTTGGTCTGGAATAAAATAACTGGAGACAAATCTTGTACTCAATCAGAAGATAAAGTATTTAGAACTTCTCCTACTCCAACATTGATATTCTACTAAAAAGTTGAACATTGAAAACTTAGAAGGCCAATGAATAGAGCCCTGATTTAAGAAAAGATCGAAACCGTCCCATATATACAGGGTGAGTCTTCTAAGCCGTCCACAGATTATAGGCGAACGGCTTAACATACAAAGACGAAACTAAACATATCCCGACTAAATCATACCAAAGGAACAACGTAAAAATATGTTTAACCTTTTTAAAATACAGGGTGTTCCAAAAACTGGGGGTCATGGGTTCGAATCTCGGAATTTTTTAATATAAACATATACCATATTATACATCATTTTAAAGCTCTATCCTCGACAAACAATTTGGTGAATACAAAACTCAAGTATCTTTATTAGTTTCAAAATGGCAGCCGTTTTCGTGAAAAATATTGGTATTTACGGAATACCCTGTATTTCGAGAACTAGTGAAGGTTTTTTCGTTCTGTTTAAAAATCCCTAATCCTTTTAAACTCAGCTTTAATTTGATATGCAAAATGCCCCCATTAAAAGAAAATAAATAATTTTTTAACATTTTTTATTTTGATAGCACTGAAAATCAAAAATTTTAAATGGCAACATTTTAAATAGGATATCACTTTAAAGGTCTCGCAAAAACCTACACCTTTTCAATTTTTTAATCCCCTTCTATCTTTGGGAGTTTTTTAGTAATTAACAAAAACTCTGTTTTCCCATATAACGCCCATGTTAAATTTGCTGTACTCAATGTTAAAGGATACAAATTTAAATGCTTCGAGTTCTGCTCATTTGACATGTGCGTTATATAGGAAAATGGAGTTTTTTGTTTGTAACTACAAAACTACTTAAGATAGGAGGTGAGTATAAATTGAAAAGTTGTAGGTTTTTGCAAGACTTTAAAATAATATCCGATTTGAAATGTTTCCATTTAAAATGTTTTTTTATTTTCAGTGCTACCAACATTTACAAAAAATAAAATGTTAAAAAATATTTATTTTCTTTTGATGTTGGCATCTTGCATATCAGATTAAAGCTGAGTTTACAAGGATTAGGAATGTTCAAACAGAACGAAAAAGCCTTCTGTAGTTCTCGAGATACAGGGTATTCCGTAAATTACAATATTTTTCACAAAAACGGCCGCCATTTTGAAACTAATAAAGATAGCTGAGTTCTGTTTTCACCAAATTGTTTGTCTTCCTTAGTTTTAAAAGTATATATAATATGACATATGTTTACGTTTAAAAATTCCAAGATTCGAACCCATGACCCCCGGGTTTTGGAACACCCTGTATTTTAAAAAGGTTAAAAATATTTTTACGTTGTTCCTTTGGTATGATTTAGTCGGGATATGTTTTGTTTCGCCTTTGTATGTTAAGCCATTCGCCTATAATCTGTTGTGGACGGCTTAGAAGACTCACCCTGTATATTGCGATTTTCTCTAAGTTTCATTGTGATCGGATGCACGGTTTGAAAATGGAAAATGAAAAAGTTATAAATATATTGGATTCAATATCCTAATATTTTTCTCTAATTACTAATATTATATCAACTTTATCACGGAACACCCCTTATTTGAAATGGCTTGGACTCACGCTACACTCTAGTGATAGAATAAAAACCTTGTCCACATTGCTATTTTGCTTAAACCTACATTATATGAGCTGTCTCCTATTTTAATTCACATTTCCTTCAAGAAACGTAGCAATCATTAAACAAACCTAACAGAATTTAATTTGCCTGTTAAATCTATGAGTACAAGACTAACATGGCACTGTTTTTTATGTTGGTACAAGGACATCAGGACATCAATAGGTATCGATATTAATGTAATACCAAACCTTTTTTCAGAGCTCGACATGTTTATAAACTTAAAATTGTAATGGGGCATTCAGCTACAATGGACGTGAGTAAGTGTGATTGTATTTATCGTTTGGGAATCCAAAAATGCAGTTTTAGGAAAAATATTGTATTTTTTACCTGTAAAGTACTTTTCTTGCTTTCGCTAAACTTACCGCGCTCCTTTAAGCGACGTGCGTTAGTGATTAGCCCAAGCGAGAAAGACCCACTTTACGCTTTTAATACATTAACAACTATTTTGCGACCGGATAGTTTACGTATGTTTTTTATGTTTACGGATAGGATGTACGTAAAGTAAAATGCAGATCGATGATAATAGATATTAATATTTTACTACGTTTAGTTATGGTTATGACTTATAAGTTAACGGTTTATTTTCAATAAAATATTTAAAAAATATTAATATACCTAAAGTAGACTCGCAAATTAATTATTTTTAAACGAAAATAATTTTGTATCAGCTAATTGCAAAACAAATCCAAAGAAATATAAATTATCTAGGGAATTGAAAATCACATTTGGCAAAGAATACATTCCGTGATCAAGTACATTACGCTAACTTTGTACAGTCCATTAATCAAGACAAATAATTACTTTACTTCAACAATGATTTTCCACTTTCTCTTTTGGAGAATGATTCTGGCAAATAAAACGTAAGTCCGTTTTTGATGTGTTATCAATTGAAGGACAACTATTAAATAAAAAATAAAAAGCTTTCAAGGAGCTGCTACTTTATCTAATTATGTTAGAGTTCATGCAATAAAAACACGATGTATTTTATAAAAAATAAAACCTTTATGTGTAATTAAGGACTAAATGAGCAATAAGAGCATTAACATAAGTGGGACTTCTAGTCGTACACAAAGGCTGTTTGTATAAACAAGGCCTAGGGTGATTAGGTTTACATTGAGCTACCAAGATAACAGGTTCATGTGCTTCCATTAATGGCTTCAGTATTGTTTCAATCAACTATCTAAACTCTTTATAAAAATTGTTTTTATTATTGTAATAATAGCCCGATCATTTGATTCGGTCAGATGAATCGAGATTCACATATTGAAAATCAGATAGTTCAAACAATAGAGTTTATCAGCATCTCATATCATCACTCTAAAAAATCTTACATCAGAGCAAGAACGGTGAACAAGACAGTAAAAAGTAATCAAATTTAAATCGGGTTCAATCCATAACATTTGATTTTGGTTCGAGTTATATAAATAACTAATACAAGAAATTCGAGGGTAGTGAACGATAACCTTTTATTGATCACCGTTGACTAATCATAAAAAATTAAAAAATGAATTTTTCAAACAAGAACAAATTATATTTTCCCTTCTTATTTTGTTAATTAAAAGATTAAGGAGAAGGTTAAGTAGAAGTTTTTAAATTTCTACTCAAAATACTAGAAGGAAATTGACTGGGCTTTGCGTTCTTTTTATTGAAAACCACTTGATCTTAAGTTGTCAATAAAACTGTCCTATGAATTTTGTCCATGAGGACGATAAAAGTATCATAAATAACTACGACTCGGAAATTTAGAAAACGTTTAAGGCTTAAATCTTCAATTGAAGAATTACCGATGATGCTTTCATTTCGAATAGACCTTCTCCTCATTCATTTTGACAACAATTTCTTTTCTACTATTTGTAACTATTTCTTTTGTAAACTAAATTATAAGTATGCTTTAGTTACAGTTTACAGGTAACAATCGTCTATAATCAACCATCTGTAATATTTCCGTGATAAAACTGAGTGCGAAAATGACAGTAAATATCAAACAGGTAAATACCAAACAGGATACGATGCTTTCTAAGTGCAATGTCAACGCAGCTATTTTTATAATAAATTTTAAAACTATATTTTAAATGTTTCATACAACTCCCAATATCAATTATTATTTGCACTATCAATCAAATTGGTTTAAAAATAATAAAAAATATCGTGTTCACAATAGTTTGTCTTATTTCAAAATTTTTCAAATTTTTAGCGAATTTCCCCTATAGGGAAGAAGCTATTACCGTAGGTCTCATGGTAAGACTTAAGCTCGGGACCACTATAACTTTTCGTTTTGGGGCCCCCAGAAGCAAAAAACACCATTCGTTCGAATTTTTATATATATATATATATATATCTATATATATATATAGATATATATATATATATATATCTATATATATATATATCTATATATATATATATATATCTATGTGTCTGTTAGCACGATAGCGGCCGCAAAAATGGTCCGATCTTTATGAAATTTGGTACGGACATGTAAAGTGGTAATCAATTGGACGAGTTCGTGAATCAGCCCGATCGGACCACCGGAAGGGGGGGTAAAGGGGGATAAACCCCCCCAAAAATGGGTTTTTTGAGTTTTTTACATAGAAAAATAAAATTTATCAAATTTTTGTGGGCACCATTGAATTCAGCTCAAAAAAACAAATAATTTAGTATTTTGAATCACTGCTCTATGCTCATTGGTTACCGAGATATTGAAAGTGGTAAACACAGTACGTTGTCCCAATGTTAACCTTATGGGAAATAAGTAAAATTCTATATCTCGCTTATTTCTCAACATATCTTGATAAAACTTGGTAAATGGCTTCTTCTAGTTCAGATCTACTAAATATTGAATTAAAACCATCCGGTTTTAATATACCTGTAGCAGCAAACCTGCATACTCATTTCCCATATTATTCTTATGGAGCTTAACAAAACATGTCAAATCTTGCTATGTTTGCTTGAAATACGTTGTTTTGCATTTGAAATTCGCTGAGTATGCAGGTCTGCTGCAACGGGGGTATTTTACTTTTGTATTGAATCAAATCTTAGCTCAATGTACCGAGTGATCTTCTATGCTTGGCGCCATGCGAAAAAGTTATAAATATATTGGATTCAATATCCTAATATTTTTCTCTAATTACTAATATTATATCAACTTTATCACGGAACACCACTTATTTGAAATGGCTTGGACTCACGCTACACTCTAGTGATAGAATAAAAACCGTCCAATCAAATCTCGTTAAACAATAACCTCTTTTCAAACATTTAACGACGAAAAAATTTAACCTTCGATTTCATGTGTATCATGAACATTTCTTAAAAATAGGTATAATTTGATCACCATTATTGAAAATCTATGAAACATGTCTTTAATCTTCCAAGCAAAGCACAGAAGGAGAGGTATCCATGCCCGATGTTCGGCCTTCCAATTCGGAGATTGCAAGCCCTTCCTTTATTGACAACGGCATCGCTATAGCCATTTCCTGATAGGTATGGGATTCCACTCCATTCCAATGCTGTAAAATGTTGCCAAACAGACTATATTTACATTAAAATTATATAATTTCCTCCCATGAATCTACAACATGACTAATAATTTTTCTCCTACTTTCTTTTTAGTTAGTAATTAATTAAATATAGTAACAGACTATTTATATTTGTACACTGACGGCCCAGTGAATAAGCGAGTCTAAAAACCCAAGGTTTATTAATTTTTTAGTATCTTAAAAAATTTCCAACTAGGGAGTGTATAAAAGGTTTTCTAAAAGTAAATAAAACTGAATATTACTAATGCACAAGTAAGTTCACTATAATGTAAGTAAATACACTTTTAATAAATTCATTATAATGTTCATAAATCTATCTACAACTGCTATCAAGCCTAAAATACAAAATGATGATTATTTCAACCAAGAAATTCTATTTTACTTTACCAGTGCGCATTTTGAAATATATTCAGATCACAACAGTTCTCTGCTTTTGATGTTGTGTGTAAATAATGGCCAAGTAATCACAATTTAACGAACTAAATTTGAATTGCAGTTTTGCCAACATCAAACATTGTGGCGGTGTGAAAATTAAATAATCTCCGGCCAGCTGAATGCTGGTTACAGGGCTGCCAATCTGGGCACGGATATTGGATGTGACGCCATTACCACGCACGGTCTGTGGGTTATGTTTCATGTATACATGATTAAAAAACTGGTGACTAATCTTAGATTTTAATCAGCAAATAAAATATTCTACGTCATATGAAATAATCGTAATACATACTTAGTAGAAATATTTTTACATTAAAGTAAATACCTGGGGGTTTAAGTCTTGTTCGAGAACGTTTCATGGTTACTAGTTAATTCAATTTTTACAGAAACATTAATTTTCATGATGTTCATAATTTTTCTGCAAGCGATCTCAATCCTACACGTTGAAACGGCACTCTTTTCTCCCACACACGGAGATGGTTTTATTTGCACGTTTATTTCGTTTTCATTCGTTAAGTTTTTATTTCGTTACAAACATGCAACCCATAAGGCAAGCCCAACTTCGAATTCTTGTGACTTTAAATTCACTAGCCTGCAAAATAAGATTTCATCTTTTAAAAAAGAAAACTAACTAATTCCAGTATTAAAGAAAAATCCACGGAACGTTATGTAGTTAAAATCTTGCAATCAATCAAGTAAGCAAGCATACAAACATGAAATGTTTTTTTTTAAGTATATGACTATTCTCTAAACGTAATGCGTTCGACTTATATTTTTCTAGATTTTTTTTGGTAAACATAAATACCCCCGTTGCAGCAGACCTGCATACTCAGCGAATTTCAAATGCAAAACAACATATTTTGATCCAACGTAGCGAGATTTGACATGTTTTTGTAAGCCCCATAAGAATAACATGGGGAATGAGTATGCAGGTTTGCTGCTACGGGTATATTAAAACTGGGTGGTTTTAATTCAATATTTAGTAGATCTGACCTAGAAGAAGCCATTTACCAAGTTTTACCCAGATGTGTTGAGAAATAAGTGAGATATAGAATTTTTCTTATTTTCCCATAAGGTTAACATTGGGACAACGTACTGTGTTTACCACTTTCAATGTCTCGGTAACCAATGGACATAGAGCAGTGATTCAAAATACTAAATTGTTTGTTTTTTTTTTAGCTGAATTCAATGGTGCTAACAACAATTTGATAATTTTTATTTATATATGTTAAAAACTCAAAAAACCCATTTTTGGGGGGTTTACCCCCCTTTACCCCCCCCTTCCAGTAGTCCGATCGGGCTGGTTTACAAACTCGTCCGAATAATTACTACTTTACACGTCCATGCCAAATTTCATTAAGATCGGACCATTTTTACGCGAGTTATCGTGCTTAAAGACACATATATATATATATATATATAGATACCCCCGTTGCAGCAGACCTGCATACTCAGCGAATTTCAAGTGCAAAACAACATATTTCGATCCAACATAGCGAGATTTGACATGTTTTTGTAAGCTCCATAAGAATAACATGGGGAATGAGTATGCAGGTTTGCTGCTACAGGTATATTAAAACTGGGTGGTTTTAATTCAATATTTAGTAGATCTGAACTAGAAGAAGCCATTTACCAAGTTTTATCAAGATATATTGAGAAATAAGCGAGATATAGAATTTTATTTATTTCCCATAAGGTTAACATTGGGACAACGTACTGCGTTTACCACTTTCAATATCTCGGCAACCAATGGACATAGAGCCATGATTCAAAATACTAAATTGTTTGTTTTTTTGGGCTGAATTCAATGGTGCCAATAAAAATTTGAAAAATTTTATTTTTCTATGTAAAAATCTCAAAAAACCCATTTTTGGGGGGGTTTACCCCCCCTTTACCCCCCCTTCCGGTGGTCCGATCGGGCTGGTTTACGAACTCGTCCGAATAATTACTACTTTACACGTCTATGCCAAATTTCATTCCAATTGGACCATTTTTGCGCAAGTTATCGTGCTTAAAGACACACATATATATATATATATATATATATATATATATATATATATATATATAGATATATAGATATATATATATATATATATATATATATTTATGAAAGTGAACGAATAGTGTTTTTGGCATCTGAGGACCTCAAAAAGAAAAGTTATGATGGTTTTAGGCTTAGGTCTTACCATGAGACCTACGGTAACAGCTTCTTCCCTATAGGGGAAATTCGCTAAAACACAAAATTGCATTGTTTGGCGACTTTTTAAAAGGCAGTGTAATAACTAAGCCCATTGATTTCACAAGACTAAAGAGCATCAACATTTGTCATAGGTACAACAATAAAGCTTAAGTGTATTGTTACGCATGTATAACAATATAACATATTATGTACAATATACACATTGGAAGTGATTTTCCACAACGAGAGAGCGTGTATGTTTAATAGTACGTTTAGAAGATATAATTCCCCTCACAACCTGTGCCTGTGCGTTGAGCCCACGGACTGGCTTTTCTGCCCATGTGGGCTTTTTCCATATTTTTGTTTTGTGTGTGTGTGTGTGTGTGTGTGTGTGTGTGTGTGTGTGTGTGTGTGTGTGTGTGTGTGTGTGTGTGTGTGTGTGTGTGTGTATGTAGAATGATTATAAATAGTATATGACATCATATATGTATTACTGTATTATCTATATTGGAGGAATAAATCTAGTTTTTGTTCATTCATTCAATTGCTGTAGGATAGGATAAAAAACACGTAGAAAACTGTGCCTGTAATTCAGGAAATTTATAATATTTTTATAGCTAAACATTATAAGTTAATATTTCCCCTAATTTCGGTCAACTATTGTATAAAGTAATTGATTAATCAATTAAAACTAGGCTTCAAAAAACATAATTTATCTCCTTAGCTTTCCCTATAATTCAATAATAATTATATAATATAATTTACAACAAATCATCTGCGATGAAAATAACAATTTCCCTAACTGTTTTTATGGAATTCGGTGACTTGAACAACTTTAAACCGCGCTCAATTTAGGAGGGCTTAACGCAAATTAAAGTTGGCTTTAGTTTGTTATCAAAGTTTCAGGTAGAGCGATGCTATGAGTAAAATGTTAACATTTTCCGAAGGCAATTAAATTTTTATCATTGTAGCAATCGATTTATCAAATGTGTAACCAGTGGGCTATAATATAGTTTAATTGACGTAAAATAATTTATGTTTATGGTTTTTAATACTAACGTATTTATAATTATTTTATTAATTTAATCACTCTATACCGAACTCTATTCATGATTAAATTTACTACAATTATATTTTTTTAAGATCAGGAAAATAATTTCGCATTTTTGTTTTTAAGAAAAATTATAAATAATTGGAATATGTAGGGTTTTAAACTTATATCTGACGATATAGCAAATAAATTTGGGGTAAATAGTACTGTAAAAATTGTACTTTATAGGACCCACATGGTTACCAAGAGCCTTGCACGACGAATCACATCATAATATTTGGTTTTTGGAAGAGATATACCAGTTCCCCGCAAATAGTCTTGATGTCTTAAATTTTAATTGAGTTCAATTGCAAAATCACATTCATTCAATTTTTTTGCTGCTTCGAAAAAAAAAATTAGTACTTCCACAACTGCATGAAAAAGAGAAAACTCATAGTTGTGGTGAAATTCACTTAACGCTCGCTTAATTAATGGGGATACACATAGGATTGTAGAAAACATCTTTGAGGTAAGAGTGTAATTGGTGTTAAAACATGTTTAAGACCGAATTTGGCGGGTTTACGACAACTTAATGGGTTAATATGAAGTAACAAAAGTAAACAAATGTGCCTTCTGATCTTAAAATTTTTAAGTGAAAAAAATAAAATGAGAGGTTTTTGTAAGCTTTTAAAATAGCTCTTTCAATTATTTATCAGCTAAACGTTCCTTTACTTCATGAAACCAAACCATGTTCACGGGTTTTATAAAAACTTTCTAATAACTAATAACTTCCTTCTAGTTTGAAATCAATTTTTAAGTTTTTCCAGTTTTGTATTTCGTGATTTTCATAAATGTGCAATTTTAACTAGTAACTCTGTCGAAGATGGCGACATTATTGCCGACACAGTCGCCGATAGACTTGCTCGACCGATAAGAAGCTTCAAAACACTTTTGGAAACAATATTTTTTGTTTCCACTTGTCAAATTTGTCGTCGACCTTGTTTTCAACAATGTTGACGACAAATTTTGACTGAGTCGAAATAATACTGCTATGATGGTATGCCTATCACGGTTAGTATTTTATGGAAATCGAATTAAGCACAGAAAATGTGATGCGTTATTAAAAGTTTCTCGATCATAGAGTAAAACCTATAATATCAATCGATTTTAAATAAACACTTTTCGTTGTTTGACTAACACAACACTCAAGGTTTTGAAAAACTATAATACAAAATATCTGTTTTATTTATAAAAATAAAAATATGTAAAAAAATGTATTACAGGTTTAGTCGTTTACTCTGTTTGGTTACATAAAACATGTGCTCCAAAGTGGCTTTCGTCTCACGTATCGGCCTCCAGCTTTAATGTGCTTACATTAGCCCTCATGTTCCACCTCCACCTTCTCTCGCTAACTGTTATCTTACTCTTTTACTTGTTACAAACTTGAAAACAGCTTATAAGAACTCTTAGCCTATCGAGCGTAAAAGATTTTTTTAAAGGAATAATAAGATTAAATAATAATAAGATTTGGGTATTCGAAAAAAGAGAGATCAAATTATTTTGGAAAATAATTTTTATAAAGTATTTTGTTTGAAAAAGCCTTTTAGTACACCTTGTATGGAGAGTTATACATTAGCAGACGTTTAATGAAGCAGATATTTGTTGAAAAATATCCCAATGCTATTTAAATGGCAAACACAATAGGTATTTCTCATTTGATAATGATTTTAAAGGAATTCCAGTATTTTCCGGATCCCCTGGGATCTTCAATTTGAGCCCTCTCCCATCATCCTATACTTCAGTACTTACCAAACACCCACAATTTCTACGCAAAGATTTCGCTTATAAAATTATAGATGTTTCCTTATTGTTTAAAATTCTTAAATTATTAAAGATTAATTTTTATAGAATATTGATTCAGACAATCTCTGATAGTATTCTAATAAAACTGTGCAGATTACTAAAATAATTAGTTCATTATATTTTTTAAGTATAATGCAGGTTGGTTGAGTCTCTAACTTAATGTCACTTTAAATACCCTTCTTTTATAATAATATTATTTTCTTTTATAATAGTATTATTTTTTGCTCTGTTGTAAGTCAAGGGACATCTTGGCAATTAATATGAATCTATAAGCCCTCGGTAGATGTCTATCTGATGTCAAGGGGTGATAACTATTAATGTTGTCCCAAAGCGAAGCGGCCTGAAACGCTTACGTATAATTGCCTTTAGCGATCGATAACAAGACAATTATCTTGTTTGGGTTTGATCCATTATCATTAATATCATATGATAATATTTGGATTATGCTTACTATGGGTCTGATTTATTTTAAATTATTAAGCCTTATTATTTGGTTTATATTATTTTCTTCTATATGCTTTTGAAATTAAAAAAGAACTTTGTCACATATTTTACAGCATCAATTGTCTTATTAATAACGATGTAAAACTTTTTTATCCGTTTGAATTTGGGCAGAATTACATTTATAAATAGAGAGTTTGCTAGACGAAACGCTTTTAAGATCCAAACCCTATCAATTTTGCGGCTAATTTTAAAATCTCGGAAAGCCCCGTCGCTTGGGTTTCATTTACATGAAAATATCTGACTTTTTTATTTCTACCTTATGCCTGCAATATTTATTAATTGATTAAAAATTGTTTCATAGTTAGCAAACCGGCAAAGGAAAAAACGTGAAACGCATGTTAATTGCATCACTGACAAATTCGGGGAGCCAGGCTTGCCTAGCAGTTTACAAAACAGCATCTGTGTTCTTGTCTTGATCCACGTAGTTTGCAAAACTTAAAAGTATTTTTTTACTTGATCCGCGAAGTTTAAAAACTTCAACAATGTTATTGTTCGGCGCAGTTTAGTAAACTGTAAGTGTTCTTGCCTTGATACCCGTGGTCCATAATATTAACGTCGTTTGTGAGCATTAGCGCCTCGTTTGGAGGAAGAACTCTGCTTGACAGGCCTCTTTTACACGAAGCGGTTTTGATGCGGCTGCTACCGTGCGACAAAGCGTTGTGCGATTTGGAGTTGTATGTAACTTTGTGGGTGATTTCACACGTCTAATGGTGGCTTACTTTTTACAGAGAATGAAAATTACATTTAAATATTATTGATGATATGAACATTCGATGGTTTCGAGTTTTACCCAAATGAATACGTAACTAGCTTAGTGTTAAATTTATTTTGGCATCTATGTAAGCTAGACTCAATTACATAAATATGCTGTTGTATGAAAACTTTATTTTCAAAATTTAAGACCGCTACATAGTGGGTAAATACCGTAAATTTTGTGTTCTCTTGTAATCTTTCGAGATTGTTGTTTAGTCTTCTTTGCCTAACTTTTTTATGTGTTGTCTCTTCGAAATGTAATTTCAACCAAGTCGTACGTAGACTACCGTTTATGAAAAAAACTTGTAATGCACATAAATCATAAACGTATTTGACAAGGAACATATCTGTGAGATCTAGAAGTGTCTACAGTTAAAATATACCTATTACATTATTCATGGTCCATTGCACATTCCTCCCTATGTAACTTTTCCTGAAGTCCTTATGCGATGTATTTTCCACAACAAATCACATTTTTTCTACAACAAATCAAATGTACAAGAGAATATTATGTTGATGTGTTGTGTTCTACTGTAGTTCGGTTTGTGTGGAAAATATTTTCTTTATATTTGAAAAATTATTATTATTCGTTTTGGGAAAACATTTTTTAACGAGTTGTGAAATTTTTGTCACGTTGTTTAAGGTTCCACAACAAATCAAATTTTTCACAACAAATAAAATGTACAAGAGAATATTATGTTGATGTGTTGTGTTCTACTGTAGTTCGGTTTGTGTGGAAAATATTTTCTTTATATTTGAAAAATTATTATTATTCGTTTTGGGAAAACATTTTTTAACGAGTTGTGAAATTTTTGTCACGTTGTTTAAGGTTCCACAACAAATCAAATTTTTCACAACAAATAAAATGTACAAGAGAATATTATGTTGATGTGTTGTGTTCTACTGTAGTTCGGTTTGTGTGGAAAATATTTTCTTTATATTTGAAAAATTATTATTATTCGTTTTGGGAAAACTTTTTTTAACGAGTTGTGAAATTTTGTCACGTTGTTTAAGGTTCCACAACAAATCAAATTTTTCCACAACAAATAAAATGTACAAGATAATATTAAGTTGATGTGTTGTGTTCTACTGTAGTTCGGTTTGTGTGTAAATATTTTCTTTATATTTGAAAAATTATTATTATTCGTTTCGGGAAAACATTTTTTAACGAGTTGTGATATTTTGTCACGTTGTTTAAGGCTCAATTAAGTATATTTTTAACTGCAAATATACACTTTTTCGCTAAAGCATGTTTTAATGTTAATTGCTTTTCAACCGACTTTCGAAAACGATTAATTTTTAATTAAGTTAATAATTACAAAAATAGCTCGTATAAAACAATATAACCACTAAATAGTGTATATTGCACCAAATAAAAACGATGTAATCAGCGGGTTTTCACATTTCATCGAACTATGAGGCCCGATATTAGACTAGCGTTTCGATTTCGTATTAAGCATGATACGCAACCTTGAGCCTGCAAAACCTGATTTTCGTCCCTACTTGGTAGAAAATGTACGTAATTGACAGTCACCGAGGTATATTAAACGGATTGATTCTTTAAAATTTCTTTTTTCAATATGCTTCAAGAACACCCATAAAAACGGCTTTAAAGAAAATATTTGTTTACCCTACAGCTCATGTTATCAAAAAGTTGACAATGGTAAATCAAACATCGTTGATAAGCAAATAGAAGACTGAATTATGTAGGTGCTGTAAGCTCCTTCACATTGGAAAGTTAACAGTGTTTATTGGATTCTAATTCATCGTTAACTAAAATGTTATTTTAAAAAAATAAAAATATTTTCACTTTAAATTAAACGGTATTTAATTTATTTTCTTGATTTTATCCATCTCAGCTAAGGCGTTGGCTTTTACTAAAATACATTTTAAGAGCCAACATTCGTAAGAACAGTTTAAGGGGAAATAAATGACAGGCAAAGTAATTACCGAGTCGTTTACTTTTGCACCAGCTGCCTGCATGGAAAAACAGCGTTTTTTCTTCCGCAATTGCCTCCTGTTTTACGTATCATTCAAACACAAGTCAGAAATGAATGTACGAATTATTCGTTGTATAAGCTATTTATACATTAGTTAATTTTGCTTTAAATTTTATTATATAAATACTCAAGAATGCCATCGACGATTAATTATAATAGCTTGAATTTCGCGATGTTAAAGAGTGAGTATTGCAATTCCTCCAATAGATCTTCTCAGCTCATTAATTATTTGTGGCAATACTTTGTGGGTTGCACCCTAATTGCAATTATATAATTTTGTTTTAACCGATATTTATATAACCATCAATCAAATTCACAAACATGAGAATCAAAATGTGCATGCGTTTCTCTTGTCACACAACGCTTGCATATCACAGGAGTTCACGTACAAAGGCAGTATAAAGTGATGACCCAGCCCATTGGGAAATGAGAAAGCCTGAGACAGATCGGTATCAGTATCGGGGAAATCTGGGATGCACTCGCCATCTCAGCACATTCAAAATACATACATATATACAGGGTGTTAATAAAGGTCCATCACAAAATTTGGGATCTAGTCCCTCGAACATTCATAAAGAAAAACATTTCCGAGAAACAAAGTTCTTAAAATGCTTGGTTTTTCCTCCTACCGGTCTGCAAAATTTGTATATAGTATTCCATTATATCCAAACCGTTTGAGGCACGAACTTTAAAAATGTTATATAGACCAAAACCATTAGGATTTAAAATAGCGTGGAATTTCAAATATCTACTTTGTACCATTCGTAAATAGCGACCGTTTTATATTTCATAGCTCACTATCTAAAAAAACCAAAAGTTTTTGACAATTGTCAAAGGAAAACATGCAGATTTAATTTGATTTGCAGAACTGTATAGTTTTATTTTGGTTGAAACGCAAATAACTGAAACGTTTGACATTTTCTGTCACTACACTTAATTGGCAATGAAAGAGTACCCAAATTTACAGTAGTTTTAAATTAATAGTTAATCTTTAAATTTCTCAGTTATTTGTGTTTTAACCCTAATAAAACTATTCATTCCTGTAGTATAAAGGAAATTAAACATTGTACCTTACAAATGAAACTGAAATAAAATATAATATACAAATGGTTAGTAAATAGTAAAAGTAATTTGTATGAGATTCATGGTGGTATTGTAGGGATATCACGGATATTTAAATTGTCAAAATACATGGTAAATATCAAGAGAAATTTTAAGAATTCGGCATGCGTTGCCGCTTTGACATTAGAATTGTACTGCTGTATCAGCCAAAGCTAGTAGTTCCTCATGAACCCTGTAGGTTACACCACTGCGTAGGCTCCTGATGCTGTATTCTCCGAGTATGTACCAAGATTGACTTTAAATTCAGAAGTATTTAAACAAAAAAAGATCTGCTACTCTGCAAACGCACTTAACAATATTTTAAGTGGTATTCTCATTATAACTCTATGAATCAAAGGGTTAAATAGTATTCTGGCAGAATCTGCCGTAACTATAACTAAAATTACCACTAACCAAAAACTTCTGCTTATTAAAATAATTATTGTTCTCTTACCGTGAAACTATTTTTTCTCTCCTTAGACATTTGATTTTAATGAGACAAATAATCCTACAGATAAGTGTTAATGTTTATGAGTTTGCATGTTGTAAATTTGTTGTTTTTAAGCTTCATCACGCCAAAACAATGAACCCTTAATCTTCTGATATTTGGTCGATAGATAACTAATACACCCAATTAAATCATAAGCATATTTCTATCCCTTAAAATTCGTACAAAATATGGCTATGGGCAACGAAAGGTTATAAAACCTTACCTACCCTAGCACAAGAACGTAAGCAAATAAACGTAATTCCGGGCCAAGCAGACATATCTATATATTACAAACAGTGCTGCTGAAAAGAGGAATGTGTTTATAGTGAGATATCTCATAAAGTACTCAAACGGGGCTGTTTAGAACATATGTAACAAACGTTTTAAGTTATTTTCAAAATTAGCATGCCGTGCATACCTTTAGATTTATCAATTACAAAAAAAGGTTTATCTTTATAATTCACCACAGTAAATAGTGCAGAGATCATAATTTAATCACAAATTGAATGTACACACAAACCTCTCCAAAAACAATCCGATCGGGTTCCCAATCAAACCCCATTTTAACTTGTAGAAATTTATTTAAAGTAGATTTTATTTCAGGGTAATTTAGAAAACTGCACTTTTAGGAAAACTCTCTGAAAGCTTAATACCTTAACTCCATATTTATAGTTAATTGTAACAGTTTTTATGGTTCCATTTCACTATCGCCTATCATGGCGGATCCAGGAGAATGCGAGCTCTGTACTGTTGCGTTTGGCGTGACTCTTTCTAAGTCTCATAAGGCCTCTTGCGGCAAATTGCTCGCAATACGAATGGGCGAGTCAAATTCGCCCTGATTCGGCGACAGAGAGATTCTAATGGCTCGGCGACTTGAGCCATTAGAATTGATAGAGTGGAACACAAAAAAAACAAATCCAATCCATCACCCAAATAAAAAAAAAACTGAAAACGAAAACGAACTGAAACACAAAAAAGAGAAACCACCTTTGGTTAAGTTTTTTTTGGTTGGTGCGTTATTTTATGTCGTTTTTTATATTTTTTTGTTGTTTTTTCTTTTTTCGTTCAAGCGAATCGATTCGTGGACACGTCAAAAAAACTCCGGAAGTAAAAATGGTGTCATCTCCATCACAGAAGAATGATCTTATGCGCATGAGCTAAAATGAATGATTCCCAAACCTGTATTATGTTCCACACGGAAATTGAATGACTCATGAACGACCTTGTATATTGTTCCACACGTAAAGTTAATCTTATGCACGATGGTGTCATTGGGATGCGGCTCATCACAGTGATTTTTTTTTTTTTTTGGGGGGGGGGAACCAACAAAAATCACAAAGAAAGTCACACACACACACACACACACACACACGCACACACACACACACACACACACACATCTGAAGTCGAAAAATCCTCCAAAAGTGGAAAAATTAACCCAGATATTACAATATCTTCAATACTAATTAAATAATTGTGAAAATCATAGTCGCCTTAAACCTAGTTACTGCTTTAATTACATCAAAGAAGCTGTATTTACACTTAGATGGAAATCTAAGTATGCAACTTAGTATGAAATTGAATAGCGTTTGAATGTAAATGTGATTTAAGAGAAAACTGATTTAAAATATGAGTTGTCCATGAAAGAACTCCCTAATTTTAATAGATTCTCAATTGGATTATAATAATCATATAACCATCATTAATATCCCCCCAAAAAAGGTGAACTCACAAAGTTTTTGTTAGAAACCACAACTTTTGTATGTAACTATGGACGAATGGAAAACATAAATCGAAATCTAAAATTTTCCTAACGCATCGGTAGTGATTTAAATACATTCAATAATTAAATCTTGTTTTTCAAATTTTTTATGTTTTGATTTTATTGTTTTCTTTACTATGCATATTTTTCGATAAACTATTGAATCTAAATATATATATATATAATATTTCATTTTTAGATTCAACAGATTTATTAAAAATATGCATTGCAAAGAAAACAATAAAATAAAAAGTAAAATTATTGATCTTACATTCTGAGAGTTTTTGCAGGTCTTTATTTTTTAAAGATCCGGAGATATGAGTTTTTTAAATACAGTAGTTGTTTTGTGTTTTGAGTGTAATTTTGCCAAATTTGTAAATACACAAAAATTGTGGCCTTTACCAAAAACTTGGTAAGTTTTCCAATAAAATAATGTATGATTTTTTGCATTATTTTTGTTATACTTCGGACGTAACGTAAACAGACGACATAGTTAAAGTTAAAACCCTGTTAGTCTATCACGACTGATAAGTTATTGATTTCAAATGTCCCCTTGTTAAACTATTTCTATAATTGATTTAACATTCTCGTTATATCCGAATACACTTGTATTTAGATAATCAATGGTCTTAATTTTATCTATGTCCCCCGGACCGACCATGTACTGTGTATTTACTGGACAGTAGTAGTTCCCGAGGCCTCCGAGAGAGAGCAGCAACATCTCCGTTATCCTCGTCAAGTCGCAGCTCAACTCCCACCCATTGATACCAGTAGTACTACAGCTGTAAACCGAGAAAAACTTTAATTCATGGTAGAGTCACGGTAACTATAAATACCCGTAGCCTGGGAAGAGCGATTACGTTTACCAGTGTATTATACCTGGTGGCAGGGTGAAAAGTAACTAGGCGTCAATGAAACCAAAGTTATATTATGAATATTAAAAATCCGAAACAACAGTAACATTTTTCTCCTATTCATATTAAATAGCTTAAAAATGTTTAAACATTGTAAATACAAAACTTTGTAATTCAACCAAAGTTAAAAGTCATACATGCTCTTTGCTACACCATTTACGTGCTCACAATTATAATTCAACTTTACAAGATACTCAGATTTTATTATAAAACAAAGCTGTGTTGTAAACTTAAAAAAAACTAAAATCTCTTCTTTACCAGCCTTTCTTGATAAAGTATCACATTTACTTATAAGTTATTAATTTCAATAAAGAAAATAGGAAAGCATAATGAGAACGCAAATGATTTAAATTAATTTTATAAATTTCACATTATTCCAAACATAAATTCTTTATCACAATCAGAATCACGATCAGAAAAAAGAAACTTAATTTGATTACAAATACTGGCATGTTAACTTAATCGGATTATAATTCAGTTTTTTCTTTTCCTTTCTTCTAAGCATGTTATTCTCTCCAGTGGAAGAACTCTGCTACTGTGTGAAGTGGCAGTCTTGAAGCCCATTAATCTCAATCTCAATGAGAACTTTTTTCTCACCTTCTTTGGGCCTCTCCTGAAAAGTGTTGGCTTTTTGCTTCATGTTTTGTTTCGATTGAACAATAATCACACGAACGTCTTATCTTTTTATATTGCAGTTTCATGTGGATCTGTTTATCAATACAAAACATTCTGTGAGCATCGTACACATTACACAATTTTAGGAAAGTCTTGTTCATTTTACGAACTTAAATGCCACTAGAATACCATTGGTTTTACTATTGGTTTGTTATTAGTATTCTACCACTACTGGGTAACCACTGGTTTAACATTTGAATTAGTTTGATTAACATATATAAGCTTTCGTAAGATTAAAATTGTATACATCCGACCGTAAATAAAATTGCCCAAATACTATGAAAGATATTTGCATTTTACGTTATGACACACTCGCTGGAAATAAACTGTTTTAAATGCGACAGTTTTCAGATCTGTAATCTGATTTTACTTTACATTAACTCAGTACAAAGAATATATTTATCTCTACATACATGATTACTGTTCCTCGTTGTGACCTCCTCTTATCAATTTTAAGTCTTTGAGTGTGTCCTTATTAAACCTTCGCATTACAGTAAATGTGTGTATTTATCGTTAGATCTTAGGTTTTTATTTATGTCTTTTTAATCTAATAATTTAACTTCATTTATATTTTTATGTGTTTGTAAAGGATTCTACAGGAAATTTTGCTCGTCAAGATGGACTGTTTAAGAGCTCATCTCCCACATAACATTTGGATTAGTTTGATTTTTTTGCCAAGCCTATGTGGGAAGGTTTTTCCAAAAGTTGTATTTTTTCAACTCCAGCGTGTATCCGGATTTTGGAAATAAAATAAATTTCATTTCATTTCAATTCATAATACTAAACAAAACCACATATTAATATTTAAACAGAAATTAAATAATTACTTAGATTTAAAGAAGGAAGGAAATCAGCCTAGGGGTGGTATGAATTTTTCGACTTATAAATGTTACCCAATATCCGTTCGCATTAGCCAAAACTAAAAACAGTATTGATGCAATATATTTATTTTTTATTTTGGGATGGTAAATATTTTAAGGTAGGCGTCACAATCGAGCCAGTCCCTGACCGGGGTTCAGCTATGTTGCCTGCCGTGAATCGTAATCATTCCGAGAATTTTATTTCTTGACATTTCCATTCCAACTATAACACTATAAGACCTTAAATAACGTTTAAGAATTATTTACATCATTTGTGCGTATTTTAATCGCAATTTTACAACTTATTTCGAAACTTTGAACCCTAGAAGTGCTGTCATTCATAGACCCGAAGGACTGGGGGCGACATCGAGTTTATGTTTCCGCTCGAGCCCGCCGCGGCGCTAGCGACTTGGCGCATGTTCACAAATGTTTCCCTATCGATTTTTAGATTGGTTTATGCAGAGTCGCCATCTTCGTGCGGGTTGCAGAGTCTAGTAATTCAGGCGTAACTAGCCTACTTTATTTCCTTAACGGTCTGGCCCTGAAATTTTTGAAAGAGTGAATTTTTCGCACGGTAAATTGTGAGTTAATATTTTTTATTTTCATTATGCAAACGTGAAATCCTCGCCCACGACAGCAGATTGAAGACAAGTTTCACCCCATCAAAGGTCAGTGATTTTTTTTATTGTAACATGCTTTATGGTATCGTTTTTGCATAGCTATAATCAAGTAAATATTGTAGAAAACATGTCGCTTAATACACATTTTATTTTACAACTGAACACCTAATTAAAATTTGGCCTACATAGGCTCGGCCAATCGTAAGCCAGAAGTGCGGGTGTGAATCGATACCACTGAAGAAAATCTCCTACCCTTGCCTTGAATGAATTTGACATTAATAAGTGACATTAGTTAATCAAACGTACAGTCATTTGTACGTTTATTTATTAGTCTTTTCGAAGGTTTGAAATTATTAAATGTTATATTATATAACCATAACGGTATATGTTGGTGAAGAGAATTCTAATATTATCTATTACAATTTTAAGTTTTACAAAGCATATCGTAGGCTGCTATATGTTTATTTAGCAATAATATTGCAAATCACAAAATACAACAGTTAATGTTTTTGCTAAAATTAGAACGTTTGTTTTTTGACAGATCACAATATATTATATATATTGATTCCTAAATTACATTAATATAATTTGGAATATAGGGATGGTAATCCAAATAGTGCAGTGAATAAAAATGTATGAGGTCATAACATTACCCCATGATGAAAACATGATTGTTTTCAATCAGTCATACAGGGACATTCGAATTGAAATTGAAAAACTATTTGATGTTTGATAAAGCTCAATTAAATAACATGAAACATTTGATATGGTATTAGCTTACGTTATTTAAACAACTAATACACCAATTTTTGTTTGTCAAATCAGTTTTCTATGTTAGACTCATAAATAATGAGTTTTTCTTCTTCGCGTCGTTCTGAAGGAGTTAAAGGCTTTCAAGGCTTCAGTGAGAATTAACTTCATACATCTTAAAAAAAGATTCCAGTTTTCTGAACTTTCACCAACCAACATCTTAAAAATTTCAAATAATGTAAATGTATTTTAACACTAATCAGTTACTATTAGACTAATCATGATGAAAAAATTAAACTATAAACTATTTTGCAACCATTTAGTTATTCCTCCTAAAAGTCTGTTTTATTAGACGTTTCATAAATAAGCAAAATCACGAAGTAATATGTGTAATTTGCATATGAAGTAGAATGTATGCAGTTATAGCCTTTTAAGTTATTAGCAGAACATTCTGATACGTTATAAGTTAAAAACATTACATTTTTGTACATAAATTTTGAAAATATCTTTGCTTGTGTGACGGCACTTTTGTTGTCTTCAAAACATGCATTTAAGATTAATTGTTTCATAACTAGGGCCTAAAGTGACAGTTTTGGTACGATATCAAGTTTTAAGACCGAGGCTGTAAGCCGAGGTGGAAAAATGACCGAGAAACGTAAAGCAGCTTTAGGCCCGTGTCATGAACAATATTTTTCGTTATACCGCTCAATACAGAACGGTAACCACTTAATAAGACCAAAATGTTACAGCTTGGTAACCTTTGAAGATATCTCCCTTTCATGTCGTTCTTGCCATTTAAAACAATCAGCTGATTGTCTGTTTCATTTGAGTTTGGCTATACTGTGACAATAATGAACAACTATCGATGTATCGAACACACTGAACAATCGATTGATCAAATGAGCGAGTGTCACAAATCAGTTAAACCAACAACAATGCACACAATAAATTACAGTTGGTAATAATAATCTATAACCAGTCTCGATGCAATCGATAGCTCACAATCGCCGCTGACGTACACACGTTAGCAGTTTTAGTACATTATAAACGAACAGCTGACGTCCTCGACATCAGCTGATTCTTTTTCTCCCCAGGGTGAAAAAGAGCTTCTTTAGGCCCGAAACACATGTAATGAAAACTGCCTTTTTCGCAACGGTATAACGCAAATACTATTTCCAGTGATATTTCATAGGTATAAAATAAAATAAATGTAAGGTATTAAACTATTTAAAAAGAATTATGCACTGTAACGATGAAGAAAAACTGATGAAAAATTATTTCAGTGTGTATTTAGTCGACAGCTGTTCAGTGTATCGCTATTGCCCAGCAACGACAACATTTAAGACAGAACGATCGACATTTTTACGATTACTGCCCGCCACCCGTTTATTTGTCTACTTCTGCAATGTGGTCGAGTTTTTTGGAGCTTGTAGTGATTGTAATAAAAACAAGTTTTCCTTAATAGATTTTTACAAAAATTACATTTCTTATGAAAATAGATGTTTGTAGGTTGGACACTAAATTTCGATTTTTTGTTAACTGTTCCATATTTTTATGACTGTACTGAACACTTTTAAAAACTACTTTTATGATGAAATGGTTTTTAATTTACTTTCAAATTGATACATAGTCAGTTTATTGAACAGGCTGGGAATAATTCCTTCTCACAAAACTCTTCTGTCATTGAAAATCGTCTCTTATCAATTGAGTCGTTCAACACTTTGAGGGACAGATTAATCGTCATAGCTAATATTTAAGTTTAAATTGTATAGCCAGGTAAATCTATATTTATTGCTTACACATGTAGTCTGGCTTAAATTTCTGAGATTTCATTTAGTTAAGAAACAAAATGATGTAACGATAAACAACCATTCAGGTTTTTATTTCTTATTCAAATTATTCTTTGTGCATCTGGGGTCAAGTAAGCCCTATATTTTTACGTCATTTATTTGTGATTTTAAGGTCCATTTGGCATAGTGTTGTTCTTTGTTTATTATTTAGAGCTTAGATAGCCATTAATTCATGAATATATTGCTTTTACCTATAATGTATCTCCACCTCCACCGCAGTTTTTTCCAGGTACTTTTTTTCAAACTTTCTTCAAGGCTTTATGTAAGGCCAATGTTGATCACCAATATGTTCCGTACCTTACATGTTTAAGTAAAGATTTCTGATTTTACTACCTTAAATTTTATAGCAAATTGAATTTTATCGTTAAATAAAGGTATTAACTTAATCTTTTTTACTCGAAACCACATTCAATTTTGGGACCAGTATTTTCCGGATATTTAAGATTGTACAGAAACATTTACAACCAGGCAAATTTCCATTTGAAGGAAACAGCTATTAACTTTCAGTGACGAATGCGGACCCAAGCTTGAGTTTGAATTGAGTGAATTTAGTTTGAATAAACTAACATGTTTGAATTGAAGTCCCTAGTGCCAAAAAATATCCTTTTCATTTGTGCTGAAGGTGTACCAAAAATATTTTACTAACGATAAAAAATGCCAATACTCTTCAAGGAATGAATACTTTGTACTGCATCTAATCAGTTAATTCATATAGGATCTGAATTTATTATCAATTTTGGATTTCCCCTATTCGACATTCGTAATTTTGGTTTTTACCTCTATCTATAGAATATTGTACCTGTTTATAATATTATTTTTATAAATATTCATATGACTGGATGATAAGTTATATGATTTCCAGAATTCGAAAATGTTGGTGTATTTATACTCAGCAATGTTAATAGAAATCTTGATAAATAATTTATGTTGTGGAAAACTTGCGATAACAAGAACACAAAGGATCTCAGTCATTAATTTTACTCACGTGTCTTCTAAAAAATCCCTCTCTCTCTAAAAACCCAATGTCTGTGGGATTTGTGTTGGACACTCCTTTGTTGGTTCAATGTTGAATGAAATTTATCATATAACTTTCTCATTCAGGATTGTTGGTCTTCTGTTATCTGACAAATGTAAATAACAACAGTAATGTTTCATGTAAATATCTTACTTCAAGGCCAAAATATATTACGATTCAGAATTTGACGTACTCTTTTTTTTAGTATAAACAAATATTTCTCAAGTTTCTGAATGGCGATTTCTTGAATCGTTTTCTCTTATAAAAAATAACGTTAAAAGCCTCATTCGATCGTTCAAAACCTCTGGCTCGTGATGATTGAATAACAAGTAACTAGTGAACCGAGCCTTGCTCGGTAGTATTTGTTTACCATATTATCCAATTACTTTATTGTAAACAATTTACGTTATTATAGATTTTATTTTTAATTTGCCTACGTATCTCATGTTTTTTGAGCTAGAAATCTGTTATTTCTAGAATTTAACGTTTAGACATTTTTTCAAATGATTGTGCAAGCAACTCACAAAAAACGAACAAACAAAAATACAGAAAATTGTCAGGGTAAATGAGCATCGATAAGGTGTCGATGGATAGGATATATTTAAAACCAATTTTATCTGTATATCATTTGATTTCATTACTCAGGATAAGAACTGACGTACTGTAATGGTTATACGAGTTTTGATAGCAAGGGTGCAAAACAGTTAAGCGCCTTGAGAATCGTTTAGTAGTAGTATAGAACCTGCCACGATCTTCGATTTTAGTGAGTTAATTTCGATGACGATTCTCGAAATTTCTGGGGTCTTCAACAAAAACACGATTACCTTAAATTTTACTAATTGTGCTCTTAAAAAGGTATTTTTTATCCTCATTTTGCAAAAAACTATACATAAATGTAACAAAATTTTATTCTTGAAATTGGCAAGTAAAATTTATTATTGAATTCAATGATCTATTTTTGAATACTTTCATAATTATTGAGCAATCAGTGACAAAGTTCAAGCTTTCAATCACAAAAATCACTAAATATGTGTAATATTTGGCACTAACAACGAGTTAGTTACTGTAGAGCAATAAATAAATATTGGTACAGCGAGAATTCAAAATCTACAGTGTCCTTATCAGTTACTGCTGATACTTAACCACTCACTATATAAAAAACGGCTAGTGTAGGGCCCGGCCTAGTCAGGAGCCAGCTGATACTACAGGGTGCTTTTTTTACGCAACCCAAAACTTTATTTTACCACAGTAGGATTATTCTCCCCAAGATTCCCGAATTTGACACCAATATATTATTTTCTTTGGGCTTACATAAAACATAAGGCCTACAAAAACCATTTACAGGATACCCAGCGCCTCAAAACAAACATAACAAATTTCACACAAGAAATTCAAAGAGGTACTTTACAAAACGTGTTCAGTAATTTGATGGAGAGAGCACTACTTTGTGTAAAATGTCAATGGCGGATTGTTCGAACACATAATTTAAGTTAAATAATTTGATCAAACTTAAATAATAGGTTACCGTATATGAAATGTAAAGATTAACAAAACAATACTCATTTCATCTTTATATGTGCATTATGCAATCTCAAAAAAGGGTTATGTTAAAAAACACCCTGTATAATGTCTCAGCTTGGAGCGTAGAGGGTCTCGGTAATGTACGGAAGTCTTTGGGGTTTCTGAGTCTCCATTTTCTACTCTATATCCTTACCAAATCATAAAAGACAGGATGTTACCCACTTTGACTATCTTCAAATGTATAAATACTGGTTGTGTTTATAACAATTTAACCCTTGCCTCCTTTAAACTGGTTTTGATTCGCTGGGCTGGTGTCAAATATGTAGCATAGCAATACAGTGCGAGACAAATAACTTGGCTAAGTCCACCCATAACATTAATGTTATTCCGACATTGGGTTTACGACGCGGACGTCCCAAGCCACGTCATTTCAATATAGGCTACCTATATTTTGTTCAAAATAGCAAAGGAAAATTTAAATCAAGGAATACGTTAAAATAAAATAAAATGGGTTTAGGACTTTTATCTCTAGGATCCAGCTAAATTTCCCTTTAAAGCGTAATCCAAACAGCGTGTAAAAACTGTCGGAGGAATCATCTGCCTGAAACGTCACGATAATTGGATATTGGTGACAAACTGGCCCCGGGTGGTCGATACACGAGGGTGCGTGACGTAGCGCTAGACATATCGAGTTACCCCAAATTGGAGCCACCATCGAAACTCTTAATCTTAATCTTGCTAAGAAATCGGAGCTAATTAAGTACCGGCTAAAGGTCTTATAAAGGTCATCTTGGAGAGTTTTTATTTTTATGGGACGTCAAAAATAAGAATAACAAAAGTTTTAATGTGTTACAGCTGGAGTAAAATAATGGTGTTATTGTTACGAGGGGAGGATATATTTACTTTTGGTTAGAGTGTGCATTGATTTCTATAAATAAAAAATAATAATTACTAAATATTCAACTATTAAGCGATTAAAGCAATAAAATTGTTTTACATGGATTAAATAGATCCATAAGTCAACAAACCTTTACGCAGTTTTTCTATATTTTATGATAAAGATCAAAACTTAGAATAACTAACTCGTGATGGAAGACAAATAACTAGCATTTTCGTCTTCATCCATCGTCAGAGTTTCTAAGTAATTTATTTATTACCAAATAGTGTGAGATTTTGTCATTTTTTTAATCAATTCAAGTGTGAAACCAAAGTCACTGATTAGGATAAAACTAGGGTAACCTCGATGATAAGTCAATCTCTTCTGACCTCTCAATTCAATTCAATTCAAAACATATTTATTTTGAAATACTGTACATGCAGGTTTCAAAATCCCGTGTGCCTGCAAGGCACGCGCAGGAAAAAGTTTTACATGTAAATGTTATTATATATTTTTATTTCTGGCAGCCACTAATAATATCCTTGCTTCAACTTTTTTAACACCATTATTTTCTTGTGCTTTTTTTATCATGCTCTGCCTGCTCAAAACTTCATATATTTTTGTACTGATAATTTACATGCTCAATTAATTTATATTATCCATCATGCTAACAACAAGTACAGTATAGCTGTACTGAACACGTCATTGAATCAACATTAAAAGCTGTCTACAAATTACATGAAATACATAGAACCTCTTCATAAGAAAACCCTGTTTTTAATCAATCTATATTTGTTAAATCACCTATTTACAAAGGAGAACTTATAATTCCTACAAAGAATTAATTTTAATGTTGACAATCTTTTTTGTTCAGTAAAATTCTAATCCAAAAAACATCACAAAATACTTTCCCGTTTGCGCCACAGGCCTATGCGAATCAGGTAGGAGCTTTGGTGCACACTAGATTAAAATGTAACTATGCGAATATTTAGTCAATTGTAATTTCAAATTGTAAAGACCATGGATTCTACCCCAGGGTTTTATTAATAACTTATATGTTAATTGAGACGTTTAGATTTGCTCAGAAAGAAATATTTTGAATATAGGCTGCAGAGGGTAGAGGAAGTATCCAATCTCCGTTACCAAGAACATTAGAGGATTACTGAGGTACACCGATACCTGATGTTATGGCTCTAATAACATCATACTGTTAAACCACTCAGTATTATGGTGCTAGATTTACCTCAACCATCGTTGTTACTACCAATACTATTTAATTAGTTATGAAGTAATTTTAGTATGACTTAACCATGATTTAACGAAGTTTTATTTATTTTTAATTATTTAACATTGCTTGATAAAGCTTTAGAGATATAAATTGAGTGAATATTTTTTCGTCTATTAAAAATATTGACCAACAGGCCGGCAAGAACAAGAACCATTTTTTAAGGGTTTTACCTCAAGAATTTGGTATTTTAACTTCTTAAAAATCCTTTAAAATGTTACCTAATCTGTGCAAGTTTTATAAAGCGAAAGAAAAAAATAAATGTTTAAATTTTTTTTATTTCTGATCGTATGGAATAGAAAAAAATATAATTTTTCACCACACTACGACGAAATCACCTGTTTTGCAAACGTCAAACGCGGACCGAAACACACCGTTTGCCGCCACAGGACCGAAAACGTTGGGGGCCCTATGGCCGAAAGTCAGCTGATAGTTTATTTGCTTGAAACAACGTCAGAACATCACAAAATTATACGGCATTCAAGACAGGATAGTTGCGATCATATGATTGTCATAGCTGTGTTTTGTTTTCAAGTGAGTCAAATAATAATCAGTTTTTTTATTATTATTTAGGGTATATTTCATTGTGTAGTGTGGTCTCGACTTCGTCTCGAATTTGAAACACGATCTCGAGCCTGCGAAACCTCATTTTCGGCCCTTGTTGCGAAATATACTACTTTATAAGATATTTTTATGATTTATAACATAAGAATTTTATAAGATTCGCTTAAAGATGTGAAGACAATTATTACCACTTCCGATATTTCGGTGACCAATCAACATGGAGCATTAATTCAAAATAAATTGTTTTTTGAGCAAACCAAATTTGGGCCTCTGAGGGGCCCGAAGATTGAAACGTTATGATGGTCTCGTGCTTAGATCTTACTTAGGGACCTAAGGTAATAGCCGCTTCCCAATAGGAGAAATCCTACATTTTAAAACATATCTTACATTTTAAAACTGAAGCCTATCTTAAATGTTGCCTCGAATAAATAAACATTACGCTTTATTTACTTTGTTCTAAGTCTCGGAGTTACTTTTATCCCCCAATAAGCAAGAGTACATAAAACGGACCGGCAGTAACCGTAAACCTGAATTGCTAGTCTGATGTTACAGTTAATTTACACCACTTACTCTGAAGATACTCAAGTACTTTGCCAGTAATACTATCACAGACTAACAGTACTCAGTTATTCTTTTCGCAATGTCTGAATGATTAATTCCTTGATTTTACCTATTGTCTCAAAAATATTTCTCTATGTGAAAATTCTAGAAATAATAAAGGTCTAGCTAAAAGGTTTTATGTTCAGTTCTCACAGGTCACATCACTAGAGAAAATCTAAATACGTTAATTTGAAACTAACCCAATAGGCCTTTCATATGTTACCATTTTAGTGAAAAATAACAATAGCAAATGTAGCTAAAAAAACCAAGATGGAACTCAATATAGAAACAGCTTTCATCAGAGGATGTTGATTGAAGATTGCACGTATATAATACACTAACACATATATCAATCAGAGATGAAGTTTAGAAAACATATATACTACAGAATAAGGTTCGGCTTTCCTGGTGGAGTTTGTGAAATTTTAATTCCAAGGTCTTATTTCGGAGGAGTTTTAAAAAAGCAGTATTTCATAACTAATTTTTTATTTATTTTATCACGACTTACGGAAATCCAGCCATTAATGGGACATAAAATCCTACATTTCTGCATCCGGGTAGAAAAACTCTAAAATCGGATTGGCTTGGTACATCAAGATATATAATTTATAGTTAAAATCCGCCCCCATTTAGTGCTAATAATTTATTATTACCGTAAAAAGATATCACGGTATTGTAGTCACGTCTCGTTAAAAACGCATATTAAAATTGTTTTAATCCGAACTAATCGTTCAAACCCCATAAATTTGATATTGTTAGCACACCACAATGTCCACAATATTGCCCGAATGTATCATAATTGGATTAAATCGGATAGTTCCACCTGATCGGGTTTCCCTAATCGCTGCACTCATGATGATGTGAAATTGTTTCATCGTTTGAAAGTAAATGTAATGAATAAAAACCAATTCCAAAGATTTGTACTTGAATGTTAATTTTATAGGTATTTTTCGAAAACCCAAAATCAAAAGATACATTATTTTTATTTGTCTGAACCTCTTACAAAATTTTTAAGTGGCTTATTCAGTTTTATATCTCCATCCAAATTATAACTCCTAGCGTATTAGGTCATTAGCCATACATACATTATGTACCTATACCATATGTCCCTGAGCGGTATAATAGCTTTCAATCTAAATAAAAATAAGTGCAATGTATTTGTAGGAATATGAGAATATGAGTTTTGACTAAAAAATATAACATGCCATATCAGCACCTGACACCACAAAGTAAATTATGGCGGAGGTAAAAAATAGCATTACAATTCACATTTACCTAAAAAGATAATTCATAAAAAGATAAATTTTTTTAAATTAAATAGTTATATTTAAATCTAAAAAGTAACTATTAAAAAAGAGATTAAGAGTTTTTTTTAATAGAATTTGACGAACAAAAAGTCTTCAATAAAACTCTCTTATGGAACACTCTGTTTTATTTATGTAGGGATATTCAATCAGAAAAGAAGAAAAATATATTATTCATTGTTTGTAAGCTATAAACTAAATATAAAAATATAACGTTTGTAATTTTTTATCGACGGATAGCTTTAAATGCAAGGAAAAATATCAACTACAGATAATAACTTGTAAATTAGTGAGTGATAAAACCAGAAATACCTTCGTCCTCTAGAAAATTGAAATGCTTAGCGACTTGATAGTAAACATTTCTGTTATTTCAGTATATTCAACTAAAGCCAGAAATCTGACAACCACGGTAATTAATTCACTTCAGCTTAGAAGGATTGTATTGTGTGGTGGATGTTGAATAGGTTATGTTTGCAACAGATTTATTCTGCATTAATTTTGATGCCGTTTCCAAACGTTCAGCCGACTACCAAGTAGATATTACACTACAAGAAGGTAATAAAACGATTGCTAACGAGTGAAGGTCTAGTTAAAGAAATTTTTCCCCCTGATGAAGAATTTTATTATGCCATTCATAGTTATTTTATTGTCGTCTTTTCAACTGGGAAACAATCAATTGAACCCAATATCCAATATCCAATGGTAGTTGAGCAGAACGCCATGAACAACATGGATTTTTGTTTAATGTTTCATATCACGTGGAACTGTTATTATGTTTGAAGGAAGATATTACATATTTGGTTCAAATTTTAAGTAGATCTTTAGGCATTAGTTCTTGTTGAGGGATTGAACATAATATGTGTTTTTTTGTATCGATTTTATCCTTACCCAGCACGATACCAATACATGATACAAATATTGTCGAAAAACTCCTTACCTGTGCTAATAGGCCAGTATAAATGCTCATTCTCTAAGAAATTCATTTAGCTAATCAGTAAACAGCAGAATCAAGTTGATAAATTAGAGAAGGGCATTTCACCAACCAAATACAGTAATTTCTGCAGCTCGTTCTATCGCTGAATCTGCCGGAAGCGCGAGATCGCGTGAGGACCACTAGATTCATCAAATTCGATAGCGATCTCTAACGTGAACTGCGCAAATGTTCGCCTCACATAGTTTCAACCTGCGTCCACACTGGGCGAACACTAGGCCAAGTATATATAACTCCAGTTCGCTATCGCCGAATCAGGCGAATCCAACTTACACAAGCGTTTAACAAATTGCCGCATGAGGCCTTATTAAAGTCACGTAAAAACAAGTCACGCAGAACGCAACAGAAAACGATTTGCTCTGTTTTTGTGATACTGAACTTGAGCTATAGTTATTTGTGTGTTAATTGAGTGAAGTATGACATTGTCTCACGAGTGAAACTTTTCACGAGGGAGACAATGTGCTTTACTCTCGAAATACACACAGCATTTTGCCTCCATTGGAAATAGTCAATGCCCAAACTTTAAACATCATTTCATTATCTTAGTAATTAACAAACAATATTAATTTCGTTTCGATCTGTAATGTTGAATGCAACCATTCATACATCAGTGATCAGCTGATTGTTGCAACATTCTCTCACGCTTAATTCATAAATGTTTCTTACTGCTGATTGTTAACAATGTTATACTTGTGTAGTATTCCTGCCACCAAATCAGCTGTTAGCGCCTGCCATCTGTTGAACCTTAACGTATTTGCACGTCTGCGTAGCAATTTGAAGGCTTCCGATTTTTTAATTATTGATTTCAATGTTATTCTTTTGGGTTTAATTTGTCTCCCTCAGGGAGTCAAAGTAATATCTTTACTCCCGCTGGGAAAAACATTATTTTACTCAATCATCACAAGGAGTAAAATGAGTCGAAACACAGCAGGTATGGGAAAAATTAATTCTCTACTTCACTGCCCTTCTTGAACTCGTATCTGCTCAAGTGTAAATTGGGACTTGAAATGTCTTTCGAACGAGATGCAAATAAAATCGTTAAATACCTATTTATGGCATTAACAAAAGCAAAATTCTATATTTACGTATATCCTTTAAAGAGAATTAATTCCTTACACTAAGAAACGTAAATTCTTCTTTAAAAACATTTCCTCCTGTATTGTCTCACAACGAATCCCTCAACTCCCGGTTTATTTAATGGTATGACTATTTAAAAAAAAATCCGTTATTATTATGAATTATAGCTAGTCAGTTAGAGGTAAGGTAAAAAAGGTTTATAAAGCGAATTTCACAAAATCAAACAACAAAAAATTGTGACTCGCACAATATATGATCTTGGATTATATTGTTAATCATAGAAACACTATTGTGTAAGATACTACTAAGAATTTAAATTATGACATGAAGACTGTGAAAATGAAATACATTTTTCAAAGTTAGCACAGAAAAGAGCATTCGTTTTTATTTCCTCGATGATTACATTGTAAGTTGATTGCCCCCCAGGGGCACTGTTGCCTTGCCTTTTAATTATTCATAATTCTTAACGGGTCTTTAAAACCATAGTAAACTTAATTTTTCCTAGGACATGAAAAGAGACCTTAGAGACGTGAGTGCAGTATATTTATTTTAGCTTTATTTGTTTATTGCAATCAATAAAGTTACCTACTTTGATCTGTACTGTATAAGTGGGTCGAGCTTAACTTTCCTGAAGGTATTTTTTTCTGGTAAAATAAAACTAAACTGATATTTTTAAATAAAAAATAACGATTTTATAGTTCTCTAAGTTTTGATAGTTATTCTTACTTTTGTCAGTGAATTAAATTTAAGTTATTTTTCATTATATATAACCATTTATAATTTTTTTTGTCGTTATAATTTACATAAAACCTACAATAGTCAGACCAAAACGCAGCAATTTTCAAATTATATTTTTACGACATATTTTTTACCTAGAACTCAAAATTAATTTTCTTATCATTCTGTTTCCCTGAACTAGAATCCTGCAATGTTTGGACAATAAAATATGGAAGTTCAATTCTAAGTGACTAAAGCATAAGCGAAATCGCTTGCTATTACTTATAAAGGCATGCATGTAGAGAATACTTTTTTATCTTAATGAAGGAACGAAACACATCACCATTTTAGGGTCTGAAATTTACATTACACATTTATATCACAGTAAGCGCATACCAGAATTATATCTTTTTACCAATCAAAAAATCTAGAATTATCTGTATTTAAAGGCAATGGACCTACTTCATAATGGAGAAAAATTAGACATATATTATAACATTATTAATTTTAGTTTTTCTTTCAACTCAAGCTCACGCTCTAGATGAAGGCAGTAATCTCATCAGCAATTTCATTGAGTTACTGCTTCCAGCTGCGTTAAGTGAGTTACCGTAAATTCCATTTACAGACTAATCAAACACCATGTTAGCAGAAAGCGAGGGTTTAAAATAATCCCTCAGTATCATCTTAAGTATTATTAGCTTACAGTTGTGGAACTGCCAAAACCACAACTTTATAATATATTTAAAGAGTCTTTGTGTTGTATCACAACAAAGTGTTAAATCCCTTTGCAAATGCAAATGCATATGTTAACAGACAATGCAAAGTGTTAACTGTAGGTGTTCGTGTTTGATTTTTTAAGTAATAGTTTTTATGTCACTAACACAAAAGAAATTTTGATATTGACCTTCAAATGTTTCATGTTTGAAAATGTCAATATTTATTACTCAGATATTTTAAGTAGTTGCATCTAGTACTCACACTCTTGCTTTTATTGCAAATTGTTTTTTCCAGGTCTTTAAAAGAGAATTATCAAAACCTTTTTACCCGGTATATTATACATTGTATATGCTTTAAATACCTTCAAATGCTTAATTTCAGCTATTGGAACCTTTTTTGTATTCAAGTTGAGAATAATGTCACAGAGGAAGCTAACTGTGGAAGGTGACATCTTACGTTGAATCACATGCGTAAAGTTTAATGTTACGACTTGTAGGCTACAAAAAAAAAAACATAATTTGACATCACTTAATTTGATTTTGATTGCATTTGAAGGAAGAAGAAGGTGCAGCTTGTTAGCGCGGTGGAGATGGGAAGTGGCTCAGCCTGTAATTAAAAGGTAAATTGTTCATCTTGCAGGAGAGAAAGGGAGTTAGAGAGGGAAACGATGTACCACTTGGTAGTTCCGCTAACTAGAAGTTCCACAATCTCTATCTTGTAATGCGATGAACTCTGTCGGTCTGGTTTACTGGTGCTCTGGGTAGGCTCGTATAAAATGCATCCAATAGGCCTCCCTTTTCTCCCCGAATCCAATATCATTCCGTATTTAACAGCTATTTACTGATTCAATACTCGAATGCCTACATACCTTCATGCATATCGAGCTCGATAAGGAAAATTGACTATGCATTGTCTCGGGCTTGTGGTATTTTCAGTTATATTAAGAAACATAAATTGTGCATGATGATGAAAGAAAGAATAAACATGGACACAGAATAAATTAATGATACATAATGGTAAATCAGGATTTACGGTTTGATAACAGAATTCATTGTTTTTCCTAAAATTCGACTATGAAAGACCAGTAACAAAATCATATTTTTATGACCACCATAGTAGTTTTGTACCAGTAGTAAAATATGTTTTATAACTGAAACAATTATTATAACTGATTGATTTTTTGAACTTAGAATTCATTTGACATATTATAAGAGTATTTATTTGGACATTTTGAAATAATGTTTGATTTAAATTATACACGCACGGAAATAATGCTAGGTAAAATAATAGTTTTCGTATCCCGCGTTATCCTAACCAAACTTAGTTTCAATTGATTACGAGTACCTGGTTCCCCCCCCCACTCCCTCTATTCCCACCGCTCATCTTTTCAATTGCCATCTCTGCCAACAGAGAGAATTGAATTGCTCGCTGCTTTAATTGATTACTTGCTCAAACGGTACTCTGCTTCCTGAAATAATAACAATACCAATGTTATACCGGTGAACTTGCCGTTTTAATGATGTACTATAAACTTTTAATGTAGAATTATAACTGGTGTAGTCATGCCGTTTCTTTTTTAGAAAAAAAACCCTCTACACTTTTTTATGTAAATATTTTGCCATATATAAACCTCAAAATATTTATATTCAAAAATATAATACAATTTACGCAAGTAAAGTTATCATATTATCTTACAATATTTTATTTCCTATTCTAATTCAAATAAAACTACCTATAAATAGTAATTTTAGGAAATTGTAGATCAAAGTTTTTCAATTTCTTGCTTTAATTTCCTTTACTACTATTGTTATATTATTGGTTATGTTTTAAATATCATTTTGTCAGAAATTTTAAGCTGAATATGAATCCACAATTGTTTAATTTGTAACAATTGTTTGTAGTTTTTTTAGAGCTCTGCTTAAATAGATATGGAAGTAATAAAAAAAACTTGACATTTTAAAGACGAAATGTCTTGTCTCATGATAAAAACTAAAGTTAATTTGAATTTTATACTTCAAAAATAATTTAAGAATTTTTTTACAATACAGTTTTTTGTTTTGAAAATTCACTTGGACCAGGAGCTGCGTCGACAACCACTTCTTTTGGAGGATCCTGTACATTATCAGGTTCTGATTCCTGGATCAGGGCTGAGCAAGTCTTGAATTTATTCCTCACAGAACTCTTTTCTAAACTTCGAAGCGTTAAAATAACACTGGGGAAGTCGGCCCCCTTTTCCCCAGACTGCAAGGGTCTAAAAAAAATAATAATTTGACCAAGTTAAAAGTTAAATTCAAGTGTAAGGTGGACAAAATATTGTTCAGAAACATTTATAGAGTAGAAACAATAAATATCTGAAAACATGTTTTTTTGACCCTAACCTCTAAAACTTGCTGTCCTGTAAACTTTTGTCCGGTAAGATAAGGTCCTTTTTCCCTTGGCGGGTCACAATTATTTCTTTTCTTTTCTCAACGAAGCGAGACACCATCAGTTTTAGTATTAACAATATGGGTGTGTAGAAGCTCAAAAGAATTGATATTTTCATCTAGTTGGTTTCAATTTGGTTTACCGATCTCCGAGATCGTAGTCAAGTGACCTTTAACCGTGATGTTTTACTGCGTAGCACCGAAGGCTAAACGTTTTGTAAGTTAAGTATTTCATTTCATTTGTTCATAAATTATCTTTTTAATATACAGAAATATTTTGGAAATGTTGAACGAGGAAAAAGAAGCGAGGAAGGGGTGGTTTCATCAGTTCGTTCCTTGTAAACGGAGTTTGTGCTGTGAAAAATAATTTGTCGCTTATCGATTTCGGAAACCGGAGACAGCTTGATAAAAGCTTTGTGGCTCAAGAAACGCATTTCGCGCGAAAGATTTTCAGTTCCACGACTGCCACAAAAATAATACTTCGTAGAACGATATTTATTTGCAAATAAATCTTCATTTATATATGTTATTTAATCGTCTTGCGTTATTGTTAAGTTAGTTAATGGCCAAAGAATTTCAGAAAAAGCAATTCACGTGTTTTAAATCGTACTTTTCGGATGTCTGAAAAACTGTGATAAGCATTAGGTCGTAGCCAATAATCGAATCAATGTAATATTTTCCTATTTGAAACCAATGGCTAAAAAGTGCTATTTTTGTTGGTTAAAAAAGTGCTCAAAACAACAAACCCTCAGAGAGTTTGAAGGATGAATAATTTACTAAAACGGCTTTAAGAATATATTAGATGTTAGATTTTTAACACATACCCCCTGATTTACAGAGGGTTGATGAAATAATATCATTGGTTAAATGAAGAGGTGTTTGTTACGTTTAAAAATTCTGGCTGACCTAAGAGAAAACAGGAGGGATATTACTTTTGGGATTGTGTATCCCAATCCTTTGGTAAAATGAACTAATACATTTTCACGTGAATGATATGTCATAAAGTTAATTCATCCGGAACTTACACGATTTAATATTTATTTTATTTAACACGTCGTAATTAGGACGAGAGGTATAACTAACCTTCTAAAAAATATTCATCCAGTATTTATTCTCCTAGTTTTAAGTTTGACCGATCCATCATCCCTCCACCAATCAACCCCATAAAAGGGCTTGGTTAGGAAATTCTAGGAAAATTGTAGTTTTAATATAAAACCGTCCTTAAGAGCACAAATATAAAGAAAAAGGCTGAACAGCTGATTAATTTGTTATTGTGTGTATTTTTTTGTTTACTTAACAGATGCTGAACAGCACGTATCCGATGATTTGAATAAATACGTGTAATGTGAGTATCATTTTAGGCCCCTATAAGGTTTTTTATTTTTGAGTAATAAAAGACTTAGCCTAACCTACATTACAGTATGTTACTGTTTATGTTGAGAAACGTTATCAGAGAGGGGGAGCGTGGGAGGGGGTTTAGGGTTGTTCAACCAAAGGTCGCCCTGAACAGCTGATCTAACAACCTCGCGTCACGCCACCGTACCGAGAATTATCCCGCCTAGGGTTTCCATTGAATCTCTAGTAGAACGTGACACTTTATGATCTTTAACTTTTCCTTGAAACTTAATTATCTGTATGTTCTACAAATAACTGTGCTTCCCCAATTAGACTAGAAAATTAACAATAGTTACCTTGAAATGAGATAAAAACTTCCAAATTCCCAGAAAGTAGTATAAGTATACGCATAAGCAGCCCACGAGGAAAGCCCAAAGGGAGTTTTAAGGATGTGAATAGGCCATGTGTTGACCGGGTTCATGACCTACCTTTGTGTAAAATTTCATCCCAGTCGGTTCGGAAGTTTTTCATTCATCTAGGAAACAGATAGACAGACTTATTTTTTGTTTCTATATGGAAAACATGTATACTTTAAAAAATTATAAATAGATATTCTAATAAAACTTAATTGTCACCGAATTTTACACAGTGAATCAACAAATCTGAAGTGATTTCAGATATAAGCCCCTTCAAGTATGATCTAGAAAATACTTAAAATAAATTAAATGTTAAAGTAATTTAAAATTAAACCCCTCTTGATATTGCTATCGTGTATAGTGTATTTATAGAGGGTTGAAGAAACAATATCATAGGTTCAATAAAGATCTGTTTATTACGTTTACTTTAAAACGACAAACTAACACGTTAAATTCAACTATTGGAGCAAAACTGTAATGATACAGATACAATTGTTATAACAGACTAAGGCGGGCAGATATAGGGGTGGCGTTGGCGGTGACAGGGGATCGTAACCGCAGACCTGCGACCGAGTCAAGCGGCCCCCGAGGCCTTACAAGGCACATTGACGACCGGCTACAAGGTCAACTTTCGCTATTCATCTCCTTTATTAAAACTTCCCCCTCGTTCCATCATAATATAACCCACCTCTATTTTATTAAATATATTGCAATTTATTTAGTACAAGAATTCATAGCAAAAACATAGTTTTTAGTTTAAATCGCATTAGGAAATTGTTAGTGGACAAGCAGTATTTTTAAAGTTCAATATAACATTTATTTTGATATTACCGATAAAAATATAACAGATTCAACAACTGTAAAAATCAAACTTATTCACTGATAAGCTTTTTAACTTTTAAGAGCCTTTAAGAGATGTTTACACATGCAAATTATCAATTTAATAAACAGCCTGTACTATCTCTGTATTTTGTACATATCATTCAAAGATTTTCAGTGGTTTCAATATTAATAAGCCAAAATGAAATTTATTTTCGGAAATGTTTTCAGTTATTCGCAGTTTTTACGATTGACCCAACAATATTATCTGCAAAAAAAACATAACCGCAATGAAATTATTATCCCTGAAATTTTGGAACTCTCTAGGCATAGGCATTCTTGAAAATATTAAACAGTTTGGATCCATGGTTCGTTAAAAGAATCAGACCGAAAAGAATCACAAGTAGGGTTCTCAATCCTGGGATTCGGGATCCCGGGATCCCGGTCGCTTTTGAATACCTGATAATCCCGGGATCAGAGTCTCTCAATCCCGGGATTGACGGGATTGCAAAAGAATCATTGTTTCTGAATTTTTGCGTGATTTTAATGTTTAACTACTGCAAAAGTCGTCCTTTCAAACATATAAACATAAAATTGTTTAGGAAATTAATATTCCAATACTAATAATTAATAGCAACGTTTTTTTTTAATTTTTTTAACTCACACCCCTTTAGACTGTAACTTACCATTCCCAAAGTTCACTTTGTCCAAAATCAAAATTCAATTCAACAATAACCTTATTCCTGGAATATAATGGGACAGTACTCAATAGTTTCCTTATCGCTGCTCCGAACTTCCTTTGCAGTTAATTCCCACGATTCGATGTATTCTAAAGGCCACGCCCACACAGGGGACTTAATTTAGATATTTTTAACCTACTGCATTTTTTTAATCCTATCTGATCACCAAAACTTTCAGTTGCTATCGGGGTTTCGTTTAGGAACATCTGAGCGGTCGGGACGATTTTGTGTAGTGAGTAGTGAGTTTCATCAATAATTGTTATTTTAAAAATAACCTAACCAGGTCTGTGAATTAATTGTGAATAGTGAATTAATATGAGTGACCAAAAAAACTTTCTTGTGGCCCATAAGAAAGATTGTGATGTTTCATTTGTTTGTTATCATCGTCTTACACAAAAGGACGGAAAAACAGTGCAATGTAAGATTTACAAATTTGTTTAAAAAATATTAGGCCGCTCTAGGAAGGGACAACACACTTATCTGTCAAGCACGCAAAATATAAATGACATTGAACAATTTGGAACAACAGGTAATCAGCCATCAACAAGCTCATAATTAACGAGTTTGTAAGATAGAATTATTGGTAGTTTTAATAAAAAATGGCATAAGCGTTGTTCTCACACAGTAATATATTCTAGATAGGCATATATAGAAAACGGGAATCCCGGGACTGATCCCGGGATCCCGGGACTGATCCCGGGATCCCGGGATCGGCTTTTGTCAATCCCGAAATCCCGGGATTGGAATTTAGGTCCGGGATTGAGACCCCTAATCACAAGAAATACATTTTATAGCAATATATAGAAATATATTTTTCAAACAACATCGCACATAAAATGTTAACAATTCTTTGACACTGATAAGCTAATACATTTTCTCTCTGCGTTATGATTACAAATGTCTTCAAAAACATAGATTAACGATTTATTTTAATAAATAAACCTATGTTTTCATTTGCTAAAAGCCATAATCTTAAGTGTGTGGAAAATAAACTCTACTTTTTTCTATTTTGTTACATCTTCAGGCATAATATTAAAAATCTTAAGACCTAGAAAACTATAAAAATTAGTATCAGGTTGAAGTAATCTTTTGTTTACTCCTACATTTGTATGTCTCTTTATGTAGTTAATCTATAATTACAATACCAGTTACAAATTTGTACATCTCTTCAGTCACTATCTTATATAACATATCGCATACCAGAGTTTGGATTGTTATTTTCAATTTTCTTTGCAGTGCATGCAGACAAAAGTAAGAATAATCGTTTGTTTACCGTAATGTATCCTCACTCCACATGTAAGAAACATTTGTCTTTAGAATTGCTTGGAAGTGCAATAGTGCTAGTCTGCCAACCATTTGTTTTGACATAGCATCCGTTCAGTATTTCCATCCTTGTAATTTACAGTTATATAGTACGTACTGGGTCATAATATTTACAAACAAAAAATAAGCTTTCTTATTTTCTATGAAAATTTTGAGACAACACAAAGTTTGTGTACACAAGCATTTTAAATTTATATTCTTAAGGTATATATATATATATATATATATATATATATATTTGTCTAGATTTGAATCACATCACCATACCAAAACCCATATTTGAGCTTTAAATCATATAATTTGATGCTTTAGTAATTGAACAAAGGTTTCATTTACCCCTACAAATAATATTTAAAGAACTTAGATCCTAATTAACGTCAATATTTTTTACCACGTAAGATAGTTTTATTTTATTTTCTAAATACTCTTTATTTAAAAGTTGTTGAAGAAACAAAAATATTAACGTAATCATTTTAGTCGGATTATAACTCGGAGTTAACTCTAGCTCTGAACGTGTAGGTTTTTAATTGACAAGAAAAAATAACATACATCAAGATATTCGGGAGTATCAATAAGTGGGTTGTAAAGCCTTTACGACATCTCTTTTCATAGCAGCTCATAAACCTAAGCAGGCCAAGACTTATCTGGGGTTGTGTTCGAGGAGTCCCTCAAATAACTGAGGGTTTGATTTTCCCTCGCACTCACAAGGTCAATGCAAACCCGTTTCAATAAACATTTATGTTCAATATGTTACGGAGGAAGGCAGAGGACTGTAAGGGGTAGTGGAGTGCCAAGAGGGGTGGGGAGGGGTAGTTTGTATTGATCACCCCAGCGCACAGTTACCCTGCCATACCTTCACTACTGATTTTTGCAGTAACAAGAATCGCATCCAGATCCTTCGTGTCATTTGGATTTGCAAAAGTGTTTATGGATCATATAATGAATTGTTCGGACGTTGCATTAATTTAAGTAATGTTTTAAGAAAATAGGTTGTATACAATTCCTTTTTAGTTTGATAGCACCCAATTCCAATTATTTGTAACCAAATGAAAAGTATTTCCTTATATTTTTAAAATAGGCAATTTAAAGAACGAATAATCAATTTGCAAGCTTATCGTCAGTCTTCCAGTAAAGCTGACTTGTGAGGGAACACGAGGGAGTAGTATTTTTATTCAGGGTCGAAAAATTATTATTTTATTACTGATGTATGGTCTTTACGTTGTATATTTAAATTATAAAACGTAATTATATTATTACAATTATGGTTCGATTTTGACCGGAGCTGAGAGTCGTTGGTTTTGAAAAAATATATAACTGTTCATAGTTTTTATTTGGACCGAACGCGGTCAATGACCGTACCGTCAGCATTCTCTTTAAATTTTAT
This sequence comes from Flexamia atlantica, assembly GCA_035578135.1. NCBI lineage: Eukaryota > Metazoa > Arthropoda > Insecta > Hemiptera > Cicadellidae > Flexamia > Flexamia atlantica. The sequence goes on from JAQJVK010000003.1 coordinate 58,715,864, forward strand.
TTTGGGTTGAGCTTAAATTGTTATATACAGGAATACATAAAGCGGATGCTCTTCGAAGATACAATAAGGCATGGCGGAGTGTTTGATTTTATAGACCATCGTACTTCGAATATACAGCTATTTTACGTTTTCATCATATCAACTCGGACGAACAGATTTAGGCTTTACTTATTGTTCATATAAAGTTAATTCATTTAAAAATTTAAATAATTAAATTATAAAACTGAGAAAAAAATGTTCTAACGATAAAAAGGCTTTTGACGATCTCAAGAGAGATACTTACGTTTATTGCAGCCTTGTGAAGATATTTAGGCCGTCACGAAACCGGGAGCACATTAGTCTAATATACTGGACCTTAGACGGAGTTAAGTTTTTTTATACCCTTATAGAATCCGTTAAGTGATCCTGGGCCAAATAACAATGCTAAACCACGAATGAAGAATTTTAATATTTTTAACGCTATTAAAATAATAAATCAAACCAGTCCTCAAAAACAAATTCTATCACTAAATACTTGGATTGGAAGAGTTATTGAGTATCGCTCGTTTGCTCATTTGCTATTTTTTTATTGGCATTGACAAATAATATATTAAGTCCTTCCTAAAAAAAACTATGATAACAGACTTGAACTTTATATGCCTAAATAAAACCAGGGTAAATCATTATTCTATAATTCCCTTAAGACATTAGAAAAATGAAAAAATAATTATCTTCGAGAGAAAAAGCGATTCTGTGAGAATGGATTAGTTAATATAAAGAGTGGAGAAGAATAAAAGCAATTTACCTTTCCGACCGTGCGTGAAATTGGAATAGCTTAATCTTTATTTTAAAAATAGTTGTGTTGTACACAGTATTGAATCAATCAAAATACAGAACTGATTTGAAGGTAATATAACGCATCAACAGTTTGTATATGAATGTAATTGGTACGATTCGCCGATAACTTGTAATATGTTAGGATTCTGTATGTCCATGGGAATCGAATATTAAGATTACTAACAGGAAAACTCCCGAAGGAGGAAAACTTGCTTGCTTACATGCTTTTTCCTCCCTAAAAGCAGCAGGAAAAGAGTGAATGAAACATTTTAGCGGAAGGTGTGAGGATTTAAGATTATGAAAATAAAAAATTAAGATTTTAAGACGTTATGTAACCTAAGGCGACTATTTTAATAAAGTACCTCTAGCTATTGTATTAATTTTAATTTTAAAATCTGCGACATAATTCAGAAAAAATATTACTGCAGAACATAAGTAAAATAATACAAATTGTTTGCCGTTGGAAATTCATCTATTAGCCTTAAAATGTTTTTAGGAAATGAAGATAAAGAATATAGAAGTAAGTCTCTGAGACGATTGGTTGTAGAGTGGAACAATAATTTATGTAACAAAACACGGTAATTAATAACTGATAATTAACAAGGTCTGTTCCTTGTTACTTCCAATGATGACCTTTAAATCTTTCCTCGGGACATTCATTCCATTTATCGTCTTGATCATTAGTTCAAAAGGTCATGCGTAGCTAACTTTTATAGCTTGCTTGTACCGTTAACTAAGTTGTCACATATAATCTCCTTTGGATCGATTGGTAAACTCTAATAAACTTAAGATTGTATTTTTAACTTTTAAGCCCATACTTTAATCTCCATGTTATGTATAGTAAGTAACATACTGTACATGGAAACATATTATACCAGCAAAGTGAATTTTTTTATGACAACTACAATAAGTATTTTTGGCTTAACTGCTAGGATAGCTGTTCATTAAATAGTTGAGCAAAAGATAGCATACCTGTTGAGTAAAACAGTAATCCGCTCTGAATTTGTACTGATATGAATTGTGTTAAAAACAATTGTATAAGCTCTTGATAGCTGTGGTTTTTAATTTTAGACAGTTCAAATAGATTATTTTTTCTATAAGACGTGTATGTTGATAATGGGAGGGATTTATTTAAGTGTGTAAAAGCATGAGTCACTGTCTGGTTGAAACATGAACCTCATTCATAAATTTCAATTCCTTTGTTCATAAAAATGGTCTAGTCATATAATTTATGATCAGATAAGTGAGAATAGTTTTTTTTTGGTAGGAGGTGGAATGCATTTACGCACACTGAGGGGCTCATTGTCCCCTCAGTAGTGTCGGACTCCAACGAGCTCGAATTGAGAATAGTAGTCACTAAACATTTGTTGGTTATAAAATTATTTTACACTGTTAATCTGTTTTATTCTAGTATTGTATTGTGGGGACATTTTTGTGCAATACTGCTTGTCGGGTCATTTGCTTTTTCATTTGATTTAATAGAAAATATAATATTATAGTTTTTATCTTCTCGCTAAGATTCGAAAATCTTTAAAAAACTTTCGCTTAAACTTTTTTTAACTTTTGCTTAAACAGGGTGAGTATCAAAAATTAAAAATTAAGGTTCACGAAAATATATGCAAGGTTTAAAAAAAAAAAACATTTATCATTGGGGAGCAAGAACTGCGACATCTGGAAATAAAACATCCCCGGCAAAAGATATAAAACGACTGTTCAAACAATAAGGCAATTATAAAGGCGTCAGCAGCAGCGACGCTAGTAAAATGAAAAAGCAGCCCTTGGCTGGATAAGGTTGAGGAGGGGTGGGTACACCCTTGAGTTGTCGCACGGGTTCGAGTCAGAGCATGAAACGCCATATAATCTAATCTTCTCACGTTGTGTGTCCATTCATACTCTGCTGTGACCTTTAATATTCTTGGAGTTTATTCAATTGTATTTCTCCGACAGCACGTTGCCTCTTTGTTTGTTTTTTATTTGCCATTACATTTTCAACCCATGCACTTGGCTGTAGGGAAAAAGATATACCTTTATGTCCCTATTGGTTAAGTATAATAATTCTTCTTCTATAAGTTATTTCTTCAGTAGAAACCGAATAAAAAAATCATTACATATCATCTTAGTAACTATCTTGAATTAGTACTATCGTTAAAGTCAAATTAATGATTACGTTACAGATTCAACATTTAAAGTTTTGATTAATTTTGATTTGAAAATTAATTTTACAAGAAAATTTTAATTAAAAAACCGTTATACAATTTTTAGAGCACACGTCATGTGAATCCTATTATAGTCTGAATGTTGCCAGTAAAAGTGGCTTGAACGAGTTTTTGAGGATGGGGAAAACAGTGTAACCCTTATCAGAACCTTAATGAGCATTCATGAAGATCCGCAACAGACACAAGCTATAGCAAAAGAAAATTCGTGCTTCAACAGCCATACTGTGGAAGGGTTGTAATTATTAAATGAGCGGTTAAGCAATTTTTTGAAATCTTATATCAAAACTATAAATGTATACAATGAATATATAAATTTATGTATGTAGGCATGTATGTATAATAGTGTATAATGTATAATAGTATGTATGTACGTACATGAAAATATTAAACAAAAAAATACCATCACCTCAAACATTTTATTTTTAACATTTTCCAACGTGACTTTTAAGACCACCCTATCAGGGAATCGGCCACTAAACTGTAAAATATTAAAGCAGGCAAATGTCGACCGGAAATTGCAGTCCGTTGGGTGGGCTATACATTATTCAAAACTACTTTAGGCCTAAGTACTAGGCCTTTAGTTTATCCGACTGCAGATCTGGGTAGAAATAGTTTCTATAGCTTTTCGCGATCTAAAGAAAATACTTTTCGTTAAATGGCATTTCAAACGGATTTGGTGTGAAAGAGTAGAGTCCGCGTACTAAACGGATTCCATCATGATCTAAGATAGTGAAAGAGTTAAAAAAAGTAACAAGATATTTTAAAGAAAAGAAACATAAATTGTAAATGAAAGAAGTAGAAAACAAAACTAGAACCATGAATGCAAACTAAAATCCTCCAAATTACACTCAACATACTGCCAAGTCCATGCATCATCAATATAAGGGCAGACATTTCTGGCGAGTTTTCAACCATCGATGTTGAATATATTAAACAAGTTTGAGTTGAATGTTACCGATCCAAATTCCGTAGCCCAACATTCATAGTTGTAGTACTGTATCAAACTTTTCTTTAGTCTTGGATGTTTTTGCGATGCAAAGTTGAGCTTCATCATTTGGTACTTGTATTTAAGAAAGGAAACACATAATAATGATGTTAAACATAACATAATAATAATTATGTTTCATTTTGCAATGGCTGAGTTTGCAGAGCTTGTATACGGGTTACGAAAGATAGCGCGATTTTAAATTATAATAACGCTTTGTGCCTCCAGAAAGAAGAATTAAATCTTGCAACTCGAGTAATTGACGATGGCCATGAAGAAACTGCTTTAAAAACATAGAGGATGATTGAACAATCCTGGATTTAAGATCAGTCACATGTGTTGGCCGGGGTAAGGATTAAAAGTAAATAAAAACATGTTAATTATGTTAAGTAAATAAAATATACTATGTAATTCGTACATTACTCTTTTGAAGTTGAGAAAAAACAATTGAGTACGTCGAAAAATGTCTTACAACCTGATGCTTGACAGACCTTTACCTCATACTTAAGAGGCCTCCCTACCCAGCCAAAAATGATCAAAAACAGCTCTCACGAGGACCCATATAGACGCCCCATAAGGTAAAGTAAAATTTTAAATTCAATGTAGTTGTAACGGGAAATGTCCAAACTACTAGAATTGCTTTTTGGAATTTCGATAACTTAAATAGTTCTTTTTATATAATCAATTTAAAATAGTCAATTTTGGACATTAATATAACGTGTTTTATGAACTTTTTAAATAATAAATAAAAAAGCAATTCCAGTAGTTTAGAGTATTATTTATTTAAATAATATCGCATAGTATGGATATGTTAAAAATATGGGCACTAAATGGGTCCGCGCGAAACCTTATATCGCAAAATGTACTCTGAAAAACGAAAACTGCCGTGGGTAGGGAGGACTCTTAATAACAAATATCAAAATAATGTTTTTCAAATGCATTAGGTCAGGAATGATATTATTTGAGAAAGTTCGCTGAAAAATATGACGGCGACCTATCTGATTTCGTAATAAATTAAAATAAAAAAACATATAAGACAAAGCTTTAAAATAAAAATCGAATTTGCCGTCCGATTAGTTTTTGCTAGTAACAAGGCACCTACCTACACTTAATTCGGATTCACACTAAAATATGCATCAGGATGATAAGATTCCGTTTCTTAACTGGTATTGAATGTAATAAAATGTAAATTTCATAAAACAAATAAAAGTAGGGGGTATTGGTAGGTTCAACCCCAGCAGGGTGGTGGTGGTTGGTCTAAAAATAGAACCCCCCCCCCCCGATGGGACCACCCACGAAGCCTAGCAAGTTTTTTTTTTTTATTGAGGTTATGTCACCTTTTTTTTTTTTTTTTTTTTTTTTTTTGAGCTTACGTAATCTTTACCTAACCTAACCTAACTTAACCTAACATTCACTTTTTGGTGACGTCATAGAGGTCAATGACCTTTAAACCTAAGCCCCCCCCCGGCTAAAAATAGATTTCTAAAAATAGCTAACCTAACCTAACCTAACTTAACATAACTTAACCTAACATTGCTTCAGGACAATATTCCGTGCCAATTTGATGAACTTTTCTTCTACAGGCCAAAAATGATGGAACGACATGAAGCAATACAATCAATATACCAAGCATATCCCGCTGCTGACTTAAATGAAATAGAAAGAGCTTTTGATGAGATGTACAAAAAGGAAGAGTACAACACTGAATATGTAGAATTATGGATATCATTCGGCGCTGATCAGTTGTGCCTGCATGAAATCAATAAATACTGGTCAACGAAAATAATACTTACCTTGAATCCTCTCCCTCCTTCATCAGCAAAATGGCCTTTTTTAAAGGGCACCATAAACTTTTAGATTAATTAGAAATAAGGCGGAATATGGCGCTCGCTTGCGGTCGCTCTGACAGCCTTCTGCCAAGAACAACTTCAGGTTGATGGCTTGTTACATCATAGTACTTAAGGGTAGGTGGCTTATCTAAATTAAAAAGTCCATGCCTAGCGAACACTACTTGCAACTAGGGAAAACAACCGGCAGAGTGTTGATTCTGAGAGAAGGGTTTTCCAAAAGGGAAACTAGTAAGTCAACAAATAACTGTTTGTAAGAGAGAAAGTGACTAAAGATAAACATCGACAAATAGCTCGAGATAGGATGAGATAATCAGAGGGATTGGTTAGACTTTCCTTGTGTTAGAAATAGCAATAACCTTCCACTAACGTCACGTGACTCCCCCCCCCCTGCGCAACATTAAGGAGTGGAGACAAAAAGGTGGTGGTGAAACGTAAAAGATTGGCTGAAACACCTGAGAGATGTGGAAAGTTACAAAATCAGAAATGAGGTTAACAAGACAAAATTAAACTGAGGACTGTATTTCCGAGCAATGGAATGTGGACAAGAATGTAATAGAAAGCTAGACTGATCGGGGAAAGTCCGGCGCCGCTCAGCTAACTGTGGAATGCGGTCAAGAAAGCTAGACTAATTAGGGAAAGTCTGGCTTAATGGTGAAAGTCTGACGCTGCATAGCTGCTGGGCAATGACCGTTTGGTCACGTAGACCTGCTTTCACCGTATACTGACCTCACTGTTTCTAGCTCAGTTTAGTTTGGGAGTTTGCGACGGTCAGTCAGCAAGTGTGCATGTGTTCTGTGCTGTGTACTCTTTGTGTCACAACACCCAGTGCTACATCATCTTTATTTCTTCAATCACTGCGTAAGTTATTATGTTATTTATTTTAATTTATTTTTTCTTTTATTATAAATTTTTAATTCTAAACTTTCAATGTGGCTTTTAAATGTGTGAATGATGATATTAATTTTTGATTAACTATCGATTAGCTTAATTTTACTTTCATATGTTTCACAAAGTAATTTGACTCAAATTGAAGAAAATTTTGAATTTTTGAAGAAAATTGAAGAGTTTTAAAATAAAATAAGAATTTATTTTATTTTTATTTATTTATTTTTTTTTTATTTATTTATATATTTGTTTTAAATCACTTTTAACTTAATTGAGTTTAAATGTTTCATAAATCACTTTTCAGTTTTAATGATAGTTGTCATAATGATTAAAAGAATTTATTAAAGGATTTAGTTGTAAAGTAGTAAATGACTTAGAGTTTATTGTTAGTTTGTTAAAAATGAGTATTAATAATTTAATATTTTTGAAAAATCATGCTTAACTTTAAATGTTAGTTTGAAATAGAAAAAATATAAGTAAATGTAGAAAAATCACTTTAACTTAATTGAATTAAAGTGATTTAGTTGTGAATAAATGAATAACTTAAGATGCTAGGTTATAGTTAAAGATTCTATAATGCAAATTTGATAAAAAGTAGTTTGTTAAACAAAGGTTAACAATATAAAGTAGTAATAGTGTTAAGTTTCAATTGTAAGGAAAGGTCATTGACCTCCATGGTTATAATTAGTCTTGAACCTCCCCCCCCCCCTTCTGTAAAAATAGAATCAGGACTTGTAAAAATTTTCAGATTTGAAATGCTGTTCTTGTATTATATAGTTGCATGATAGTTTTAAGTTAAGTTTGTACAATCCGGCTGGCATATAACCGGGGAGCGGCTAGACACTGTATAGATTGGATATGTTTATATCAAAATTGTAGTTAAATAACTACTACTATACAGTGTTGGGCTCAGGTCAAGCTCGGGTCAGTTCAAGGATTTTACAAACTTGTGTGCATGATAGAAATTAATAAATAGCATAAGTTCTTATGAAAGTGTTCAGTCTGCATCGAGACAATGTAGAGACAGTGTCATGTCGCATAGGTTTCTACGTACAGCGAGGCTTGTTTTTGTGATTTCAGGATGGAGTTCCACTGCGACGTCTGTGGCAAGTCCTACAATAGCCGATATGCGCTTCTCCGTCATCAGGCGGAGCATAATGCTTCGAAGCTGGACTGTGTGCTCTGCGGCTACTCTACTAGTCGTAGGGACTTGATGAAAAAGCACAAGTCGACAGTGGGACACCAAAAGCGATCTACAGGGGTGCAGCCGCCTCCACCAGAGCCTCGCTTCGCCTGTGGAGTGTGTAGCACCTCTTTTACACTGGAGAAGAACCTCCAGCAGCATATGCGGGAGCAGCATGACCCGGACGTCGAGAGGAACTTCCGCTGCCAGTATTGTGGACGACAATTCTCTCGGCGTGGGAACCATGCGGCGCATGAGGAGTTTCACTGTCCCGTGAAGAGGGAAGCAGAGTGGGGCCCGTCAGTGTCTTTCTCAGCTTCCCGGCCAGGGGTGAAGCGTCCGCACCCGCAGCAGCTGGAGGAGTCGCCGCAGCCTGAAGAGGAGTCACCGCAGCCGGGACCGTCTTCAGAGCCTTCGCCGGGACCTTCTTCAGTGCCTTCACCGGGACCTTCTTCTTCGGAGCCTCAGCCTGAAGAGGAGTCATTGCAGCCGGCACCGTCTTCAGAGCCTCAGCCTCGCGTGGTGAGTGTTGCCGACGACGACGATGACGGCCCGACCTTTGTGCGTGTGGAGGTCGGGTACGGTAATAGGCTCCAAACATTCGCGCTGAAGGAGCCTATGCCGGCACTCAGGACAATCCCCGAGGTGATGAGAGACTTAAGGTGCCTGTTAGTTAGATTGTTAAGGAATGCGATCGAGGAACACCCTAATATTAAAGTGAACTTGTTCCTCGAGTGCGAGTTTGTTGATATTACCGGTGAGAATAAGTGTAAGCGGGCATTCAAGACCAAGAATGCTCCTCTCGAAAGCACGAGCGACTTTGAACAATTTGTTGAACTGTCCTTTGAAAAGCTCGTGCATGAGAAGGAGCAATGCGAAATGGTAGGCTCCGGTTGGACATACCTGCGCGTGATGAACTTGGAAGTGCGAATAAACGCGTATAGTCCATTGGGCGGTTGAGCGCGACACATTCCACTGCCCAAATCGCTCGCGGGTACGTGAAGTGTAGTGAATGTGATGAACAAGGACGACAAGTGCTTCGCCTACGCTATGCTAAGCAAGTTTGTTGTGTCACACCCCGAGCGGCCGGAGTCTTACCCGCAGGCCTTGTTTGCCCGCTACAATTTTGAAGGACTCTAGTTCCCCGTTGCACCCAAAGACATTGCACGGTTTGAACGAAACAATCTTAATGTTAGTGTGAATGTCTATGCACTCGAGGTTATGTATATAGAAGCGCTAGGGTGTTCCCGGTACACTGTGTATCCGCTGACACGACATGAGCGAAAACTGTATCTATGTAAGCGGTGTTTCGATCACTTCATTTTGATCGCGAAAACATGGAGCAGCATCGACGGTACTGCGGAGTGGAGGTGCCGCTTCGCATAGACCTCGCTGCGAAGAAGACCATCCAGTTCAGCCACCCGGAGTTCAGCAGGAAGGACCGCTTCACCATCTATGCGGACTTCGAGTGTGCTCTGCAGCCTGCATCGGAGGTGTCCAACGTCGAGCGTCTCGCATCCATGTCCCGTATATATGCGTGTTTTAAAAATAAATACCTCTAGTCATAGTCTAGTTTGTTATTCAATCAAATTGATTTGTAAATATGTATCTGTAAATATGTAATGTCAAATGTAAATATGTAATGTGAAATGTAAATATGTGTTAGTGTGGAAGAAGTTATGATTCTAATGTAAATACTAACCCGTCGTTTCGACGGGTGCAGATACCAACCCCGCCGTTTTGGCGGGGTTAAGCAGTTTGTACTGAAAGTCAGACCACTGTAAATATGTGTCATAATGAAATGTAAAAGCAGACCTGTGTAAATATTAGTCTTATTGATTTGTATAAAGTCAGACCATTGTAATGTAAATACTAACCCCGTCGTTTTGGCGGGTTAAGCGGTTTGTACTGAAAGTCAGACCATTGTAAATATTTGTCATAATGAAATGTAAAAGCAGACCTTATGCGTAAAAGCAGAAATGTGTAAATATTAGTCTTATTGATTTGTATAAAGTCAGACCATTGTAATTATTTATCATAATGAAATGTATTAAAAACCAATGTAAATATTAGACGTATCAAAATGTATAAAGTTAGTCCTTTTGTAAAATGGTTATAATTTGAAATGTGAAGTTTGTAATAATTGATTGTAAAAATTGATGAGTGTACATACTGATGAGTGTAAACACTAATGAATGTAAATAAATATACATTCTAAATATCCATAAATGGTTCTTACTTATTTACCCATGTTTATGTCTATAAGAAATACAATTTCCAGAGATTGATAAAGAGTAAATTTGATTAATTTATAACTTGACATGCAGTCATACTGTTTTTAAATGAGAAAGTATAAACTTTATAACAATGATTGCTTTTCTTTCTCCAGGATAGTACCATTTTGGTCTATCAATTCTGTTTAAAATATAAATGTAAACATCTACTTAAGTTAGGATAGGTTGATTATTTAAAAGAAGACTCATTTCAGTAATGGATTGTGATAAAAGTAACTAAGTCTGGACTCTTAAGACTATAAAGAACAAGGTACAATGACAAGACAGTGGTTAATGATATACACATTTTTATTTTTCAAAAAAAAAACCTTATATCTAACAATAATGGTTATACAAAAAATTAGATGTAGAATTCTGCGAAGAGCATCTGGACCAGCATATCGTTCTCAGCAGTGGAGTCACCGAAGAGTTGGACGAAATCATTCATCTTCATGTCGTAGTTGGTACGGCAGTACAGGTAGGTCAGACAGTAGTGACCGCAGACCGAAGTATCCAAGCCTTGCAGTCGGTACTTGTTGTAGGTGTAATGCAACATATGCCCATTGATGTTACGTCTCAGAAATTGATGAAAATCACCATGATACGGAGGTCTGCCAAAACTATCAAAATATTCGACAGTATTAGTGTTGCTGTTATCTTGTCCTCCAGGTCTGTAGAATGCCACCCAATGTTCTCCACTATGTGTATGCGGTTGGGTGTTTACCACTAATGCAGATGACGGAGCAATATGTCTCGGTAGACGATCTGATGCAAACACTCCGACATGTTGTACATTCGGTAATTGTAGTAAATATTTTCTTATAGTTGTGGTATTCATTCTTGTGAAACTGTATATTATAACACTGTCAGTGATGTACTGGCTGTAATGCACTAGTTGACTGTGCTTTATACATTTAGCCGGCATAGTCCACCGATACGTTACGATGTCGATCAATCTCAATGACATTGTCCAGTTCTGCATAGACAATAATGTTGACTGATTCGGTCAATGCTTCGCTGAATCCAATCTCGATGCGTAGATTTCCATTGCGTACCAGGTTCCAATGGCTGGACTCGTTAGCGCTCAAGTCAGGTGTTAAGTCAAACGCTAACAGACAATAACCTTTTTCGAAATCTTGTCTGCTGATATCATTACCGGTATTGTCAAAATGTATTCCGGTACCGCTGAACAGTGTGTGATACGATAGCGCATAGGCGACATCCGTATCATTACCAAACACTGGCTGTAATGCTTTCATCGGCACTTGTTCACCATCCAAGTACAGTGCGAAATAATTCATCTTGAAATGTTGGAAATTAAATGGATTTTTCTTGTAATCTCCGTTGAATGCTTGATTAGTAATCATGCCGACAATTACACGTTTTGGTAACTGACCCAAGTACACACTGTCCAATGTTTTGCTCAGTATGCCAGCGGGTAATGTGATTGATTTCACTTCAACACGTGTGATCGGATATTTGGCAGTACCACTCTCGAGTGTTTTACTATGTGCCAACAGTACGCTCGGATTGATTTTACAATGAGGAACAAACAGATTTGTCTCTTTGATATGTACTTTATATGTTGTGTTATTGTCCGACATGATGGCAAATGCGTTCCTCGATCTGATCAAACGTAAACGCATCTCTACACCGTTTAACATGAACTTGTTCTGATTGCACAAGTCAATGTGTAGATGACCGATCATGTCTGCATAGTGACTCTTTTCAGTAAATTTTCGTCGTTGTACTAGTCCTTCATTTTCTTCTTTACAATTATCCATGTTATTAGAGTCATCTTTGTAGAATAACACACTTGTCATGTGTGACTTTTTAGCATCATGTCCGTAGTTTAAAAGGTTTTCCAAATACGCACGATAGGCGTAGGTATTGTTTTGCGGTGACACTAGTTTATTATTCAAGTGTAAATCCACTTGGCTAAATAGCGAATGTAACCAGTTATTAACCGGACCAAATTCCTTAATCGCATCAGCAGCTGTAAATTTTGTTCCATCTTCTTTGACAATAGTGGCTTGTACGTGTAATAATGTTTGTGATAAGTCCGTATATTCATCACCATGTCCGGGTATGACAAATTCAATAGGTGAGTCATCCGTCAATGACGATATGGGTTTATATTGCACCCATTTACCACTGTCAATGCTGGTCTGTGTCGGTGGTAGCGAGAATAAGTCCAATTCCGTCTTTGTACATTCGCATGATTTCTGGTGAATAAATGACATCTTTGTTGCTTAAGAAAATATATCAATCTCTCTACTTCTAGTAATCTTCTTTTTATTTTGCACTTGTCGCTTGAGTTTTTGTTTTGTATTTTTACGTTTCTTTACTGCTGCTGTCTTACACTTCCTTGCAGGAGACGTTCGTGCTCGAAGGAGTTTCGCCAAAGACTGAGGTGTTACTCGTGTGATGCGCCTCTTCTTATAGCTTCCACTGCTGTCGCTACCGCCAATGCCAGTGCCGTGTCCGCCGCCATGTAGAATGCGATCCAGTTTGTCGTCAGCTCGACGTTTAAGTCCACCAGTAAATTGTTTAAGACGATCATTCGCTGCATTTCGTGGGTTCATAGTACCATCAGCTATATCACTGAGAAACCCAACACCTGAACGTAATGCCTCCTTGCCCACAGCAGTTGCACCTGACTTGATTAATGGCATGACTGAACGAACAAGTCCACCAAGAAAACTTCCAATCCCATGTCCACGTTGATACGGTGCACCTCTATACACTGATACAATACCACTACTACCGCCAAGTTGTTGATCACGGTAGTATTTGAGGTAGGGATCATTAAGATTCATTATACTGTTGTAACTGCTGGTACTCTGCGGAGGTGAAGTTTCATGTACGTAGTACCGAACTCGAATGGCAAGTGATGACCTTTGTCGTCCCTTAAATCAATTTCCACACTCTCGAACGAGCTCTTTATGACAGGCATGTAGTGCGGTGAAGTGAAATGCACAACCTTATGTGACCCGTATTTATAGTCAGTGGTGTCAATGTTGACTATTTTTAACAGTGGTGCTACAGTGTCACCCACTAATTGCGGTTCTACAAGGTCACAATAGACATAAATGTCTGCTGGAATGCCAGCCAATAAGTTTGGTGGTCTTGTAGCTTTCCTATGTCTTTTCACATCCACATTATTTACATCATATCCTAACTGTAACGCTAAAGTGGGGCTAAGTTCAAGTTGTGTTAGTGTATCTGTCATTGTAATCAATTCAACCTTTTTTGTATCACTATCATACTCGAACTCAATACTGTTAAGTTTAAGTTTTGTATTCCCGTTAATTGCTGCTAGCAATTCATTGATATCTTTGTAATTGCCAGACTCCACTTTAGCTACAGTCAAATTTGTATTAGTAACTTCATTATCTTCAATTTCAGCAGTTGGTTTTGTGTAAATATATATGTTAGCATCATTACCAACTGTTAAAAACGAGCATGGATAGTGTGCTTCAACTAGTGCTATTTCCCAATCTGCTCCGTCACCACCAGGCAAATGTATTGTTGATGGAAAATGTGTCACATAATGAGTCACTGTATTGTTCGGATAGTAGTCCATCGAACTATTGCTAGGCAGTGTCAAATAAAACTGATTATGTCTAGACAGTGACATGACGGTTAGGTTAGGTTAGGTTAGGTTATTTGTTTCACTTCAGATGCAGGTATCCAAGAATTAAATTCGTCTCCGTAACCTACCCACTTGACGAGGTAACGCTTACTGCGACCTCTACCCTTAGTGTCAAGTATTTTATCAATTTGGTACAATCGATCCGGTCCTATTGTCACCTTTTGTAGCTCATGTTCATAGAAACGACCGACTAAGGGTTTACCATTCAAGTCCCTTATTATATACAATGGTAGTGGTTGTGATCCATATTCTCGATCAATAACAAAAAATTCTTTACTCCAATTGGTCTCGTAGCCTTTTGCAAATGTACCTTTCTCTTTAGCAATACGCACTGTATCACCCGGTTTGAACTTTGGTTTTTTACGTTTTGGTAATGAGCTGTCTTTGTACATATGACTCCATACTTGGTACACTGTACTTTTGTTTGCTTTCACAACGTCCATCGGACATAAACCATTACCCAAACTTCGGTGTGCACTGTTATTGTAAGCATCAACCAATTCATCCAACACATCGATATAACGAAATGTGTTTTTATATGTTAAATATCGCCACATACGTGTTTTCAGTGTGCAATTGACTCGTTCGACAACAGCCGCTTTAACATCGGGGTTTTGTGTAGTGACATATTTCACATGATAATCTCTAAACACACGGTTCACTTTTGCACCTATAAACTCTGTTCCTTTGTCAGTTTGTAAAACAACATGGTGGTACAGTGTAAGGACTGTTAAAAATTCGTTCGAATGCTGCTGCCACTTCTTCACCGCTCTTACGTTTTAATGGTTCCACATATAACCGCTTACTAAACACATCAATCACTGTTAGCAAGTAATTGTAGCCATCATTATATGAACTAAGTCCTCGCATATCATTCAGGTCGGCTTGTCATAATTCATTAGGTCCAAACACAACATATCTGTTACGTGGAAATCGTTTTCGAACAGGTTTGTGTAATGTATAGGTGTCTTGGGTGCGTAACCATTCGATAACTTGTCGTTTTGTTTTGTTCTTTTTCTTCTTACTTCGACATAATGCTCTGACAAGTGGGCTAATACCACCAAACGAGCCTGGGTTTGCAGGATCATAATACACTTTCTCTTCCATCACTGTTCATGACTATAGTGTAAATGACTATCACAAACCAAGTACACCTATACTTATACATTTTAATCTATAGTGAATGCATCCCACTGTAAAGGTTTTCCTCTTCGTGCTCCTGCCCTTGACCTTAATCTATGGGCTATTGGCGTTGGGCTCGGTGTTGGTGGATAATATAACGAGTGGTGTGGTGATGAAGGAGTACGCTGTCTTGATGGTGAAGGTGTAACCAAACCTTCTTCCAAATATGGTTCACAACCAATATACTCTCGAGCTTGTGCATTGCTTACGTACTCGGTCGGTACGTTCATATCATTTAATGCATCCAATACTTCATGCCAGCCTGTGGGTACATTTTCCAGTCTTCGCACTCGTACAATTGCATGTAACACATCAATAATGTTCGAACCAGGTATTCTAGTGTTATGAACAATAACCGTACCATCAGGGTCCCATGTGATTATCTGTTTGTTACGTTTTATAAATCTTAACAAGTTGCGTACATCCTTTTGATACGTGGCAGGAAATGTTTGTACAATATCCTCCTCATTATCCTCTTCTTGTATAATTGGTAAAATGATAGGATTGCGTTTTTGTGAACTAAAATATAAAAACCTCTGTAATACTTGTTGATACTGTTTCCACTTTTCACTGTCATCCAATGTTTTGTCTTGTAATATACGATGCATTTCAACATCCAAACTATTAGTATTAACCGTTGATGATTGAGTTAGTTTTGATTGTGAAGCAGTAGCAGCAGGTGTTGGCTCACTATGTATTCGATCAAACAGCTCTTGCGGAACAACAACCATCTTCTTTGAATATTCCAAATTTGATCTATCCATTTTTCTAACTAATCGCACTATTAAGAACTGTTTGTAATACAGTACTTAATAACAGTGGTAATAGAAATCCACCACCGTGTTGTACAAGATATTTACGTTTCTTGCTCCAATTCTCACCACGTTTCACTAGACGTCTGAGCACCTTTTTATGTTTACGCAATTGTCGTTTTCGTTTGTCTGTTAACTGGATATTACCACGTAACAAGTTGTATGCGCACTCGCACACTGATCTGATACGACTGACGTCACAAGCCTTCAACAGTGCTTTACGTTCCTTCGCTGTAGCGTGTATCAGTGCCGTTAACAGAGCAGCGTCTTTCTTCACACACTGTGACATTACGACTGAGTGACTGGTCTCTAGTGTACCCCTTTTATTTATACTTTTTTGGTTGATAAACATACTGTTGTTTTTCATCAGGTAATATACCCGTACGTATACGCACCTCGTCTGGTGTGGACTGTTTTAAATTTAACAACAAATAACCATGCGGAGTATGTGTAGCATCAGCATACGCTTCTTCAATAAACCTTGTATTTTCCGGATACACTTGTCGGGCTAAATGTTTTATTTGAGCCCGGTCTCTTGGATTTTTAAAAAGCACTATATAATGAGCATTTAGTGAAATGTCTCTTTGTCCTCGCCCTTGGTGGAAAATGTTTTGTGTTATAAAAAATACACTCAAGTTCCTATGGTGAGAGCCCTTAGTAAACAAGTCCACTATTGTATTGGATCCTGAGGTGGCTGATGATTCACGCATCATATCATCAACAATTACCAAAGTGGGTGTACCATCAAAGTCCTCCATATTTGGTAACCCTTCCCTATATTGCACATTACCACTATCACTTACACCAGGATTTAAACCCGGGGAATGATGCCAGTAAATATTATTGAACTTTGTATCACACATAAAATCCAAATACTTAATAAATCTGGCTACAAAATATGATTTCCCCGATCCAGAAGGCCCGGCCACTATGGTTGAAAATGGATGTTGCCACCTCAAGTCCATTTTGTCAACTGAACACAACTACACACTTACCATCACTTTTATAAACTTTAAGCATAGTTTCTTAAACAGGGATTCAGGTTTAATAAATAAAAAGACAGTTTAATCTGTTGATGTATATTTGCTTACAAAAACTATCAGATTTACAATTCTTTAGTGAAGTCTTGAAGCTTCTTGCTTTACAATGTACATTATTTCCCTCCACATTTCTTATTAATTATATCTTCAATGATATTTACAAAGTTATGGCGAGTCAAGACTTGATTATATTTGGATTCATAATGCATACCAAATTTTCGCATCACTTCTTTAGCTTTATTCAAGATATTTATGCTATTAGGAACATTTTCCCTGAAGAAACATATTTCAAACCCTTTTTCTTTAGCTTTCTTCAATGCACATTTAAAGTTTCTTTTTTCAGTACGAATACATTTGTATTCGCTCAAACCATAGATATCTAAGAGGGTTTCCTTAAACAATACACAAAAGACATGTTTCAAGTCTTCATCTTGAGGTAATACAGCTACCTTCAATGACTGTTCAGACAGAGTCTTTCTCAATATGTCTGCAGTAGTTTCCAACCGCTTATTCACAAGAGTCAGCTGTTGGTTGGTTTCAAGTGACTTTGTAAGTGTTTGTAACAGTTCACTATTCGGCTGTTTTAGTTTGTACTCTCCATGTTTACGGATTGAAGGTAACACTTCTTTTGTGACCCATTTTCTAAAAGCATTAGCCTCAGGTTTTTTCGATGATAAAATCAATGAGTATAAACCACTTTCATTAATAAAAACAGACGATTTCTCATTTCCTTTTAACCCCGCCAAAACGGCAGGGTTTATATTTTCATATGTGAGCTTGTCATCATCATCAACATGATTTCTAACTGCTTTATTTGTATCTAAATAACCAAGTACTTCAGCAACTTCTTTCCCCTTGAACCAGGGGTTATTATCACTATCAATTAATATAGTGATTGGTTGATTTTTAAACACATAAGCAATAAGGATAGACATATTTCCTCAAATGTAAAAGTGAGGTTATGTTATACACCAAGCACAGCAGTACAGCTCTAGTTCAGACATCCGCACTAACTGAGCTCCAAGACTAGACTGATCAACAAAAAGCAGATTCATGTATATAAAAGCTGTGTCACCATACAGCAATCAGATGTTACAAACACACTCTTCAGCTTTGGTAATTTAAATTTTCCAGTACCATAATTTTTGGTAGAAATCCCGTACGCAATACGATAATATTGTACGGATACGATAATTATGTAAACAGTCTCATTAAGCATATCAATTAAGCTAATTTACATATTAATTTGCTCATTAACATATCAAAGTTCAATTCCTAACACCATAAGACTAAAAAAAAAAAGGTTGTTTTCCCTAGTTGCAAGTAGTGTTCGCTAGGCATGGACTTTTTAATTTAGATAAGCCACCTACCCTTAAGTACTATGATGTAACAAGCCATCAACCTGAAGTTGTTCTTGGCAGAAGGCTGTCAGAGCGACCGCAAGCGAGCGCCATATTCCGCCTTATTTCTAATTAATCTAAAAGTTTATGGTGCCCTTTAAAAAAGGCCATTTTGCTGATGAAGGAGGGAGAGGATTCAAGGTAAGTATTATTTTCGTTGACCAGTATTTATTGATTTCATGCAGGCACAACTGATCAGCGCCGAATGATATCCATAATTCTACATATTCAGTGTTGTACTCTTCCTTTTTGTACATCTCATCAAAAGCTCTTTCTATTTCATTTAAGTCAGCAGCGGGATATGCTTGGTATATTGATTGTATTGCTTCATGTCGTTCCATCATTTTTGGCCTGTAGAAGAAAAGTTCATCAAATTGGCACGGAATATTGTCCTGAAGCAATGTTAGGTTAAGTTATGTTAAGTTAGGTTAGGTTAGGTTAGCTATTTTTAGAAATCTATTTTTAGCCGGGGGGGGGGCTTAGGTTTAAAGGTCATTGACCTCTATGACGTCACCAAAAAGTGAATGTTAGGTTAAGTTAGGTTAGGTTAGGTAAAGATTACGTAAGCTCAAAAAAAAAAAAAAAAAAAAAAAAAAAAAAAAAAAAAAGGTGACATAACCTCAATAAAAAAAAAAAAACTTGCTAGGCTTCGTGGGTGGTCCCATCTAAGTTAGAAAGGTCAATGACCTCTATGACGTCACCAAAAAGTGAAAGTTAGGTTAGGTTTTTTTTTTTTTTTTTGAAAACTTTTTTTTTTTTTTAGGTTAGCTATTTTTAGAAATCTATTTTTAGCCGGGGGGGGGGTCTTTTTTTTTTGAGGTTAGTGGGGGGGGGGTCTAAGGTTGAAAGGTCAATGACCTCTATGACGTCACCAAAAAGTGAAAGTTAGGGTGTATTTTTTTTTTTTTTTTTTTTTTTTGAAAACTTTTTTTTTTTAGGTTAGCTATTTTTAGAAATCTATTTTTAGCCGGGGGGGGGGGAGTTCTATTTTTAGACCGACCACTACCACCCTGCTGGGGTTGAACCTACCAATACCCCCTACTAATAAAAAATATACATTATGTATTTGAATTTTCTCATAATTACGTTTCAGTTGTTATTTTACTTACAAAAAAAGATCAAAAGATTTTTAACAATGTACAAGAGCATAACTTGTTAGGATTTCTTCAAAGTTCGTGAGACTAAATTGAATTCTTACGCAGCGAAGTGAGAGAAGTTTCTAAAAGAATCACTGAGTCTCCGAAATATCCTTGCCACGATTTTTAATTAAAATTTAATGATTATGTTTTTGAATTATTTTGAAATGTTCCATTACTCAAAATTTTCACGGCTTATCTTTTTTACTAAAGCTATTTAATATCATCGTTGAAAATCGGTAATCAGTAAGTAAATGCTATGTTAATGTAATTGGATTATTTATTTACGTTCCAAATGATTTGCTATATTTTTGAAATTTATATATTCGTAAGTATTATTTTTTAAATTAAGATCATTCAGGATTTTTTTGTCATGGAATTATTTATACAGGGTGCTCCACAACTATTGAAACAAACATAGGCTCAGTAATGAAAGCTTTTAAATGCGAATAGCGAAGACATTAAGTCACAATAACATCTATTTCAATCTCAAGTTTGATTGGATTCAATCGTCATAAAAAGAATATATTCAAACCTTTACACTTCCGCATACGTTTCCCAAGAAAGGCATATAACTTTTGTTCGTCTAATGGAAATATCATAAAAAGTATTTAAATTTCCTTTCGCACTTTTTATTGTCAATTTAGTTAGAGCAATACAACTAAAAAAATATTGAATTTTACCAATAAAAGTCAAACTTGGCTCCAACATACCCACTTTTAAAGTGATGGAGGTTAATAAATAAGGCATCAAAAAATCTTTTCTTTAATTTCCGACATAACTATTTGATTTCCAGTGGAGGTTTATTGTAAAAAATAATTTTATTTAAATGAAATTGAATTTTATATTTTGAAAAGGATAACATAATAATTGTTAATCCTTCATCAGACAAAGAAACGTCACGCCCGCCGTCCCGGTTTATACAAGGCGCCAAATACGCAATAACGCTACACCGCCATACTGCGGGTTTTGCATAGCGCGCCTTCATTTGTTACGTCTGACCGAGACATTTGTTTCTGACCTAATTTATTTTGTTTTTCGGCGTCAGTTAAGCAATGATATTTCGATATCCACTGAATAACCTAATCATTAATTTGGAATCAAAAGCCAACATTAGCTGTCATACCCACATTAGCCAAAACACGAGAGAAATTTAAAAATGTTCCCAAATTTATTCCTTAATTTATTATTTATTTTTTATAGTTTTAGCGAGGCTTTTTCGTCAATAGGCGAGTCTCATTTATGTCGAGCTGAAATAAATATAAACTTGGAGTTAATAATAAACGAAACTGTTACCTTAAATTATACGAGTAGGGGGTATTGGTAGGTTCAACCCCAGCAGGGTGGTAGTGGTCGGTCTAAAAATAGAACTCCCCCCCCCCCCGGCTAAAAATAGATTTCTAAAAATAGCTAACCTAAAAAAAAAAAAAGTTTTCAAAAAAAAAAAAAAAACAAAAACAAAAAAAAAAACACCCTAACTTTCACTTTTTGGTGACGTCATAGAGGTCATTGACCTTTCAACCTTAGACCCCCCCCCCGGCTAAAAATAGATTTCTAAAAATAGCTAACCTAAAAAAAAAAAAAAAGTTTTCAAAAAAAAAAAAAAAAAAAAAAAAACCTAACCTAACTTTCACTTTTTGGTGACGTCATAGAGGTCATTGACCTTTCAAACTTAGATCCCCCCCCCCCAACCACCCTGCTGAAACCAGTCCGACCACTACTTTCACTAATGGAATGTGAAAGTTGGTCTTACACTGTTGTGTAAGAGTGTAGGAATTTAGGACAACTATTAGTTGTCTGCGAAGGCTAGACCAAAATGTCGTGTTGTAGTGACAATATGCGGGAAAGTTTTGGAATAGCGAGTAAATTAATTGATATGACTTTTTGTAAAATCAGAGATAGAAATTATAAGCGAAGAGGTTTATGTCAGCAGTTAATACTTAAATATGTGTTGTGTAATGCAAGATGTGTGTTTTTAGATACAATGAGTTATAGTTCAAGTTTAAGTCATGAGAGTGCAGTGGTGTTAGAATATGACTATCGAGACATCAGCTTGTAAGGTCAGTTTGGTGAGTGCAGTCAGTGTGAGCGGTCGTGTTTAACATCATGACTACAATCAGTGAAGTGGATGAATCAATTAGGTTATTGATGAAAGAGATAGAAGAAATGAATCAAGTTAGTGATGATAATGCGATATATTTTCCGGATTTATTACAAATGCCTACAGTGACTGATGAAAAACAACCACCGCAAAAGAAGAAACGTGTTACAAGAAAAAAGAAGACTAATGAAGCAAGTGTGCAGACGGACACCACTTCAACTAGCAGCAACAAGGAAATTAGCAGTAACATTGCAAGTGGATGGAGCGTAAGGTCTACTAATGATTCTCCGACAATAATGTGGACTGACAATGAGTATCAATATACAGTACAGAACCCGGATAATTGTGGAAAAGTATTGCTCAAGTTGCATTTGTATAACAAAGGTGCTCCCACTTACAATTGTGGAATATATTTAAATGATAATGACGAATTATTCAACACTTTAAACCCATTATTATTACAATTGCAAAATAAGTGGGTTGATGCTAAGACCGGAGTACCTAAATTAAATGGACTGATACAAAGTAAGATGCCATTAGCAGCATGGCGCAAACCGACTCAAGATTGTGCAACATCAAGGAGTGGAGACAAAAAGGTGGTGGTGAAACGTAAAAGACCGGCTGAAACACCTGAGAGATGTGGAAAGTTACAAAATCAGAAATGAGGTTAACAAGACAAAATTAAACTAAGGGAGTGTATTTCCGAGCAATGGAATGCGGACAAGAATGTACTAGAAAGCTTGACTGATCGGGGAAAGTCTGGCGCCGCTCACCTAACTGTGGAATGCGGTCAAGAAAGCTAGACTAATTGGGGAAAGTTTGGCGCTGCACACCTCACAATGGAATGCGGTTAAGAATGTTCTAGAAATCCTGCCTAATTGGGGAAGGTCCGGCTTAATGGTGAAAGTCTGACACTACTTAGCTGCGCTGTGACCCCCCACCCTACATCATTCGCTGTCCAGTCACCGTACCGTGTGGTCGTGTTGTTGTTCTGACTTGATACCGTAAGTGTTGCGTACTCATTATGTCTATGATTCCCGTGAATGTTAAACAGTGTGCGCCTGTGAAGATGGACATGAAGATGGACTTGAAGACGTGTTTAAATTCTTGCAAAGCGAGTGCACCGTATAGTAAAATTACGGATCTCCGTGAAGAGTGTGGCTACCGGATTGCGCAACTGGAACGAGTTAACACACCGTACGGACCGACCATCATGGCTACATTGGAAGGACAAGTCGGCGAGGACTACTATCTTCGGGTGTACCTACCACGACGCTTCAACGAGGGCCTCAGTGACATCATGATCGAGCAGTACAACGCAGGCTACGGGGATCGCCTTCATTTGGTGAGACGTACGGCTGCACCTGGCAGTAAATTTACTCCTTTGGAGTTTGTTTAAAAGAAGAAGAATCAAATTTGTAAAGCAAGAAACATGAAGAAACTCTTAAATAATTATAAATTTTGATAGTTTTACAAGTAAATAAGTATAGCCACATTTACAGAATAAACCGTCTTGTTTATTTATCAACTCCCTATACCCATTTTTAATTTTTTTTTTTTTTTTTTAAGTTTATAAGAGTGATAGTAAGTGTGTAGTTTTGTTCAGTTGACAAAATGGACTTGAGGTGGCAACATCCATTTTCAGCCATAGTGGCCGGACCTTCTGGCTCGGGGAAATCATATTTCGTAGCCAGATTTATTAAGTATTTGGATTTTATGTGTGATACAAAGTTTAATAATATTTACTGGCATCATTCCCCGGGTTTAAATCCTGGTGTAAGTGATAGTGGTAATGTGCAATATAGGGAAGGGTTACCAAATATGGAGGACTTTGATGGTACACCCACTTTGGTAATTGTTGATGATATGATGCGTGAATCATCAGCCACCTCAGGATCCAATACAATAGTGGACTTGTTTACTAAGGGCTCTCACCATAGGAACGTGAGTGTATTTTTTATAACACAAAACATTTTCCACCAAGGACGAGGGCAAAGAGACATTTCACTAAATGCTCATTATATAGTGCTTTTTAAAAATCCAAGAGACCGGGCTCAAATAAAACATTTAGCCCGACAAGTGTATCCGGAAAATACAAGGTTTATTGAAGAAGCGTATGCTGATGCTACACGTACTCCGCATGGTTATTTGTTGTTGGATTTAAAACAGTCCACACCAGACGAGGTGCGTATACGTACGGGTATATTACCTGATGAAAAACAACAATATGTTTATCAACCGAAAAAGTATAAATAAAAGGTGTACACTAGAGACCAGTCACTCAGTCGTAATGTCACAGTGTGTGAAGAAAGACGCTGCTCTGTTAACGGCACTGATACACGCTACACCGAAGGAACGTAAAGCACTGTTGAAGGCTTGTGACGTCAGTCGTATTAGATCAGTGTGCGAGTGCGCATACAACTTGTTACGTGGTAATATCCAGTTAACAGACAAACAAAAACGACAATTGCGTAAACATAAAAAGGTGCTCAGACGTCTAGTGAAACGTGGTGAGAATTGGGGCAAGAAACGTAAATATCTTGTACAACACGGTGGTGGATTTCTATTACCACTGTTATTAAGTACTGTATTACAAACAGTTCTTAATAGTGCAATTAGTTAGAGTGAAAAATGGATAGTCCCAACTTGGAACATTCGAAAAAAATGCTTATTGTGCCACAAGAGCTAATTGAGCGAATGCGTAGTGAGCCCATGCCTGTAGCTACTGTCCCACAATCAAAACTTACTCGTTCATCCATGGTTAACACTAATAGTTTGGATGTTGAAATGCATCGAATATTACAAGACAAAACATTGGATGATAGTGAAAAGTGGAAACAGTATCAACAAGTATTGCAGAGATTTTTATATTTTAGCTCACAAAAACGTAACCCTATCTCTTTACCAATGATACAAGAAGAGGATAATGAGGATGATATTGTACAAACATTTCCTGCCACGTATCAAAAGGATGTACGCAACTTGTTAAGATTTATAAAACGTAACAAACAGATAATCACATGGGACCCTGATGGTACGGTTATTGTTCATAACACTAGAATACCTGGTTCGAACATTATTGATGTGTTACATGCAATTGTACGAGTGCGAAGACTGGAAAATGTACCTACAGGCTGGCATGAAGTATTGGATGCATTAAATGATATGAACGTACCGACCGAGTACATAAGCAATGCACAAGCTCGACAGTATATTGGTCGTGAACCATATTTGGAAGAAGGTTTGGTTACACCTTCACCATCAAGACAGCATACTCCTTCAACACCACACCACTCGTTATATTATCCGCCATCACCGAGCCCAACGCCAATAGCCCATAGATTAAGGTCAAGGACAGGAGCACGAAGAGGAAAACCTTTACAGTGGGATGCATTCACTATAGATTAAAATGTTTAAGTATAGGTGTACTTGGTATGTGATAGTCATTTACACTATAGTCATGAACAGTGATGGAAGAGAAAGTGTATTATGATCCTGCAAACCCAGGCTCGTTTGGTGGTATTAGCCCACTTGTCAGAGCATTACGTCGAAGTAAGAAGAAAAAGAACAAAACAAAACGACAAGTTATCGAATGGTTACGCACCCAAGACACCTATACATTACACAAACCTGTTCGAAAACGATTTCCACGTAACAGATATGTTGTGTTTGGACCGAATGAATTATGGCAAGCTGACCTGAATGATATGCGAGGACTTAGTTCATATAATGATGGCTACAATTACTTGCTAACAGTGATTGATGTGTTTAGTAAGCGGTTATATGTGGAACCATTAAAACGTAAGAGCGGTGAAGAAGTGGCAGCAGCATTCGAACGAATTTTTAACAGTCCTTACACTGTACCACCATGTTGTTTACAAACTGACAAAGGAACAGAGTTTATAGGTGCAAAAGTGAACCGTGTGTTTAGAGATTATCATGTGAAATATGTCACTACACAAAACCCCGATGTTAAAGCGGCTGTTGTCGAACGAGTCAATCGCACACTGAAAACACGTATGTGGCGATATTTAACATATAAAAACACATTTCGTTATATCGATGTGTTGGATGAATTGGTTGATGCTTACAATAACAGTGCACACCGAAGTTTGGGTAATGGTTTATGTCCGATGGACGTTGTGAAAGCAAACAAAAGTACAGTGTACCAAGTATGGAGTCATATGTACAAAGACAGCTCATTACCAAAACGTAAAAAACCAAAGTTCAAACCGGGTGATACAGTGCGTATTGCTAAAGAGAAAGGTACATTTGCAAAAGGCTACGAGACCAATTGGAGTAAAGAATTTTTTGTTATTGATCGAGAATATGGATCACAACCACTACCATTGTATATAATAAGGGACTTGAATGGTAAACCCTTAGTCGGTCGTTTCTATGAACATGAGCTACAAAAGGTGACAATAGGACCGGATCGATTGTACCAAATTGATAAAATACTTGACACTAAGGGTAGAGGTCGCAGTAAGCGTTACCTCGTCAAGTGGGTAGGTTACGGAGACGAATTTAATTCTTGGATACCTGCATCTGAAGTGAAACAAATAACCTAACCTAACCTAACCGTCATGTCACTGTCTAGACATAATCAGTTTTATTTGACACTGCCTAGCAATAGTTCGATGGACTACTATCCGAACAATACAGTGACTCATTATGTGACACATTTTCCATCAACAATACATTTGCCTGGTGGTGACGGAGCAGATTGGGAAATAGCACTAGTTGAAGCACACTATCCATGCTCGTTTTTAACAGTTGGTAATGATGCTAACATATATATTTACACAAAACCAACTGCTGAAATTGAAGATAATGAAGTTACTAATACAAATTTGACTGTAGCTAAAGTGGAGTCTGGCAATTACAAAGATATTAATGAATTGCTAGCAGCAATTAACGGGAATACAAAACTTAAACTTAACAGTATTGAGTTCGAGTATGATAGTGATACAAAAAAGGTTGAATTGATTACAATGACAGATACACTAACACAACTTGAACTTAGCCCCACTTTAGCGTTACAGTTAGGATATGATGTAAATAATGTGGATGTGAAAAGACATAGGAAAGCTACAAGACCACCAAACTTATTAGCTGGCATTCCAGCAGACATTTATGTCTATTGTGACCTTGTAGAACCGCAATTAGTGGGTGACACTGTAGCACCACTGTTAAAAATAGTCAACATTGACACCACTGACTATAAATACGGGTCTCATAAGGTTGTGCATTTCACTTCACCGCACTACATGCCTGTCATAAAGAGCTCGTTCGAGAGTGTGGAAATTGATTTAAGGGACGACAAAGGTCATCACTTGCCATTCGAGTTCGGTACTACGTACATGAAACTTCACCTCCGCAGAGTACCAGCAGTTACAACAGTATAATGAATCTTAACGATCCCTACCTCAAATACTACCGTGATCAACAACTTGGCGGTAGTAGTGGTATTGTATCAGTGTATAGAGGCGCACCGTATCAACGTGGACATGGGATTGGAAGTTTTCTTGGTGGACTTGTTCGTTCAGTCATGCCATTAATCAAGTCAGGTGCAACTGCTGTGGGCAAGGAGGCATTACGTTCAGGTGTTGGGTTTCTCAGTGATATAGCTGATGGTACTATGAACCCACGAAATGCAGCGAATGAACGTCTTAAACAATTTACTGGTGGACTTAAACGTCGAGCTGACGACAAACTGGAACGCGTGCTTCGCGGTGGCGGCAGTGGTGTCTATAAGAAGAGGCGCATCACACGTGTCACACCACAGTCTTTGACGAAACTCCTTCGAGCACGGACGTCTCCAGCGAGGAAACGTAAGCTACGCAAATCATCAGTGACTAAACGAAAGTTACGTAAACGAGTGACACGTAAAGTAAAGCGGCGTGTGCAACATAAGAAAAAGCGGAAGACAACTAGTTCATCGAGAAGACAAATTGATATTTTCTCTTAAACACCATGTCATTTATTCACCAGAAATCATGCGAATGTACAAAGACGGAATTAGACTTATTCTCGCTACCACCGACACAGACCAGCATTGACAGTGGTAAATGGGTGCAATATAAACCCATATCGTCATTGACGGATGACTCACCTATTGAATTTGTCATACCCGGACATGGTGATGAATATACGGACTTATCACAAACATTATTACACGTACAAGCCACTATTGTCAAAGAAGATGGAACAAAATTTACAGCTGCCGATGCGATTAAGGAATTTGGTCCGGTTAATAACTGGTTACATTCG
Organism: Flexamia atlantica; assembly: GCA_035578135.1. Taxonomy (NCBI): domain Eukaryota; kingdom Metazoa; phylum Arthropoda; class Insecta; order Hemiptera; family Cicadellidae; genus Flexamia; species Flexamia atlantica. The sequence goes on from JAQJVK010000003.1 coordinate 58,743,671, forward strand.
CTATTTAGCCAAGTGGATTTACACTTGAATAATAAACTAGTGTCACCGCAAAACAATACCTACGCCTATCGTGCGTATTTGGAAAACCTTTTAAACTACGGACATGATGCTAAAAAGTCACACATGACAAGTGTGTTATTCTACAAAGATGACTCTAATAACATGGATAATTGTAAAGAAGAAAATGAAGGACTAGTACAACGACGAAAATTTACTGAAAAGAGTCACTATGCAGACATGATCGGTCATCTACACATTGACTTGTGCAATCAGAACAAGTTCATGTTAAACGGTGTAGAGATGCGTTTACGTTTGATCAGATCGAGGAACGCATTTGCCATCATGTCGGACAATAACACAACATATAAAGTACATATCAAAGAGACAAATCTGTTTGTTCGTCGTTGTAAAATCAATCCGAGCGTACTGTTGGCACATAGTAAAACACTCGAGAGTGGTACTGCCAAATATCCGATCACACGTGTTGAAGTGAAATCAATCACATTACCTGCTGGCATACTGAGCAAAACATTGGACAGTGTGTACTTGGGTCAGTTACCAAAACGTGTAATTGTCGGCATGATTACTAATCAAGCATTCAACGGAGATTACAAGAAAAATCCATTTAATTTCCATCATTTCAAGATGAATTATTTCGCACTGTACTTGGATGGTGAACAAGTGCCGATGAAAGCATTACAGCCAGTGTTTGGTAATGATACGGATGTTGCCTATGCGCTATCGTATCACACACTGTTCAGCGGTACCGGAATACATTTTGACAATACCGGTAATGATATCAGCAGACAAGATTTCGAAAAAGGTTATTGTCTGTTAGCGTTTGACTTAACACCTGACTTGAGCGCTAACGAGTCCAGCCATTGGAACCTGGTACGCAATGGAAATCTACGCATCGAGATTGGATTCAGCGAAGCATTGACCGAATCAGTCAACATTATTGTCTATGCAGAACTGGACAATGTCATTGAGATTGATCGACATCGTAACGTATCGGTGGACTATGCCGGCTAAATGTATAAAGCACAGTCAACTAGTGCATTACAGCCAGTACATCACTGACAGTGTTATAATAAACATGTCGGCAGAACATCAATTGTGTCAGTCGTCTGTGGTGTTGGATTTACAATGTTTCAAAGACAACAGTAATTATTATATAGTAAAAGAAGTCAGTGTTATTGATGTGTGTACTGGAACACTACTGATTCACCACATTGCTCGTCCACCGTTTGATCGTGACTTTTTGTCTGAAGAAAAACTTCGAGAAAGTTACTGGTTAACCAAACACTGTCACGGTATTGACTGGAATCATGGTGATATATCGTACCATGTATTGATTGATAAACTACGTACATGTCTCAATAACCAATCAGTTGTGTACGTAAAAGGATCGGAAAAGAAACAATATACCATGAAACATCTTATAACAAACAATGACAAAGTGCTAGTAGTTGACATGGGTGATATTGGATGCGGATCATTGTCCACCATTAGCAATCTATTGTCCACCAATACGATACGTTGCGGTCAGCATAAAAGTGTACAACACCGTTGTGCTTTGGTCAATTGCACACTGCTACGTGGCTGGCTACTACTAACAGCTAAAGAGTCGCATTGTGGAACGTGTTATTGTTGCTGTCCTCGTCGCCACAACAACGAACAAAACCGCAAAAAGACTACAACGACTAAATCAGTGTATACCAGCTTGGATCTGACTACAGTTTCACAAGAATGAATACCACAACTATAAGAAAATATTTACTACAATTACCGAATGTACAACATGTCGGAGTGTTTGCATCAGATCGTCTACCGAGACATATTGCTCCGTCATCTGCATTAGTGGTAAACACCCAACCGCATACACATAGTGGAGAACATTGGGTGGCATTCTACAGAGCTGGAGGACAAGATACCAGCAACAATAACAGTTATGTTGTTGAATATTTCGACAGTTTTGGCAGACCTCCGTATCATGGCGATTTTCAACAATTTCTGAGACGTAACATCAATGGCCATATGTTGCATTACACCTACAACAAGTACCGTCTACAAGGCTTGGATACTTCGGTTTGCGGCCACTACTGTCTGACCTACCTGTACTGCCGTACCAACTATGACATGAAGATGAATGATTTCGTCCAACTCTTCGGTGACTCCACTGCTGAGAATGATATGCTGGTCCAGATGCTCTTCGCAGAATTCTACATCTAATTTTTATATAACCTTTATTGATAGGTATAAGGTCGATTGGAAAAATAAAATAAAATAATAATTACTACATTGACTTATTATTATACCTTATTCCCTATAGAATAAGAAAAAAGTGGGAAGAAAAAACCCGAGTGTGATGATAAATCATTTTATTGATCACTTTATTAAATCACACACTAATAATGCAGTAATATGCTAACAATTGTTTTTGGGGGTTTCCCCCCGAGCGGGCTCCCACACACCCCTACACCCGCTCCGATCCACCCACTCGCGCACTGTTTTGGGTAACCTCCATTCGCGCACAAACACTCGCGTGCAGCACAACTCGCGCACTGTCCCCACGGTGAAGTCACGCACTGTCAAAGTTTGGAGGTTACCCATTCGCGTGCAGTACAACTCGCGCACTGTCCCCACGAAGTAGTTCGCGCACTGTCACAGTTTGGGGGTTACCCACTCGCGCATACTGTCCGTTAGCCACTACAGGTCCTCATCTTCAGCATCGAGTAGGTCGACGAGGGTGCGTAGGTTTTCCTCGTTCGAACCTACACTACCGCTGTCATCACCGCCACCATCACCCATGTCAGGGATGTCTTTATGGCCCCACGGCAAAGTATGTACACCGTCCGGTAAGATGTATCGTTTATCGTCCGTGGAGCTTAAAGAAATTTTTTCAACCTGCACGGTATAAACGCGGTGATGTCGCGACTGGAAACGCGTATTCACAGTTCGCTTAATCACTCCGTGTAAGAGGCACTCGCGGTAGTCGTCCGGGGTTAAAACGTTCTTCACTACGCCCCTATCAACACCTTTCGCCTTCTTAACGGTTTTTACACGTTTTGGTGGCGATGGTCCATCATTGGTCGCGGTCTCGCTGTTTTCACTGTTCTCTTCATCGTCGCAAATGTCCAAGAAGTACAGCTTAGACCGCAAGCCTAGGTACTCCAACAGCGGTAGCCCGTTGCACTCGTCCTTGAACTTGCCAAGGACTTTGGCGTTGGTCATGCTGAAGCAGTCATGAGTCCTCGGGTAGGAACTGGTGTCAAAGTCGTCAAGGTGTTCCTTCATTTCCTTGTAGAAGTCGTTGCTGATGATGGACAGGATAAAACTATCTGTATCCATATAGTCGACTTCTAGCCTATCCTTATACCTCCGTTTCATCCTCGCTAAGAAGTCATACATCAGCCACTTTGATATGTCAAGCACGCACATGCCGACATAGATTGGCTTGTCGAGCACTATGCGGATCTTGGCCATGTGCATGAGTGTGACATTGTTCCCATAGTATGTCCTGTCCAAGAAGTTTGGTTTTACCACCAGCTTGCTGAAGCGTTGTTTGTTGACCACCAGTTCCATGTTGAGTCGCTTCCTCACATTCTCGATTGTCTTGCCGAAGACCGCGTTGTTCATAAGTTTGAAAAAGTCCTGTTCAAACTTGGTCTTGGCAAGTTTCCGCAGCTCCGTGTTCTTCTGGATGTACGGCGCCAGCCAACAAGACTGACGGAAACGAACAACACGATGAATGCGAGTCAGCTCTAACTCGTTCTGCAGGGCCTGTTGGAGGACTCTGTAGTGGCAAATGTATCGTTCCTTATCGTATAATGTAGTCATCAGCTTCGGGAATTTACCTGTCGGCGGGCGGCGGGTTTCGCAACAGTATGGAAAATTTTTATGAAGATCGTGCAGCCGTTCAGGATAATGTAAGTCCACCTCCAACACGTACCCGAACTCACCGTACGGATCAAGTGACGCAATGTCCAAGTCTTGTATTTCCTGTTCGGAGAGCCATTCAAATTGTCCTGTAGGCAAAGGTTCCGACATGGCCCATCCGTACAGGTTATTCGCGTCGAAGTACATTAGGTAACGTGATGGTTCATCGGCTACACGATCTTCTGTGCGGCACCGGTCGTGATTCGCCTTTGCATGACGCGTAATTGCCTGGGAGATACCTCCCCTGATGCCCTGTTCAAAAAACATAAACATATCAAAGTCCCGCACTGTGTCTAGTTTCACATCTGTCAACTTTAACATTACATCCCACGCGTAGGAGGGCAGGGTGAGGTAATGCGCCGGGTCAAGTCCGTATTGCTGCAGGGACGTATCACGAAATTGTTCGAAAATGTCTGTCAGTAGAGCTACGTCACACTGCAGATACACCGACGCATAATCTCCCAGAGTCGCGCACTGGAAGGTGTCCCATACGTTTCGTGCATGTTGATAGTCCGTGTCCGAGATGTGCTCGAGTGTGAGGTCATTATAGAATGCCTCCTTGGGCGGAAGGTCCGTGGTTGACCCCAACACTTCGAGCGACGTTACAAAGTTGTATGGGAACACCCCCTTTCGTCGCACAAGGTCGAATTTCGCCGGGTCGGGGAACGCTTTCTTCGTCTCGACGAGTTGCTCCGGTGGTAAAGCTGCTGCAAGGCTGGCAAGGCTCGAAGAAAGGAACTTGTACGAGTCAACAAATCGTACTCGGATTACAAGTCCTCTCTTCTTCCGCTGCTTCTTCTTCTGCTGCTGCGCCGGCTCCGATGATGTAGAAGGCTGTGGCGGCTGCTGCACTGAAGTTGAAGGCTGTGGCGACGGCGGCCTGTTCGAAGGCTGCTGCTGCTGACGTCGCCGTCGTCGTCTCGCTGCAGTGGGTGCCTCGCCGATGACCTCGTCGTAGACGAATTTCTTTGTGAAGGATATGTATCGTTCCTCCGTATGGGCGACAACCTCAACGCTACCAGGATCCACTGCCAACTCGCGCACAATGAAGTGTCCATCATAGTTGGATAGGTTATGAAAATACACATTGATGATTTGTTGTTCCCGATAGCGGAGATTGCACGACCGGAGTGCCGCACCGCGGTATTCGTACGGAGCCGCGTGGTTGTGGTCGCGCACTTTCACGTCCTTGCTACCGTCAACGAACTGTTTACCGCACAAGTAACACACTGTGGCAGCACGAAACTCTGCCCACTCCGATGGCGAAAGCGTAGCACGAAGGTTCCTGTCATTGAAGAGGAGTTCCTTGATGCGTCTCACATCTTCCTTCAGGCGGTGCATGAAGACCCTAGATGCATCGTCACCGAAGTATGTCACCGTCTTGCACGCTTCCCCACGGTTGTCATGGACATGGTAGCAGAAGGCATACGGGACATGGATGCGAGACGCTGTACCTCCAGCCGGATGCTCGTCGTTGGACACCTCCGATGCAGGCTGCAAAGCACACTCGAAGTCCGCATAGATGGCGAAGCGGTCCTTCCTGCTGAACTCCGGGTGGCTAAACTGGATGGTCTTCTTCGCAGCGAGGTCCATGCGAAGCGGCACCTCCACTCCGCAGTACCGTCGATGCTGCTCCAGTCTTGTCTTACCGTCCAAGCCGAGTTTGTTTTCGCGATCATCGAAGTGTGCGAAACACCGCTTACATACATACAGTTTTTGCTCATGTCGTGTCAGCTGCGGCCTGACGAGACGGCTCAAGTCCCTAATCCAGCAGTAATGTGCATTGCCGTCTTTAGTCAGGTACAGCAAATCTGTATGATCTGCCATTTCCCGCCGACAGGTACGAAGCGGATACACAGTGTACCGGGAACACCCTAGCGCTTCTATATACATAACCTCGAGTGCATAGACATTCACACTAACATTAGGATTGTTTCGTTCAAACCGTGCAATGTCTTTAGGTGCAACGGGGAACTTGAGTCCTTCAAAATTGTAGCGGGCAAACAAGGCCTGCGGGTAAGACTCCGGCCGCTCGGGGTGTGACACAACGAACTTGCTCAGCATAGCGTAGGCGAAGCACTTGTCGTCCTTGTTAAACACATTCACTACACTTCGCGTACCCGCGAGCGATTTGGGCAGTGAAATATGTCGCGCTCCACCGCCCAATGGACTATACCTGTTTATTCGCACTTCCAAGTTCGTCACGCGCAGGTATGTCCAACCAGAGCCTACCATTTCGCATTGCTCCTTCTCATGCACGAGCTTTTCAAAGGATAGTTCAACAAATTTTTCAAAGTCGCTCGTGCTATCGAGAGGAGCATTTTTGGTCTTGAATGCCCGCTTACACTTATTCTCACCGGTAATATCAACAAACTCGCACTCGAGGAACAAGTTCACTTTAATATTAGGGTGTTCCTCGATCGCGTTCCTTATCAATCTAACTAAATGGCACCTTAAGTCTCTCATCACCTCGGGGATTGTCCTGAGTGCCGGCATAGGCTCCTTCAGCGCGAATGTTTGGAGCCTACTGCCGTACCCGACCTCCACACGCACAAAGGTCGGGCCGTCGTCGTCATCAACGTCGACGTCGTCGGCGACACTCACCACGCGAGGCTGAGGCTCTGAAGAAGAAGGTCCCGGTGAAGGCACTGAAGAAGGTCCCGGCGAAGGCTCTGAAGAAGGTCCCGGCGAAGGCTCTGAAGACGGTCCCGGCTGCGGTGACTCCTCTTCAGGCTGTGCCGACTCCTCCAGCTGCTGCGGGTGCGGACGCTTCACCCCTGGCCGGGAAGCTGAGAAAGACACTGACGGGCCCCACTCTGCTTCCCTCTTCACGGGGCAGTGAAACTCCTCATGCGCCGCATGGTTCCCACGCCGAGAGAATTGCCGTCCACAATACTGGCAGCGGAAGTTCTTCTCGACGTCCGGGTCATGCTGCTCCCGCATATGCTGCTGGAGGTTCTTCTCCAGTGTAAAAGAGGTGCTACACACTCCACAGACGAAGCGAGGCTCTGGTGGAGGCGGCTGCACCCCTGTAGATCGCTGTTGGTGTCCCACTGACGACTTGTGCTTTTTCATCAAGTCCCTACGAGTAGTGGAGTAGCCGCAAAGCACACAGTCCAGCTTCGGAGCATTGTGCTCCGCCTGATGACGGCGATGTGCATCCCGGCTCTTGTAGGACTTGCCGCAGACGTCGCAGTGGAACTCCATCCTGAAATCACAAAACAAGCCTCGCTGTACGTAGAAACCTATGCGACATGACACTGTCTCTACATTGTCTCGATGCAGACTGAACACTTTCATAAGAACTTATGCTATTTATTAATTTCTATCATGGACACAAGTTTGTAAAATCCGTGAACTGACCCGAGTTTGACCTGAGCCCAACACTGTATAGTAGTAGTTGTTTAACTACAATTTTGACAAAACATATCCAATCTATACAGTGTCTAGCCGCCCCCCGGTTATATGCCAGCCGGATTGTACAAACTTAACTTAAAACTATCATGCAACTATAATACAAGAACAGCATTTAAAAGTCTGAAAATTTGTACAAGTCCTGAATCTATTTTAGAAGGGGGGGGGGGTCAGGTCTATTTTTGACTCGGGGGGGGGGTCAGGTCTATTTTTGACTCGGGGGGGGGGTCAGGTCAGGTCTATTTTTGGCTCGGGGGGGGGGGATCTAAGTTTGAAAGGTCAATGACCTCTATGACGTCACCAAAAAGTGAAAGTTAGGGTGTTTTTTTTTTTTTTTGAAAACTTTTTTTTTTTTAGGTTAGCTATTTTTAGAAATCTATTTTTAGCCGGGGGGGGGGGTCTAAGGTTGAAAGGTCAATGACCTCTATGACGTCACCAAAAAGTGAAAGTTAGGGTGTTTTTTTTTTTTTTTTTTTTGAAAACTTTTTTTTTTTAGGTTAGCTATTTTTAGAAATCTATTTTTAGCCGGGGGGGGGGGCAATCTAAGGTTGAAAGGTCATTGACCTCTATGACGTCACCAAAAAGTGAAAGTTAGGTTTTTTTTTTTTTTTTTTTTTTTTAAAAACTTTTTTTTTATTTATTTTTTTTTATTTTTTTTTTTAGGTTAGCTATTTTTAGGAATCTATTTTTAGCCGGGGGGGGGGGAGTTCTATTTTTAGACCGACCACTACCACCCTGCTGGGGTTGAACCTACCAATACCCCCTACTTATACGTAATTGAGCATTGTTTCAAATTCTCTTGAAAAGCACATATAAAAGCTCCCTACATCATTCGAATTGCTTTAACAATAATTTTACTTTCAAGATCAACGCCAAAAACAACCTTTACCTCAATTACGCCACAACTGAGTAACATCCAGCATGCAAAAGTTCATAATAGAAATAACATTTTAAACCGCTTTTGTCACACCAAACACAACATCAAGATGCAGTTTTAGTTTGCAGTCGAGCGGGCGGGAGCTTTTGTTAAAAGGGTTATTTATTGTTCATGCTTTCCCACCCCACTCCTTCCGGCCGCTCTTGCATTATGTAAACTCTGTAGTTTAACATCTAACGAACTCGGCCCGCTCGAGTGGAGGGTAAAATGAAATTTAAATTACTGAATTTGCTTTGAGAGTTACATTTTCAATAAAAATGAAAGGAAAGGGTTGACGGGAATGAACTGAAGATTTTAAGGATTAAAATAAAACACCAGTTTTAGCAATGTGTTAAAACAGTATTAACAAAATATTATACAAATAAAGTTTGCTGGATTGGTGGTGTAAGAGTGAATATGTTTCTGATGTTATATCTTATGCAGTTGTAACTGTATAATTACCTGCATAATCTGTATAACTGTATAGTTACCTGATCTTGATTTTTTCTAGATGTAGGTACTGTCCTTATATCTAGAAAAATTCAAGATCGAGTAAAATTCAAGAATTTAGGTAACAAAAACGTGTAAGGATTTGAAAAAATGTTTGGCTACTTTGAGTCTGAACAATGATTTCGGCCATCTGACGAACGTTCTAGTGGCATTTCTAACACATCAACATTGTCACAGCACTCAAACTAACTGGCTTCGCGAATCTGGCAACAGCGTTTATTGATATCGGATCGTTTACAAGTAGACTTCCATATAATAATTTATTTTACGAGTTTGTCCACTCTTTGCAAAGTGTTTCAAAGTTTATTTTAATTAATTAAATCAAGAATTTTGTGGATTTTATAATGTTTCTTACCTTCCTAAATTCATTCTAGTCAATTGTTTAAGGCTTTCCAGACAGTATTAATTTTTAGTTTGGAGTCCGCCGGTTTTAACATTGCTTTTAAACATTACAACCAATTTTTTATCAGAGTTTTTTAACCTAACAAACTATACTTACTTACTTACTGCTGGGGCGTCACAAATCTCAGTTGATTTTTAGCCTCGTAGATTATCCTCCTCCACTCTTCTCTATCCTCTGCCAACTGGATTGTTCCTCCACACTGGCTCACATCCTTCTTGACCTGGTCGCACCATCTTAATTTAGGCCTGCCTAACGGACGTCTTCCTGCAGGTACAGCCTCACAAACATCCCTCAGTCTCGTGCCTTCCTGTCTCCGAAGTACATGACCTAACCAACTAATTCTTTTGGCTTTTATAAGCGCTATTATATCAGGTTCTTTGTATAGGGCACGTAGCTCTCTGTTTTCTCTTATGCGCCAAACTCCTTCTTCACAGACTTGGCCGAATATTTTCCTAAGTACTTTGCTTTCAAACACCATCAAACGTGCTTCATTTCTTTTGGAAAGGACCCATGTTTCACTTCCATACAATAACACTGATTGTATAATGGCTTATATAATCTTAATTTTGAGCATCTTAAAAGAAGTTTGGATGATAAAAGTTTCGTACAGGCACCTACGCTCTTATTGGCATTTGCTAGTTTACTTTGTATCTCTAAATCTTCAGAATTTGAACTATTAATGGTAACTCCTAAATATTTAAAACTCTCCACACAATTTATTGAATAGTTGGCAATGTTGAAATTTACATCCTTATTGTTAGCATTTCGACCAAAGTTAATTATTTTAGTTTTTTCTTCGTTTATTCTTACATTCTTTAATAAAACCTAACAAACTATGCTTATATAAAATAGTAAACACGTGCTGCTTAACGGCTTTTTTGATTTGTAAAAACCAGCTGTTCCTTTGTATTTCTATTTTTGTCTCCAATTTTATAATCTTAACCTTTTTCTCTATATTAGTTCCCTTCAGACTCAAAGTAGCCTACCATTTTTTCTACAATTTTGTTACCTGAATTCTTGAATCTTACCCGATCTTGAATTTTTCTAGATATAAGGTAACATATTTTATCAGAAAACTGCTGCTTTTTCTCCAATTTACTCATCGGGACCTTTCAATCATGTATGGGGGTCAGACTTATAGATTCCTCAAAAGTTTCTGGGTAAATGAGATCTTATAAAAGACGAACTGCTCACCAAACTAATGAAATTATATTTATTTGACCAATCCCTTACTATTATAATACCACATTTAAAATTCATAACTTTAGCTGAATGCGTTTCCCTTTCGATCCAAATCCCAGATTAATCATGAATCTCCCCAGAAGCAGTTTAGAGCGGACACCCAGACAAGGACGGAGAGATGCAGCGTGGGAGCAGTGCGTCAACGTCGTCATGGCAACGCCGTGATGCAGTCCTCAGACGCGTCGTCGCAACGTCGCGGCCATGATCCATGATGGGGGGGGGGCGGGTTAGCGTCCTCCGTGGAGATGACAAGCAAAAGCCAACTATCTACAGGCCTGAGGCCTAAATAAGACATAGACATATAAGACAAGGTGTTTGTTGGCGGAGACGTAACTTTACCTCTACCTGTGACACAAGTGTAGCCTCTGTTAAGTCACAATAACATCTATTTCAATCTCAAGTCACAAGGGAAAGGGGAAGGGGGGGGGAATCGTGTTTTTGTGATTTTTAAAAGTGCAGCACTTTAAATAACGGCATCGTGACTTGACGTTATAGGCTGCAAGCAAACCACATTAATTGTTCCTATTAAAACTGATTCATCTGTTCTATGAGTTAAGATATGATTGTTAAGTAACTCTTTCATTTAGGTGCAGTGAATTAAAAATTCTACAAGGACTTCATAAATGTTTGCTGAAAACTGAAAGTGGGTTGCAGTGCCCTTATTAATTGCATTGTTTCTCAGTGCCGAGCGATCAGCTGCAACTAATGAACAGTGATGGGACCGATTTTTAAAATGAGGTAGTAAAAGCATTGTTGACGTTCTTAATGAACGTTTTGGTGGATCGCCTTACTCGGTGAATTTATTATTTTTCTTAATTTTCACTGTGAAAGATTTTCATTCAACGGGAAGTTGTAAAACATGTAAGTAAACATATTAAACTATATTATGTTCTCATTCAATACAGCAATATTAATACACTCGATATACCAGTACTCAATACACTCAATACATCAATATTAATACACTCAATACTCCACACCAACATCATTACACTAAATGCACCAATATTAACATACACTCAATACCACCCTTGTTTATAATGTGTTTCATTACCAACGGAAACCCATGAAACCCTTTGATAACATTTTACAACTTTAAAATTCATCCTTTTACGCAATTTGAACTTAACTGGCAAGGTGTCCTGCCACGCCAAGGTGTCCTTAAGACGTGTTTTTGAGATATTTCTAGCATTTAAAGAAAATTCTCGATGCCATTTTAGAGATATTTGTGCAATCCAGCAAGTATACAACCATACCTCGATAAGATCATAAAGAATCTAGAATATAAAACGTTTATGACGTTTGCTGTATTTCATCGAAGACGACAAAACCTAAATAACTGTTTGTTTGCCGTTCACTACCGTTTGTTTTTTATTGCAATAGTAGTAAAACCTTGGGATGTATTATCGCTTATTGGGAGGTTTAACTATATTAATTACATCAGATAAAGCCATATATGTAAGTCGATAGTTTTTTTCAGTTTGTATATAAAGTAAATAAGGCATGGCATATGTCTGAAATCCCAAGTTGAAAATAATATTAATCTCATCTTGGAACAACCGACAACGCAACAACCGTAGCCAACCAAAACCAGCGCAACAGCGCCAACAAACACGCGTCCTTTTTCGTGTCTATAATCCTCTCATTGTCAGCGTCTACCGGCGTGGCATTAGATCTGACCCTGTCTGTTTTGTTTCTAATAGGTTTTCTCTACTAAAATGACTTAATACCTTTGGAAGAATAGGCCTATTTACTGAAATATCAAAACATATAAGAAAGTTTGCTGGTCTTTAATGATGGGTATTCGTGTGTATGCGAATTCCCCTTCCTCCAGGCATTACGAAAATTCAAAGCAGGTTGACCCTTGACTTTAACAAAAGCCAGCTGATGTTTTTATTACCATGAGTTGCCCAGTCTGTCTCCTCCTTGTTCCTCAGCTGTCTCCTCCTTGTCCTCAACCTGCTTCGCTGTTGTTCCTCAGTTGTCTAACCTGCTTCCCCGTTTCCTCAGTTGCCTAGCCTGCTCCGCTTGTTCCTCAGTTGTCTAGCCTGCTTCCTCTTTATTCCTCACTTGTTTAACCTGCTCTTCTCTTGTTCCTCAGTTGTCTAACCTGCTTTACCCTTGTTCCTCAGTTAACCTTACCTGCATCCCCCATGTTCCTCAGCCGTCTACCCTGCTTCCCCCTTGTTTCTCAGGTGTCTACCCTGCTTCCCCCTTCTTTCTCTGTTGCCTAACCTGCTCCCCCTGTTGCAGAGCCATGGCCCCGGTGTACCGGCGCGACGTGTCGGCGGCGGAGGCCAGGTCGGAGGCTGTGGAAGAGTTCATCCCCTCCACCGAGCCCACCCCCCACCACCACAAAGTCCACAAGGTCATGGAGCAGCACAAATCCCTCGTGACCGAGGCCCCTGAGCTCGGTATGTAGTTGAATTTTAAGATTTTTGTATTTATTTAATACGCCAGGGTTTTTTATCATCACTCCTCCTACAGTTATGGTCCGAATTAATAAATTGGCGTGAATTATTTGCAGGAAACAAATTGTATAGAGGTCAGGCTGAAGAGAAGAGCCCAAGACTCTAAAGGTTTCCGTACTCATCCAAATATTTTAGGTTAAACATTTCAAGTTTCAACAGCTGAATAATAAATATTGTTTTATCATCATTATCAAAATAAAAATATGAATAACCGAAAACTTTTAAGCTGCTGAGCAGTGCGAGACAAGTAGTGCGAGGAAAACATCTTATCTTTATTGCCCATATATGTGACTAATTTTGCCTGAACCAGTAATTAAAAGTTGACGTATTTGGGTTAAGTTACTGACAGCTTGTATAAGACTAGGTTAAGTCACAGCAAAGTGTGCTCCGGTTGATACCTTGTTTTGACTACTTTAATTTACATTCACTTTTCGTTGGCATATTCTACACCCCACCCTACGCTATTAATAATAAACTAGTATTTACTTTTTTTAAATCACTAAAGTTATATCATCCTCTTCTAAGACAGTAATTAATTGATGAGGTTAACATCAGTATGCTCTGCTAATGACGTCTGTAACTAGTTAGGTCGTATTTTATTCGTGCCTCAAACTTTGTTTAGGAGGTAATATTTTGCAATGAAAAGAAGGTCTACTTCTGTTTTGATAGTGGTTGATTTTTTAATTAACCGTGCATCTTAAAGAAAATTAGAAAGAATAGAGAAGAAGATATTCCAACTCGAACGTTTGGTTGGCAACCTCTGTTCATGTTTCAACTTTGGACTGAGCAGCTCAAAAGACTAGACTTCTATTCTTATGCCAGAGCTACAACTTTGAAGTTAACATTATTAACCATGTGATAAGTGTAATGGCAACTATTTATTTTGGTTAATTGCGCTTGTTAAAAATAAAATCAGTATCCTAAAGTTAATCGATTATTTAATAAACTGTCCATCCACCAAGTTATATTTTATAACCCTTTCAGAAGAGAATTTAAAACCGACAAAGTATAATTTTCTTATTAGTCAATGTATTTTTTAAACCGGGGAGTAAGACCTGGGGGAAAGTACGTTATGGGTTGTTATAAAATTTAAAATACATAATGGTATTAAATTTACTATGTTACGTTATTAAATAGTAAACATACTCAAAAGATGATAATGTGTAATTTGTAATTAATTTCGATCTAGAAAAATATATTTGTTTAACTCCGTCATCAATGAATTTTTAATTCGGCTTTCATTTGGCAAACAATATTTATCAATTTAATAACTGTTTTTACACTTCTTTCTTTATTTTTGAATTTGTTTTGAAATACCAAACTATGTTATTTCAAAATAACAATGGGAATGGGAAAGTAAATGTTGCTCTTTTTATATTTTAAACATTGGACAAAGTGGTTGACGTTTGTTGTCTGTAAGTATCGTTCAGTCAGCTGTTTTTTTTTTTTTTAATAAGAATTAAAATTAAATTCATTCCTTTTTCAATTACAATCTGTTAATCAATCAATTACTCTGTTGATAATATTAACTTCTATAATGAGATAAAACATTACTGTCTCTGCCTTCAAAAGGTAAGAACAAAGGTCTTCAATAACTTTTCTCTTAAGCATAACATTCAAGGAATTGCTAAGAAGCTTAGAACAATAATAGTATCTCCCTTCAAAGCGCTGAATGAAAAGTAAGAATAGATTTTGTATTAAATGATCAGAAGAGAAATTCTCTTACAAGTTTAAAGATTAAATCTTCCTGGCTGTTTGCCCAGACACTTGGCACCGGTACAAGCCACTTTAAATCATCTGTCACCCTGATATACTTAAGACAAGGTAGAGGACTCAAGAGATATAAATCCTACCTTGGAATGAAACTTGCTTCGTTTCAAAGTTGAGGAGGGTTATATTTATTCGCCTTTTTAAAATTATTTGTGTATTGGAAGATCCGTAAGTCGAAATATAAAATTAATGAAGCGATAAATTAGATTTACAATTGAGGATAATTTAAACTTCGACATTTCTTTAAAACTATAACCACATCATGAATCAAATTAAATAACTAACCATGTATACCAAATAAAACGAAAGGGATTGATAAATCTCTTACCAAGTTAAGGAGATGGCCTATCATCTATTTTTGCTAATATAAAGGAGAAAGGGTTTTATACGACAACGAATCACCAAAAAAATAAGACCTACTACAGAGCTGATATTTGGAATTTATACTTCCATTGGGCCCTAAATGCGTACTAAGAAACGATTTTACAAAATTCTCTTATGGTAACGCCCTAAGGAATTCCAAAGTTTTAATGTTAAAGTAAAGGGATGCTTATGATGAGTTGGTCATGTTAAACTTTAAATAGATTCAAATTAACTCCTTTTACTTGAATGAAGAATCAACAAAAATATCTAATAAAAACAACACAGCGACAAAAATGAGTTTTGAAAATCGCGAACAATGAACTTTAGTTATCAGCTTGGACCTTAACCTTGCTTATATTCAAAACTGGACTTTCTCTTCATCTCTTTCTAGCCATTATTCAAAATTTTTGAGATCTTTTAGGGTATACTTTTATAAGCTAAATATTATTACATGAAATAAATCATTGTCATAGTTGATGCTATCCTACACTATTTTCTTTAGATTATAAATCAATAACAGATAAAGATGATCGAGCTCTTGTTTCTGATCGAGACTGATGCTTGGATCTGCGATTGACAGTTTTTGCTATTATTGACAATAAGCAAGATAGATGGCTTCAGTTCTCAAGGATTTGCTACTGCCAATCACGCTCCACTATTTCAATACGATAAGCTCAACCATCACTGTTTATTGTGTTTATTCATGTGCTACAATCGTTCATTGTCGGCAAGAATGAATATTTTATTTTATTAACCCCTCTTATATTAGGCATTCGAACAATGGTAGTATAGGTTTTAAAAAATTTTGAATGAGTTGAATAGACCGAACTTAAAGTCTAATGAAATAATACTATCACTAAATGAATCTTAAAGCAGTAAAGCATCACATATCTAAATCTAGGACAACTGACACGACGCCCATAAAATTTATGCCACTATCTGTTTTACTGTTGGAACTCTTCCTAGCCTATTTAAACTTGAGTAGATGGATATTTTTCTATTGTTCAAGTTAAAATTTTCTTCAACGGAAGCCATTTAAAAAATGTCTCCCCAACTAGTATGTAGATTAACCTGTGAAAACGTATTTTTGCGGGTAATTTCAAGGGTAGTTAGAATTGTTTCTGTTTCTTAAGTTGAGGGCACATTGAAGGAGATATGTTTATAAACAAAATGTTTGACCCAACATCAAAAGTTTTCTAGTAAAAAATAACATGAAATAGGTCTTGTTTGTTTTTTTTTACAGCCTGGAACAACAAAATTTTTTTTTGGAACAATTAAATTTTTTTACAATTCAACAAAATTTATTTTGCGAAATTGGAATTGTTTTGCGTTTGGTAGTTTTAGTTCCCATCTACGAATTCGTAAGTCACCGGTTTGATCCTGAGTAAAGTTTATATGTATTTTATAGGTTCTTTCTAGTATTTCACCTTTCACTATCCATTTGACTTAGTCGTTAAAATACCATAATTTCACATATTCTATGCCTTTCTTGCCTCAAAATACCATATAATACATATACAATTGCCATACCACAACATATAAAACACCGCGGTCGGCATCTCGACTATGTTATATGGTAATATCTACAACAATGTCAACGGAAAATTAAGTGCTCAGTACCTGTTTATTGTTGCAGGCCTACTGAGGCCCATACGGACCTTTTCTTCTAGAAACTAGATTTTTGTTTGTTTGATTAGATCTGCAGAGTTGGGGGTTTTGGGAGCCAGTAATCCTGAGTAATTTTGTAATTCATATTGCAATTTAGATTTTTATTTTATTTTTTTGCAGATGTGGGAGATGTTGGAGCCACTAAGTCCAACATCTCCCACAGGTACGAGGTGTGGGAGGTGTCGGAGTACTTATGGAAATACGTTCATTTTTTATTTGCCTTCCAGAGGTAGAAGTGTCGAGGGCCACGGATGAAACATCGACAAAGACTATTAACAGATATGGGGACATTTGATTTTAGCTTTGTTGTGATTTCATCCGATTTGATTTTATTGAGACCACGGATGAAGCATCGACCGATCCACTGTGAACACTGAGTGGAAACTTTAGTTTATATTTTGATTTGATATGATTTTCATTCGATTTGACGTGCAGGGAAGGATATGCCGGTCGGGCACGGATGAAATACCGGTAGAGGATATTACCGACGAGGAGGCATTTTATTTTATGTGCAGGAGAAGGCGGAGTAGATGAAGGAGAAGGTGAAGGATATTAACAGATAAGGAGACAATTGATTTTATTTGACGTGCAGAGGAGGAGGTGTCGGGGTCGACGGAGGAGGTGTCCACGGAGGCCACGACGGTGAAGGGGAAGGCGGAGGAGATGAAGGAGAAGTTGAAAGAGAAGGTGAAAAATACTAACAGATAAGGAGACATTAATTTTATTTGACGTGCAGAGGAGGAGGTGTCGGGGTCGACGGAGGAGGTGTCCACGGAGGCCACGACGGTGAAGGGGAAGGCGGAGGAGATGAAGGAGAAGTTGAAAGAGAAGGTGAAAAATACTAACAGATAAGGAGACATTAATTTTATTTGACGTGCAGAGGAGGAGGTGTCGGGGTCGACGGAGGAGGTGTCCACGGAGGCCACGACGGTGAAGGGGAAGGCGGAGGAGATGAAGGAGAAGGTGAAGGATATTAACAGCTAAGGAGACAATTGATTTTATTTGATGTGCAGAGGAGGAGGTGTCGGGGTCGACGGAGGAGGTGTCCACGGAGGCCACGACGGTGAAGGGGAAGGCGGAGGAGATGAAGGAGAAGGTGAAGGTTATTAACAGCTAAGGAGACAATTGATTTTATTTGATGTGCAGAGGAGGAGGTGTCGGGGTCGACGGAGGAGGTGTCCACGGAGGCCATGACGGTGAAGGGGAAGGCGGAGGAGATGAAGGAGAAGTTGAAAGAGAAGGTGAAAAATACTAACAGATAAGGAGACATTAATTTTATTTGACGTGCAGAGGAGGAGGTGTCGGGGTCGACGGAGGAGGTGTCCACGGAGGCCACGACGGTGAAGGGGAAGGCGGAGGAGATGAAGGAGAAGGTGATGGACGTGGCGCACACCGTGGGCGAGGAGGTGGGGCTTCCCACCTGGGTCGTCGTCTCCATCTTCATCGGTCAGTTGGATTTTATCTTTGTTCACGTTTATTAATTTTTATTTAATTTATTACTTTTCTACAATCCTAAGGATCACGTAATCTTTGACTATATATACTGTCAGATGCAAAGTCAATGCCGTAATGTAGATGTAACAGCAATTAATAATAATAGAAGGGTGAGATGATGAAAATTTTTTGCAATAATCATCCCCCAAATCAAGTAAAAAAAACTTCAAAAAGATTAATAACTAGTAAATATGAGGCTATATGAGTGAGGGTAACTGTTCAATAAGTTTGATAAATCATTTATAAATTGTTGTTTGTATTTTATGGTGTGAAGTATGTAGGTATTAATAATGAAATACTGATGTTTATAAAGTCGCTCCGCTAAAATTATCGGAGTGTTTGAGTATTAAAAGACACACAATTAAAAGATTATTAATAATATTTATCAGCGAAAACAATTAATAACAAACTGTATAAATTTGCATAATATGCCTGTATAATTTTCAGAACACAAGTAATATATTTTTACTAAATTTAGTTTATTTTAAGAAGTTGTGCTTTTCTACTAAGTGTAAAAGATTACCTAAAAAAAGTAATACGTAATACGTAATTTCGTTATATTTTTCCGTCATGTTTTGAAGTAAAATGGATTTTTGGACTTAGATTTTGTCTTTATTACAAATCAGATTTAAGTTTTCTTTTATACCATAGTAATGAACACTCCATTTTAAAATATGAGCACAAAATAAAAGGTTTAACAATATCCTGAAAAAGGGATCTAATGACTTACTGTTTATAATAAATAATTTCTTAAGGAATCGTACATTTCATAAGTTGATCCAAGACGTTTGTGTGGGGAGGGTCAGGACTAAGTGTAGCCAAGGAGATATTGATTTAGGAGATGAGAGCCGCAAGCGTGCTTTCCGTCACTTTAAAGTGACTTGTATGAAGAGTTCTATTTTTCTCCAATACTCTTTTAAACAATATTGTTGGATAGAAACTTCTACAACACTCCTTGCAAATTCAAGTATTTATTTAAGCATATTTAACTCACTATACTAAATATTAAACCGTTTAAATTAAGAATTATCACTAACATATATCTGGTTAATTTTGTATCTGAGCATTCTGCAAAGCCAGAAACTCATTATAATTCAACTCAACATCATTTGGGAATTCAATAAACTGCGTCACTTGATAAGCAGTTTACAGTCACTATCTGCATCGGAAAACTCACTTGCATATCATTAAATGTTCAGTTAGAGAATAAATTTCCATTTAATGCTCTGGACTAACGTTTTTTTTGGATCAAAATCATTAGCGTCAGTTAAATTATAAAAGTTTTAACTATGAAAACATTAATATAACTTAGATTTTTGAAGAAAAAAGCAATGTCTTAGTGTGACAAGATTCTGTAAACCAGCATTTCATTTTATTGGTCCCTTACAACCTTGATTAAATGTATACAAGGAGAGAAATTATCAACTATGCTGATAACATTTCACGAATAACATTTCTAGGAGCTTTACAGTAAAAATCATACTATCTGATCTAATAGAATCAGTTCCAGAAATGCTGTTGATAACCGATCCTCGATACGTATGGCATTACAGAGACAGTGGCACTTTTCCTCTTGTACCCTAATTAATGATTTATGAGCATCTATAAATAATATTGTTTATATTAATGAATCCAGAACATATAAAACTTATAAACCATCAGTCATGTTTCTATCTCCTTGAAATACATCCATGCTCTGACAGAATTTCCAGTTAGGGTCCTCCTTCATCAATCCAATACGTTTTATGTAAATAGAATAATACGTGTGTATGTTATTGTTATCTGTTACATGTGACTGTAGTGTCGAAACATGCAACACTTCTTTTACATATAAAACATATGAGACTGATGCTGGAGCTAATTCCCATTAAAGCTTTTTACTATGCCAATTCTCTTATCAGCTGAATCACAGATATGATTTTCATGATACTTTGACCACCAGCAGCAAACTTTTATAAACTCTTGTGCTGCAGAAGTTGCCGTAGTACTTCGTAGGGTTTTATATCATTTTTATTGCTGGATAGAAATAAAATACGTCTTTCAACACAACATTTGTTTACACTAATATTGCACTCAAATACAATTTGGTAAATGCTCATGAAAAAAGATGACGGATGAAAAATTACAATGGATTTCGATTCGTCGCACCAATCAGCGTCCAATGAGAGATTATCAGGATCAAGATGGCGGCCTTCCTTACCTCCTATAGGTCACTATTGGCCCTGTAGTTCTCTAACTGATCCTGCCAATCTCTCAATGGCCCCGATGATGATTCGTGTGACCGATCGAAATCGATTGCCTTTTTTAATCTTTTATGTATATTCAACGTCTTGTATGTGAGGCAAGAAGAGTGTAAGTATATTTTAAGTTTTATAGGACGTTTTTTATTTATATTCAGGAATTGAACTACACATGTCATGCCAATAACGAGGTTATTTACTTTCATTCCAAGCGATTCTGTAACGTGTGCCGCAGGAGTGGCTGTGGTGATCCTGCTGATCTGCGTGTGCTGCATCCGGCGCTGCTGCCGCAAGCGACGGTCCAAGGATGGCAAGAAGGGCAAGGGCATCGTGGACCTCAAGTCCGTCCAGCTGCTGGGGTCGGCGTACAAGGAGAAGGTACGGCTTTGCCGCCAGGCAGCACCACTGTCACTGCCTGCGCTCGGAGAGTAGACTAGGAATCATTTTCCGATTAGTCATTCACCTTTGGAAAAATCACAAGCTACAAAGTGATTGAGTAAATACTTAAAACATTTGGCATGCTTTTGAAATTCGCTTGGTTGATATTTGAGTATTATTCATTTTTTAATTCAGTAAAAAAAAGGGAATGCGGATATTAGTGGAAAATAAACAAGATTACTTCCTACGTTCTAGGAAACTAAATATTAGTAAAGTTTATTTTAATTTGGAAAATCACCTTTGGAAAATCCCAAGTTTTGAAGTGATATAGTAAATAATATCAAGCATGTTTTTGACATTCGCTTGGTTGATAGATATTTTTACGACATGCTATTAATTTTTTTAAGTATTTCTGTTGATAACGAACGGCAAACATTAAAAATTAAAAGTGTTGCCTTTTTAATAATTAGTTTGTATGTTTGTAGTCAAATTGAATTGGATTTTTTATTTTTGATCGAAAATTGATTTGCTTTACAACTTTATAATGCATTTTCCAGTAAAAACGCTTCTACCACAGTGCTGAGAATGAATTTCAAATAAATAAATTGTCTTTTTGTTTTTATATTTTGTTTTTTTTTAGTCGAATTGGCTTTTGATAATATGTAGTACCTCCTACAATGCTATTTTTTTACTTTTATAATACAGTAGCTAACTTAAAATACAACTGTTCTAATTATCAAGGTTTTGTACTTAAACTTTTTATTTAAATAATTAATTTAATGTTATTTTAAAGTAAAAATTTTAAAAATCGCATTTTGTAGCTTAGCTTGCAGAATACATTAACTTTTTAAAGGGCCAAGACTTTAGCTTAAAATGTTTTCCAACCAAAGAATATTTAACAACTGTGAATTAAACCAGTAGCCACAATTTGTAACGGTACCGATAATAACACCTGATCTAATTTAAAACAATTTAGAATAGAGATGTTGCAATAGTCAATATTATAAGATCAAAATCTTACTAATCAATCAAAATATACTTGTCTATCTTTTCTTAAATCTAGAGAATGATTTACTTTCATAAGTAAAAATCCACAGTTAATCAAAACCAGTTTTTGATTGTTCCTAACTTATATAGGAACATTAAGCCAGTATATCATAAGTAAAATTAAAAAAAACGAGTTAGAACCGAGAATGAGCATGTAGGTTTTGTTGCTTCATACATTCCCGTTAAACTTTGTAGCCTTATCAGTTACAATCGGCAGGTTCAGCAGTATATCATAGGTAAAATTAAAAAACCGAGATAGAACCGAGAATGAGCATGTAGGTTTTGTTGCTTCATACATTCCCGTTAAACTTTGTAGCCTTATCAGTCACAATCCGCAGGTGCAGCCGGATATGGAGGAGCTGACGGAGAACGCGGAAGACATCGCGGAGGAGGGGGACAGCAAACAGAGCGAGGTGAAGCTGGGAAAACTGCAATACAAGGTGAGTTTTTTTTATTTCTGTCTATTTCCTTGTCTTAGGCTCCTACTCTTGAGTATATCCTAAGTTTCTTTATCTTTTCCTTTTTTTCCTCCTTTCTCTAAGCCTAATTCCTTTTCCTTGTAATGTTCAAGGTGAGTTGGAAGAACTGAGAAAATGGAAGATGATCGTGTGTGACAGTGACAGCCTGGCTGAAATGGGAGTTTTACCTTGTTATCTCTTGTGGCCAACTTGCGTTATAATAAATTAACATTTTGAACTAACGAAAATGTTTAGTGCTGCGTATATTTTTATTGTATTACAACATAACTTAAAACATAGTTAACTTTAAAGAAATTTACAGTAATACTTTTTACTTAGTATTGAAATGAATTTTGTCACAGACATTTTAAGAGTCTCACTAGAAAACAAAGTATTTAACGGGTGTTTTTTTACGCAACCCATTTTTAAGATTGAATAATGCACATATAAATATGAAATAAATATTGTTTTATCTATCTTTTCGTTTTATACAATCTATTATTTAAGTTTCATCACATTTAGTTTACGTTATGTGCTCAAAAAATCCGCCAGTGGCATTTGTATGAAGTTATGCTCTCTCCATCAAATTCCCGAACACGTGTTGCTATGTACGACTTTGGATTTCTTGCATTACATTTGTTGTTTGTTTTGAGGTACTGAATATGCTGTGAATTGTTTTTGTAGGCCGTACTTCTTATGTATCCCCAAAGAAAATAATATAGTGGGGTCAAATCCGGGGATTTTGGGGGGGAAATTATCCTTCACTGATAAAACAAAGTTTTGGGTTGCTAAAAAACAACCCGTACTATCATAGGATACATAACTATTATGGCATAATTATAGATATTTTTATGTTTATTTTATGTGCCATGATTATGCAGGACTTTTATATGATTTCTTTAAAAAATGCCAATCTCAATTATTGTTCATGACATATTTAAACTTTTCTCTTTTTCAATAAACAACAATCAAAAAATATTTTGATTATTGATGTAAAATTTGACTTGATACCCAAATTAACATTAACTCTAATGATTACTGCTTGGTACGGTCATCTTACCTGGTTGTGTTAATGGTAATATTGATGATTGTTTACAAATATATTTCATTCTCTTGTAGTTGTCAACATTTGTTATGTAGAATGTAGAGCATAGATAGGCTTTAATATACATATAAACTATCATAAACAAATGTTAATTAAGCAACATATTATTTAAATATTGTAAATCATTTTTCCTTAGGTAAAAATAATCTAAATCATTTAATGAAAGAACAAGCCACAATGGTTTTGTATTCTTGGAAGAAAAAGTACGGAGGAGCTTGTTAAAAATAGCGTTAAAAACCTACAGTATGGCTAAAAAACTCAACTTCTATTAATCATTAAAACTATTGTGTACACATGATAAATATTTTTCTGTACTTTAATTGTACGACTTACTTAGTTCATCATTCACTACCTTACATTGAACTCTTTGAAGTAAACTCCATTTCCTTTTGATAGAGTACAGCTATATGGTCCAATGAAGATAGATACACTGCAAAATACACCATATTTGACCTTGGGACATCCATCGAAATATTTCGGTTTGCTTATTCAGCATATCCAATACATAGTTATATTATGTCGTTTGCTGCTATTTCAACACTGCAGTTGCAGACATTACACAAGTCTTAGTCCAACCTGAGCCTGACCGATTCTAATCAATAACAATGGATTACATTATTGTAGTGAAAGCCTACTTCTTCAAGAATACTTCTTGTTTGTCAAAAAGAATCAATTTCTTGTAATTTGGAAAAGTTTTGTTTGTTCCTTCCCTAACCCAAGCCCTCCTATAATTGCTCCGATCTTGGTTTGGTTAATTACCCGGAATATATGAGTGCCCACGGCATTCAAAATGTTTCTCATTATATGAAAACTGAATTTTTATATTTTCTTACCAGCTGGAGTACGACTTCAACTCCAACAGTCTGGCGGTGACGGTTATCCAAGCCGAGGAGTTGCCGGCCCTAGACATGGGCGGCACGTCCGATCCCTACGTCAAGGTCTACCTGCTCCCCGACAAGAAGAAGAAGTTCGAGACCAAAGTCCACAGGAAGACCCTGAATCCAGTTTTCAACGAGACGTTCACATTCAAGGTGGTTTTCACTCTCAGTTCTGATAATGAGCTTTAAAACAGGTTATGTTCTTTATTATATATATACATATATATATATATATATATATATATAATTTAACAAGTGATAAAATTTGGTACCTGCTATGTTATCTGATGCTATTTTATTAAGGTACATTGATTAGTAGTGCTCATAAAATAACTCATACAGTATTCTTCTGGCTATTTTCAAATGCAGTTATTAACTGAAAAATATTTTATTCATTGAACAAGTTGACTGCGATTTATATCTTTCAAACTCTAAAAAAGCCATGAGCTATATTCAATTATCACCATAAATCTAAGCTGAGAAAAAACTTTGTTAAATGTAATTTTGCTTTTAAAACACATTTTATTCCTTAATTAATACTTCTAGCATAGCAATTAATCAAGCGATTTATTCGGTATGATTAGGTTTGGTTGTTTTTTAAACCTGTCACAATGAAAAAGTTCAGTCATCAACCTATACTCAATTGAATGTCTAAGTTCTCAGAGACTACTGAACCGATATTCAATATCAATGTGTCATATTAAGAGGATAAAGCGTAGGTTGGCTGAATTCTCTAAGAATTCACGTTCTTTTCTAAGGGAAACGGCCTACAGCCCTTCAAAGCTTGAGTCGATAAAGTACTTATGGAAGAAATGTTTTCAGTAAAAGTACAATTCGAGTAAACAATGCAAGTGAAGATGCACCATAATCTAGTGAGGACAATCAAAAGGAAGTGAAATTCAACTCCTAATTTACTTATGATGATCACCTCCTGAATTGTGTTGAATTATATAAAAGTTACCTGTCCTTAATTCGGCGACGAGTCTTAAATATCCTCTATTGGTTACTCCGGCTATATGTGGGTGATTTTCAAACTGTCATAAAACTGACTTAATAGGAAGATCATTTAACTTTTAAACTACCACATTTACATAGCATACACGACCAATTACAAATTAAACTTTTCAAATTCATTTCTTCCGGCCGGCTGAGCAGTATCGAACTAGCTATCGGGGAGGTGTGATATCAGTCAAGCCATTGATTATGAAGCAAAGAATAGATAGTCCAAGCAATGTTAAAATTTGAAGCCAAAACATTTGATCATATGTTACAAGAATTAGCACATTCTGGTAGAGAGTTTTGGTGTTAAAGAAATTAAATATTCCTTTTTATCCTCGTTTTTCTACTCCTAGTTTTGACACTTTAAAATAAAATTTCTTCTACAACCCTATCATTGTATTTAAGCCCGGTAGAAGCAAAAATGTTTCATTTCAGGGATAAAATCTTTAGCCCGAAATCACACTCCTGGCGCAATCTAGAGTTACGAGTGCCGAACTAATTTCGCGAGAGCTCAATTTCTGACTTCAACAGCTGCGAGCATGAGCAGTCTGCTTTTAGCTACGAGTCTACTTTTAGTTTTCTCGTATAACGTCAATAATCAAGGTGTGTGTAATCAACCTTAGTAACCTGTTACCCTAATTTACACCGGAAACACCCACTAACACGGTATCCTCTCCAGGGCGTTCCGTACGCCGACGCAATGAACAAGACCCTGGTGTTCGCCATCTTCGACTTCGACCGGTTCTCCAAACACGACCAGATCGGCGAGGTGAAGGTGCCGCTGTGCCAGGTGGACCTTGCCCAGACCATCGAGGAGTGGAAGGAGCTGCAGAGCGTGGAGGGCGAGGGCGGGCAGGTAACCGACACCGACTGTCTGCCGCCTGACGCGTGGCACTTGGCTCATTCATGGGGAAGTTAACTGGTCTTTGTCTCAATCATGGGGAAATCGATTGGTCTTTGGCTCATTCACTAGGAAATTTAATGGTATTTGGCTCTTTCAAGTGGAAGAATAATTAGTCTGGCTCATTCATGGGGGAAATTAATTGATCTTTGGCTCATTCGCTGGGGAATTGAATGACCTTTGGCTGATTCATGGGGGAAAATATTTGTTCTTTGGCTCATTCAAGGAGAAGATTAATTAATTTGGCTTATTCGTGGGTAAACTGATTGTTCTTTGCCTCATTCAAGTTTAAGATTAACTAGGTTGGCTCATTCGTGGGGAAATTTATTCTTCTTTGGCTCATTCTTGAGAAATTAATTAGTCTTTGGCACATTCATGGGGGAAATTAATTGTTCTTTGGCTCATTCATGGGGAACTTAATCGGTCTTTGGCTCATCCATGGAAAAATTGAATTGGTCTTTAGCTCAATCGTAGGGGAAATCAATTGTCCTTTGGCTCACTCAAGAGGAAGATTAATTTGATACTCATTCATGGGTAAATTGATTTTTCTTTGGCTCATTCAAGGGGAAGATTAATTAGATGCTCATTCATGGGGGAAATTAATTGGTCTTTGGCTCATTCACCGGGAAATTCAATGGTCTTTGGCTCATGGGAAAATTAGTTCGTCTTTGGTCCATTCATGGAAAACATTTATTGGTGTTTAAATTCATTAAATTTGGGTACGATCGTTGTAAAAATTAACAACTATAAAATCACTGCGACAGTGTTTATTTTAAATCAAGTCTAGTTGAGGCTGCAATTATTTTGTACAAAATCAACCTATGTGGGAAGAATTTGAATGTGGAAAGGTGGGTGGTGTAACAACTTATATGGGAAGAGTTTGAATGTGGAAGGGTAGGTGATGTAACAACTTATATGGGAAGAATTTTAATGTGGTAGAATAGGGGGTGTAACAACCTATATGGGAAGACTTTGAATGTGGAAGGATAGGGGGTGTAACAACCTATATGGGAAGACTTTGAATGTGGAAGGATGGGTGGTGTAACAACCTATATGGGAAGACTTTGAATGTGGAAGGATAGGGGGTGTAACAACCTATATGGGAAGATTTTGAATGTGGAAGGATGGGTGGTGTAACAACCTATATGGAAAGACTTGAATGTGGAAGGGTGGGTGGTGTAACAACCTATTTGGGAAGACTTGAATGTGGAAGGGTAGGTGGTGTAACAACCTATATAGGAAGACTTGAATGTGGAAGGGTAGGTGATGTAACAACCTATATGGGAAGACTTTGAATGTGGAAGGGTAGGTGATGTAACAACCTATATGGGAAGACTTTGAATGTGGAAGGATAGGGGGTGTAACAACCTATATGGGAAGATTTTGAATGTGGAAGGATGGGTGGTGTAACAACCTATATGGAAAGACTTGAATGTGGAAGGGTGGGTGGTGTAACAACCTATTTGGGAAGACTTGAATGTGGAAGGGTAGGTGGTGTAACAACCTATATGGGAAGACGTGAATCTGGAAGGGTGGGTGGTGTAACAACCTAAATGAGAAGGATTTGAATTTGGAGGGGTGGATTGTATAAAAACTATATGGGAAGCATTTAAATGGAAAATGCTTACGTGTATTTAAAAGTTGATGGGTCTTTGAGCCAAAGAGTAAAAACAGGAATTAAATAGAAGGAGTTGATTAGAAAGGATTTTGTGGTGTAGGATGGAAGTTGAACCTGAGCTGAGGGAAGTAAAGCAGGGATTTATTGTAGAGGATCTTTATTTTTGACTCAACAATAAAAAAAATGCCGTTTAGCAAAAAGCAAACATATTTTTATCCCAAGAATTGAGAAAAAATTAGATGTAGACTTTTGATGGTTTGGCAGTTTTATTTTTGGGCAGTGCAATCTAAACTGATATTGAACTGAATGAGCAAAGTGTCATGTTTGCATCCCTGTTGGATTTTTTCTTGATAATAAGTTATGAGTATTTACACATAATATGAAATATATCTTTATTATAGATTATATTATGACATTTGCTAAATTCGTCTTAAAGCAGCATTAGCAAATATATGCTGATTATAAATCAAATTGTTAATTAAGTTAATATTAATTGAAAAACTGTGAAACGTCAAAATAAGATATATTTCATATCGAATGAGTTGGACTTGCTGAAAAGCTGGATGCATTGAGAGCTTGACACAATCACATATTTCATCAATAAAAATCCTCGTGGTGCTATGTCCAGCTGTTAATCTTATATAGCCTTTTTTTAATCAACTATTTAAAATTATAAAACATATCTTTTTCAGATGAAATATTGCTCTTAAATAGTGTAAAAAAATTAAAATTTTCATAATTTATTTTTAATAAAGCAGATTTTTATTTTTTTACAAATAATTTGGAATAAAATTATTAAAGCTATTGTTGCTTGATATATTTAAGTAAAACACTTAATCAGTTGCAAATAAAAAAGGTTTAAGTAAAATTACAAATGCTAACAAAATAATAAATTATCAAAATAATTTTAACATTAATAAACATTTACTTGAATTCACATTTCTTGAGTCTTAATAATCTAAAATGTAAATTCATGGGATGAAATAAATAATTATCATTAAAATTATTATTTTTTTCCTTTAAAGATTATGTTTTGATACTAAAATTCCTCTTTTAAGGAACAATGAGGGCAAAAATATATCTTAAACTATAAACACCGGTAAAATAAAAATTTAAAAACGTTTTGCTTAGCTTGCCACCCCGCGCGAGCTTGGATCGTTGCCCACGATTGCATGCCTCCCGTTCAGCGTAGTTTGACCCATGGTCAGGACGAGCCACAACAAGAAAAACACGACACAGAGAAAAATAGTCATGATGCCCGGCTGGAAAACTTTAGTCAATTATCGATTTATATTTTATTGAATTGTCGTCTCTAAGAATTAAAATATATTATGATTTGATTGTTTAAGCAATTCAGAAATGTTTAATACTTGCTAATCTGTGTGGAAATGCATTCCTTGGAGGCTTATATTATTTAAATGTATAAGTTTTTATTGTGATGTATTAGCCATCAGAGATTTCAAAATTACTGAATTTCCCCTAAATAATTATGATTAGAATTAGCGTATAAAAGTCTTGAAATAAAACATTTTCATCTGATGACAAGGATTGCAAGCGAAATTTAAGTCAAACAACCATAGAATGTAACTTTAATAAATTTATATGATTGGATTTTTATCAAATGTATTTCTCCTACATGAGCTGTTGCTCATGTAGGAGAAATATAACAATCTTTATCTTCATCCAATAATTTCCTGATAAAAATAATAGAAATATTCCTACCAATTCTCTACAATTATACCTCGTAAAACCCACAGGGTAAAACGTAACAGCGATATGTTAGGAAAGATTTACTAACAACATATTACTCTCAGCTTAGCAGATTGGCGTATTTTTCTCTGTACATCTCACAGCAAATGTTTTCAACATTGTGGTACACTCCTGTACATCCCATATTAACATACATTTATAATATGTAGGTGAATGTTTTTAACATACGATTGCTTTTACCACACTTTATTTTATTTTTACATAATACATATATTTTAATAGTTGATTGATTATTTACTAGAAACAATTTGTACTTCCAATTTTGCTGTTTTTATGCTTTTAGATTTTAACTAATAATATTCACATTTATTTAGAACTTTTAATAAGGAATGAACTCTTACGCTGATTGAGCTACTCACCTAACAATGCAGGGGATCCCAAAATGCTGCAATTTTAACCATTTTTGGTTATTTTTACTCTCTGTTATTATTTTATTGCATTTAAATACATTCTTAAATGTGTATCAATACATTTCTAAACACATTTATTTAGGTTAAAAGTTTCAGGGAATTAGATATTAACTAAGAACAATATCTACATCAAAATATTTCACTAAATACAAATCATTAAGGAAGAGATCTATTGCAAATTTTATAATCTACTATTCTGCAGTAGAATTAGCTAAATTAACAAAAGAATCACTCCGATTTTTCACCTTAATCATAAGGTCATTTTCCTTATTTTTTCCAGTACGGTATTTATTCCACTTACAATCATTGAAGGATAAATAACGAAATTCCACAAAGTGGAAATAAGAGAAGATAATTTATTCTTTAGATCAACATTATTTAAGTTTTTTTTACAAAAACAAATACAGTCATTCAGATTTACTCTTTCATTAGTTTCAAACTGGTCAACAAAATTTAAAATGAAACATCAAAATTAGATCCTAAGAAAAATATCAAGAACCATAATTTTAGCTAAAAAAGAAACATGTTAGATTTATCATCAATTCGGATTAAAGTTTATGATTATATGAAAATTTATTATACACAGAAAAATATTTATTAAAAATCAACACAGCTTCAATCTTTGTTTTGAATATTCAACTATCTAGAAGTCACTAATTTTGCATACCTTCTACAAGATATACCATGCTTTAGGGCTACCTTCCTTTAATTAAATTTTCCTGAAATTAAATGCAGTTTAGTTAGGAAAACTTTGAACAGGACAATAGTTTGATTAGTGCCCATAAAAACCTTCAATAAGACCTTGTACTTGGTATTTATATTGTGAGTTAAAAATAGTAGTTTTATGGTAACCCTCTTAAAAATACATAACTTCCTTTCAGTAATGTTTATTGTCCCTCAGTATTATACAAAACCTAAATAGATTATGAATTACTTAGTTCAAAGAAGTGATAACGATCCAAAAATGTAATTTTGTTTAATTTTTTATATTCATTGTATGCTTAATTCGTTCAATGAATTGCAATCATAAAAATCATTTAGTAGACTTATCTACATTATTATCACTTCTCAAAAAAATTACAATTCTGACTTTGTTGAAGGTTGCCATTTTATCCGACATTTTGAGTTTTGATTTTTGATTTTGGTTTGGAATGGCTCCCGTCACAATGTCACTTTTTACTGTTTTATCACTGCATTTTGGATTCTCCTGCATCAACACTCACTCGATCAACTGCCATTTTTTATTCATGTTGGTTTTTCTCTTGTTTCTATTTTTCCCGATTATTCTCTGCTCTGCTTTTGGCCTGTGTATTGGTTGTTCGACTCTGTGTGCATGACGCTTCAATCGAAATTCACGTAAGTATTCGGGATTTTAATCTCTCCGGTTTTTGAGCTTTTGGTGCATGTGGTGTTTTGGTCTTGCTAAATGCCTTTTGTTGTAACCTTGTTGCACATTTGATTTTGGAAACCGTTCCATCTGGATGTCGATGTTTTTCTTATTTAGCGCCGCTGAGGTAAAAATCAAGAATATTGTCGCTGAAGAAGATACTGTCGCGTGCCTGTGTTCCTGGATGTGCAGATGGATGTTGTAAATACCATCCAAATAAAAGTCAAATTTTAATGTCTACGTTTTTTAAACCGTATAAACTTAAAAACGTGATTGGTTGATGTTTCAACAATCACATAATGGTTGATTCCCTCGAGAAAATTCCCTTACTCCTTTTCCACGAATGAATTAGCCATCCTTAAAAAATGTTTGCAGGACATACATAGAATATACTATGTACAAGACTTTACACTTTCCACAACCCTCATCCCTCTTTTCATATTACAAATATTTTTGGAAATCTAAGAAAATCGTTTATTTAGAGATAAAACATAAAACCCTAAGTACGTACTCTGGTATTAAAGTCTTTAAGAAATTATATTTTTAAATAAAATAACCATAAGTTTTTTAGCCTTAATTATTTTGATTAAAAACAAATTTCAGACAAACAATAATAGTATATAATGCAATGGGTCAACAGATTTATATTACGAAAAATCTTTTTTAAGATTTACCACACACTATTTTCAATTCCACAATGTGACGATGAATTGATCGTTAATACTTTTCAGAAGAATTACATTTATTTAATTTATATTTATAGAATTTATCCGTTATTCTGATAGTTTATAAATTTCTGGCTCATTTAATCAACATAAAATGAATGTGATGGTAAAACTAGTCCATCGTGTTAGAGAATCATAAATTAGTAGTTAAATATTTAAATCTTCTCTCATAGGAGCCTAAGAAAAATGGATTGTTACATTTATGTTGTTTTTTTTTAAAGAGGGAGAGCAATTTCCTGAAAAGGAAGATTCAAAGTTAAGCATAAACACCATATCAGAGGCGAAAAAACTGGGTTAAGCGAAAATGATATTTAGAAACACTAACTGGTAGTGTTTAGGGAAATACAGGTAACAACAAAAAAAGGTTATGGCTAAGAAAGTAGGAGAACACAAAAAAGGGCCTGTAATTACCCTGACATGAAGGCCAAGAGAGCAAGGTCAATGTAGAAACATGTGAATAAAGAATAAAAAGAACGGATATAACACTGCATATGAATTAAGGCAAGTGGATAATAAAATAAACACCGGCATATTTCCAATTACTGGTATAAATTGTAAATGAAGAAAGACAAGAGGAGCGTGAAAGTTTAATATATAGAGTAATTAAAAGAGAAGCCAAGGAAACAAGATTTTGATATCAGTTTGGTGAAAAGCGAAAAAAATCCAAAAATTACCTTAGCAGCAGGTTAACAATAGAATAATCTTTTTTTTATAGGACAACGGCATTAACCATAAAACAAAACAAATCTAGATTACTGCTCCATTTATTGCCCCATATATCAAAAGATACAAACATAACATATAAAGCTGTGGCTACGGCTTGTTCTTTGGATATATGATATATTGCAAGAATGTAAAATAGGATTTAAGAAACAAAACCGGATGGATACAAATTTAAGTTTGCTATCATCATATAACCTCTAGCATCGGTTTTAACCTTTTTGTGATTAAGAAAACTTAGGCCAAGTTGGTCTCAGGTAAGCATCAGGTAAAGAAGAAAGGAAATTAAAGCGAGTGTTATGAGAGGACCAAAGGCTTGTTGCTAGCCCAACAGTTAGCGTCTTGGACTTCAGCTCAAGAGGTCGCGGGTTCGATTCCTGGCATACGCCTACAAATAAGAGGGCTTTGGACCGCTTTCCCTTAAAAACGTTTGAGTATCAGTTCTGTGAACTGCCGTTGGCGAAGAAACAGCCAAATAAAGGAAAAACTCTGGCAGTGCGGCAGAGCGGATTACCTCATAACCTACATCCCTCCATATTTAGACATATTTCCAATAAAGACAATAAAGCCTTCTTTAGGAACACGAGTGAAATGGAAGAGGTGCACCTCTTCTTGTGGGCACATGGGGAAACTGCAGGTGCAGCCCCCCGCCCGTTACCACAAATATATAATAGTGAGACCAGTATCACATTTTGTTGACTTTAAAAAAATCAGGTGTCCAATTTCACCAAATGAATGAGGATGGATGAACATCAGAACATTACAACGATCCAGGAAATGTAAAAATCGAAGCTTACTGAAGGTCAAGGCCGAACGAGGGACTACGTCCTTTCCAGGAGGGGGATAAATGACCCCCACCATCAGAGGGAGTTTGATGGGTCATTAGGGAATTTTCAAAACAAAAAATGTATAAAGGGAAACTAGAAACCATTTGGCTTTTTAGGATAAAATTAAAAGGAATAGAAATTTGTGGCACTAATTGATCAAATGTCTAATAAATATACTTTAATATACACACTAAAGACAGTCTTACCTTTTTAAAAGAGACTTTTGGCCCAACGATTGAAAATATTAAAATAAAACATATTACTGTATAGAGTTTTAATAGCATTCGTTCTAAAAATAAATATTAATTTTTAATGGGTTACAAGTAAAAATAAATAAACTTCAAATATTTCTAAATGCTTCAACAATCAGCTCACTCATCAATCGTAAGTACCTTGTTATATCTGGGCATGCAGGCCTTGTTATTAGGCATGTTTAAGCATGTTAATCAATACATTTGATGCACCTATCTGAATTAATATTCGCATGCTTGCTGCTGTATTGCGAATGCATTGTCAGACCAAATCAACAAAACCAATGTCAGCTCTTTGGGACCCAGCTTTACTTATTTAAAATATGGAACAAAAGTCTTCCCTGCAAAAAAAAAATAATGTGACCATGTAAATTTGTTAATTTACATCCAGGATTAAACGTGATAAATAAAAACCTAATTTTACTAAGTTTAACTCATATAGATAATAACAATCACAAACCATAATACAAAATGTATATGTTTACTAATATCTTGTTTTTTTTTTAATATACTTAAGTTTTGTTTCTAGCCGGTTTTGGTATTTCCAGCGTTTTCTTATTCATGAAGCTACAAATGAAAAATGTATAGCAATTTTTTGTAGGGTATCAAATGTAAGGTCAGTTTGTATGGGTGTCATAAGAATCTTAAGAATGAGATAAATAAATGTAAATTTTGTATTGAAAATAATTTCACCATATTGATACTTACGTTACACGGTTACTCCCGAGCCTTTCTCTGAACGCCTCTCAAGTTTATGTATAAATCAAACTACAAAACATAAATCTAATAAACACACCTTCAATTCGTTCGCTCCTTCACAAATTCATCAGTTTTGCATCTTGAAATTACAGTTGAAATTGTTTACTTTTAGAACAACTACCTTTTTTAATAAATCAAACACTGCTTTCGTGAACTATAGAAACGTAAAGAGAATGAACAATTTGACTCATACAAGCTGGCCATTGCTACGGCTACTATATTGTCAGGGGAACAGGGCCTGTAGTGTGTCACCTTTACTGTGTTCTAGTTGCGAAGTTGAAGAGAGCGGCTTTAGTTGTGTTTAACCCAGAAAATACCAACCCCTTGACTTCCACGACCACTAGCTGTACCGTATCTGTGTTGTGTTTGTGTTAGAACACGCCAAGTGAGACATGCTTTACACTGTGTCGATGGTGCCTCCATTTCTGACAGAAAATTTCAAATTTCATTTCATCTACTAAAAGGTTCTCTAATGATCTGCTATGGATTTGTGTAAAGTAACAATGACATAGTGACGTTTGGGGAGTGGTGAGAATAAATTGTGTGTAACAAAAAACACACCAAAGTCATGGGCATTACCATTTTCTCAAAGAACAAAAATTAGATTTTTTAGGTTTTTCATTGCAATCTAATTGTTCACAATACCACAATTAAGTAAAATATCTCGTGGAACGTTTTATCTTGACTGTAATTTTAAAATTCAGCAAAAACAATGTTCTAAAATACCTTTTTATCATCATTTCTAAAACAAATGTTGCAATTCGTCTCATTTGGCACTTGATGGTTGAGTTTGTTTGGTTTTAAACGTGATTTAGAAATAGAAAAATATGTGTTTAGATAAAAACTGTTTTATATATCATTTGGTTGTAAAGAAACAATGGTTGTCTTTGGTTGTTATTGTGGTTATTTTGGTTCAGATATTTACGGGTGAGAGCGAAAGGTCAAGGTCAATATAAGGTCAGAATCATTTTGGTTAACCAAGACAGTAAAAACAATTTTTTCAGTCCATAGGTATAAAGGTCAGATTTCAATAATTTCACTGTATAAAGTACAATTTTTTATATGTACTTTCATATCAATATCTTTTAACTTTCCAAAATACAAATTACTCACAAAATGTGAGGGCTGCTAATATAAAACAAAGGAGTTTGAAACAAAATGCAAGCTTGAATTTGCTTTTTAATTCAGGTTGGCGGCATCTATTTAAAATATTCCCTTTCCTCTTTCGAATAAAAAAAACAGGGAATCTTATGAAATTGCTTAGAGGTCAGATATAAATGATTTAAGAGAGTTTTAAAACAAGTCGACAAAATTGGCATTCAGAATCGGCTTAAAAACCGTCGTAGCGTTATCGTGGGTTCGAATTTCCATGTTGACGCGAACTTAGCAGTTCTGTTCATTCTTGCACTCTACCAATTTGCTTCTTGCTCATTCCCATGTGGAAAAAATAGATACGGCCTGGTTCTGTCCCGTAGTGCCCAGGTTTTCGCTAGTTCAACCAAGATTTGGGCTGGTTCTAACCACCCTGCCCAGCATACTGACTTGGTTTTTGAAAAAGTTATACAGTGTGTTCAAAAAATGTGTGGCAATAATTTACGTAGTGATTCCTTGGGTCAAAATAAGCAAAAAAGTTTAAATAGACATGTGTCCTATCTCGTTTAGCTCATCGTCTGTCTGTTTGTGTTTTTTTTACAAAATAAATCATAACTACTTAACGTTTAGGGTTACAGCGTTGAGATTGTGCACAAATGTTTGCATTATTAGTCGCTATCTTTGTACAAAATATTTACAAAAAATCTTTAACCGTTTCAAAATGGTGGCTATTTTAAATATTTAGTTTTTGAGAAAATTTGCCACAAAATATTTAAAATAGTTGCCATTTTGATGAAATGGTTAAAGAGTTCTCATTAATATTTATTATTTTTTAATACATTTTTTAATATTTTTACTAATAAGATATACATTTTTGCAAAATCTCAACGCTGTAACTCAAACCGTTAAGTATTTATGAATTATTTTGTAAGAAAACACAGACGCTAAACTAAGCGAGGTAGGACATATGTCTATATACAAATTTTTGCTTATTTTGACCTAAGGAATCACTACGCAAATTATTGCCTCACATTTTTTAACACCCTGTATATTCTTCGCGGCTTTTTAAATTGATTTAGGAATATTACAAATTTTATCTTTGAAAGTTTGGTATACTATTTGCCGTTCAACTTTTTAATATTAAAAAAAATTGTTTAAGAACATTGGGGAAACTAATTATACCAGGTATCCACAGAATATTAGTACAATTTCAAACTTAAACCAGACTGTTACTTCCAAACACATGATGGTAGGTTACTTCCAAACCAGATGTGTTGGTTGCATCGACCAGATTGTAAACTTTAGTTTTACTTAGAATTTTTGCCGAGGTTTTACCTGAATTTATATTTTATCAAATATATAAAATGTTGTGCAGCTTAAACCTAAAGCCAAATCTCGCCCCTGGTGTTTGCAACAGATACGCCACACGGATGGGCCTACTTTTTGGTCACCTATTTGCTTCAGCAACGAAGAGAGTTTACCACAGGTTTAAAAAGTCGTGGTACATGACAAAAAAATAGGCTCATCCCCTATGCGAGCAAGCATATACTCTGTAAATACCAGGCGGCGAGGCTTGAATTTGGGTTTTAGCTGTACATTTTTCCTATAAAACATCGATTCAGCTGAAACTCCAGCAGAAATGATTAGTAAATTAAACTTTTGCAATGTGATTGATAAAAGCAAAACGGATTGAACATAATATTTTGATAATTAACAGATCGGTGTAATTTTGAAATTGCACTCATCTTTGTGAACACCCGGTATAATATATTGCAATATTATAAATCATAAAACGAAAAAATGATATGTATGTTCCATCATAATCGTACCACAATTTTACCATGTTTACGCCAGATACTTTGCATTACCAAGATTTATCAGGTAACAAGGTGGTCGAGAGGTCTAGGCCGGCTACACACCGAAATTGCCGACCTGATTTCAGCGATATTTTTTGTTTTGACGACACAAGCAAGACACGTTGCACGGGAAGCAGCCTGTGCCTTCAAATGGACGTGAAACCACCGGTATCGCGCCGTCTCGCTGACTCCAGCCGCATCTCTCCTGGGAAACACCTTTCTTCTGCGTTTCAGCATTGTTTCAGCAACTTCTGGCGGCAATGTGTCATGCTCAACTTGCCGAGTATTATATGTCGTTGCCTATTATAATGTTTTGTAACAGATGTAGGCAGGGAAACGTCCAGGGTTTGGCAAATGTTATCTAAGTAGAAAATCACGTTAAATTAAGTAGTATTCATGAGCATTAAATTTGTATATTATACACAATTTTAACTAAACAAACTCCTACTTCACAAAAGGCATATATTTTAATCCCCTAATCCTAAAAAGAATCTGGCAAGGATTGCCAAACATATTTACTTAGAACTGTAGATAAAAAAGTATTTATTCATCACTTCGCAACTTATATAAAATTATGCTCATCCATCTACATTGTTCTTATTGAAACACGATAAATTAAAATATACCGTGTAGTAACAATTATTAATTCACTTTCAAAGTCAAACACAGTAGCAAGATGAACTATTTTTCTTCTCTCACAGATGTATCGATTTATTTTTTAGCTTAATGACTATACATTTCTATGCCATAAACTATTTTGTTTTTTTATCATAGCAACCACAGACAACCCTATAAGTATAATTGTGTGAATTGTTATCAACATTTAATCAAAGCTTAGGTGGCCCCGTGATAAATCAAGGGCCAATCTTCCTTTCTTGTAATCGTCTTTTTGGAGCTTTTAGATACTTTTTACAGCCCTGTTAACAACTTATTCCATAAACATATTTGTGTTTAGGACAACAAGTTGGGAGACATCTGCTTCTCGCTCCGGTACGTCCCGACCGCCGGCAAACTGACCGTGGTGATCCTGGAGGCCAAGAACCTGAAGAAGATGGACGTCGGTGGACTTTCAGGTTCGTAGCAAGGGACATTCCGATGGGTTCGACTTTCATATCTGTTCTTCTGCATTTACAGTCTATATTTAATGTTTACAGGTGTTCGGGTTTAGTAACTGAAATTTTTTAAATATAATTTAACTCGGGTGAAGTTAAGTTTCGCTTTCGTGCAAATGTACTCCTACCACGCATATGTTTCAATAATCCGATACCGATATCAACTTTCAACCTATCGTGTTTCGTCGACTCATTCGATGTGGGCCCTACTGTTCCGACAACCGTCAATAATGAAGAAGAAACATAAACCACCAATAATCTAAATTTAGTCCAAGTTCATCATTTGATTCTTCCACGAACAGTTAAACATACCTTAAAATAAAATGTGACATTTTTCATAATTGCACTATTTTTACCTGTTTTTTATTTGCTAGATCCATATGTGAAGATAGCGATTATGCAAAATGGAAAACGATTGAAGAAGAAGAAGACAAGCATCAAAAAATGTACTTTGAACCCGTACTACAACGAATCATTCTCCTTTGAGGTGCCCTTCGAACAAATCCAGGTAAGATGAGGACTATTATTTTGTGAATCCGATTTAATTTATAAGCATGAGGAACCTCAAGACAATAAATATTTAACAAGCATTTAAACAGTTTTTAAGCCTAGAAAGACCAATTGAATGTTTTTTTGCATATAAATTAGCTTATTGTAAATATAAACATTATTATCTTATTATTTATCTTTTATTTCCTAGTCTTATATTTTTAATTCTAACCCTTATAAGAATCCAGGGACGTATTTTCCAATAGTCAATCTAGGGCCGTTCCTGGGAGTGGGAAGGGCGGGGGTATATAGTAGAAATGCGATACCTCTTAATAATGGTCATTTATGTACCAAGTTTGAAGTTTATTCGTTACGAGGTTGATGTTATACGTGTTAAATAATTACGTAAAAAAAACACACAGACAGATACACAGACGGAAACGATGAACTTTGGGACCCCTACTTAAATAAACTAATTTTTTTCACCTCTATACAACCATAAATTACCATAATTCCCGGACACCCTGCATCTTATTTAAAAAGTATTATTTTGACAGTTAGCTGCCTACCTGTTTTGTATACAGATTTTCTTTTGATTTATTGCCCAACGCTATTCAAATGAGCCAAAACTGTACTTTAAGGGAGTCCTAAGAGTTCCTGGTTCCACACACTGACTTGAACCCAACAAAAGGCACATCTAGACGTTAAGGGCTTCAGCGATATGTCAATCAAAATAGACCCGGTAGTTTGCGTACAATCTTCTATCCTTTAAACAATATATATGGCGATCGTGGATATAAGTGACGGATGTCGCGAGAATTTCTCCTTTGTAATCAATACGTTTATAAGTTCGCTTACAACTACTTCTGTACATCTTCACTCGACTGGGACTGCGGAGTTCCTTAATCCAGTTAATTACTGTACATGGAAGTCACAGATTGTCATAAGTGATAGCTTATGGGTGCTATATTTCCTGGTGGGGATTAACGTCCGCAACTTTCATACGTTAACTACGTTCGTCTATAAGGCCAGTTCAAAATTAGACCAGTTCGTGATTCATAGGTGAAATCATAGTTCGGATCCCACGTTAAAATGCCGGCCCCTAGTTTCCATTCTACCCACAACTGTAAATTTGATTTGAATTGGTAGGATTAAGAATGGATGTGTTAGTTTCGGTTGGTTTAGGTTGGATTATGTTAAGTTAGTTTAGGTTATGATGTGCTACATTATGTAAGGTTAAATGAGATAGTAACATGACTACTAAAACATAATCAACTCATTTAAAGCCCATGAAGTGACTTAAAACCTAACCTAAAGGTACCTAAACATAACCTAACCAAAAGAACATTTTTTGGGATGATCTGGTTACAGGATTGCTTATACAATTAAAATGTTGTATTTACTGCCTTAGCAATCCTCATTTTAACCAAAAGAACCTACCATAACTTTGCCTTATCAGTATATTTCAATCCAACCGACTGCATTGGTGATGCGTCGTCGGGATGTAAGCGACAACAACAATACCGACCGGGAAACTATCCGGCGGGGCTAGCGAGATATTACAGGCGGTTTACCAAGTGAGGAGGTTACACTAGATTATTATTTTAGTGTTTAAAGATTGATTTGATTAATGTTTTTGATTTGAAAATATTTTGACAAGTCTAATTTAAGATCTAGGAGAGTCTAAGGTTACTTGAAGTATTTAATCAGGCAAGGCTAGGCCCACCACAGGTACTTGACGCTAAGGGGCAAAGTAGGCAAAATGAGTACTGCTTCAAATTTGCATAACCAACTTAAACAGGCGTAGACTAATAACAATAGTGCAAATGTAAGAAAATCTAAAACATTGTTTTAATGCTGTATATAATTTGAGCAGTTAACATATAACTGGCAAAAAACGATGGCTTGGCAAACTATCCAGTGGCCAAAATGTTTAAAACCAATAGAAAAAGTTTCATAGTTGTGGGCAGATAACGGATTTTGACCGGCTTGTTTTTTGAATTTTGAGATTTTTCTGATTTGTATCCTTGCCCCTGCAGAAAGTGCAGCTGGTGGTGACGGTGGTGGACTACGACCGTATCGGGACCTCGGAGCCGATCGGCAAGGTGGTGCTGGGCTACAACGCGACCGGCACGGAGCTGCGCCACTGGTCGGACATGCTCGCCTCCCCGCGCCGGCCCATCGCCCAGTGGCACACCCTCAAGGACCCCGAGGACGGCGAAAAGAAAGACTAAACATATTCAAGGTGGGTGGCAGGGAATTTTAAAATATAATTAACAGAAAAATTTCTCGTATTTCTAAGCAACAATTTTATTTGGTGCAAAATATTGGAATGTGTCAACGTGAGATTGTTTCAATTTTTTAGGAAGAAGGTTGATGGTCATTTTCACCAACCTGGAAAAAAATCGTAAAAACTTCCCGATCTCCGGAAGTTGGAGCAAAAGACTGGAACGTGTACCACCCCTTTCACATGGTTTTTTATGCGGCTGCTGTGGTGTGCCGTAAGAATTCGCGCGACCGGCCGCTGTTTTTTAAGAGCTCATTTTTTCATGCGACTATCTGCCACATGGCTTATCACTGCTTGTTCAGAGCACATGCCACTGGATTCGGCTTAAAAGAAAATGAGCCATCGGTTTTAAAGTGGCTGGAGAGCAAAAATTATTTTGCGGCGCGCTGCCGTGTAGTGTGAAAGCACCCATAAGGTTATATGCAACTACGAATCGCACGACCTCTTGTCGCACGGCAGGAGCCGCATCAAAACCGCCTCATGTGAAATGGGCCTAAACGGAGCTTTAATTTTAACCAAATTGCTCCAACTTAACATATCAACAAGATGCGAGATCAATTAATTGTGAAAGGTTAAGGTTGCTGCGTCCAATCAGGCACTTCGATATTGAAGACTATGTCGGTGCAATCAGATCGTTGCCACCCACATAACCGCATATAAACGGGCCTACAAATGCCAATGACCTGTTTGTTAAGGAATTAGGAACATTTACCTTACAGTCTACAATTTAGTATGTGTTACAACAAATAATACCTTAAAAACTACCGAAAAAGACTTAATTCAGGCAGTTGTTTTAAAATAATTAACATTTTTAGCCATTCATTAATAGGCTATTAAAATGGAGAGATGCAAGTCAGGTAATAGTTAAACAATTTAAATTGAAAGAGTTTGCTGGTTTAGGCTACCTATGTTGAGGCAAATGATGTTTGAATTTTCCTCTACTGTTATGCTATAGTATATCTTCTCTTAAGGTGCAATCTGTGACATATATTTGAGTGTAGATTAATACATTGTGATAATAAGTGTTCAAATTTTAAAAAAAGTGTTAAATAATGTGTTATTTATTTATAAAAATATAAATTAAAAAGCACGCCATTCCAGAAATATTCTTGATTGTAAGTGACGGTTATGTTAAGACGAAAAGTTTTTATGTACTAACTTAAAACACCCGACAGTACTTCTTTTCGAAATCTTCCACAGTGTAAAAGAAACCATGTTCTCTTTATTGTACTGTATGATCAAAAATTATAAAATCTTTTATTTGTAACGGTAAGAAATCAAAACATAGTTTTTCTTGATTGGTAAAATTATGTAAATATTAAACGTATTTAATCTAAATCTAAGTATTATCAGTTTTGAAATAAAGTTAAGCTGGTTTACTTTCATATAGTTCAGGGAGGCCATAGAACCTGCCTTAGAACAAGAGTGGACGAATATTATAATCTTTTTCTCAACTGCGGCCTGTCAGAACTGTTCCAAACATGAATTGGCTGTCTTTCCTTATATTCCACGAATAATGACGAGTGACGTTTTATTGCTAAACAGTGACAATCGAACTTATTGTAAAAATATCATATAATGCTCAATGATTTTTTTCAGATAATTTGGTGCAAGAATGGCGTGAGGCTACCGACCCCCTCCACCTCCGTTCTGTGCAATCCTTGTATATAATATATATTTTAGTGTCAATCATTATTTTTTAGCAGAGTTGGTAGGTAGAGTTTAGAAGTGAGGAAGGCGATCCTGCTTCTTGTACAGTGAAGCTAGTTTGTGTCTCGGTTAATGTATAAATACAACCAACATCCCCGACCGTACCCTAGAGCTTCCAGGCTTTCTCTCGATTACTTTACGTAAATAACAGTTAGTTAATGACAATAAAAACTGTAAAATCTCAAACACAAATAGCTTAGCTTGGTCCCTCGGGGGCGTCGCTCGCTGGTACGACTGTTTGTACTCGACTATCTTAATGCCTTCACCCTCACATTGCATGCTCTCCTACGGTTTCGTCACGTATAGTCTGTATTGTATGTAAATTCATCCTATTTAAAATGTATAGTTAGTTTAATATACAAATTGTCCTGGTCATTTTTATTTTGTTCGGTCAGTAAATATAATAGTCTAATTACATATATAGAAAAAGTATTATTATATTAATGTTGTATAATGTTAATATCTTTTATATAATACATATGAGATAACTTATTGGACTGCTTGTACCTTATTGGTATGTTGAGCTGTAATGATACTAAATTGAATTTGAGTTTCAGTGATTTGTTTCATGCGTACATTTTAACAGGTAACGCGTATTCGATTCCACTGGTTATCGTTAATATAATTGAGACTAGATTGGCGAATCGGAATTATTTAAAAAAATTCAATGATAGTTTTATTTTTATAGTACACAATTATTCAAACAATATTTATAATGGTTATATAAAATAATTAATTACAAAAGCTACTCTAAAATCTCTATTATTATTCCACGTTTTGCGCTTTGAAATTAGACCAAATTGAAACTTAAATATGTAAAAAATTTGTAAAAACGGTTTGTAAATGTAAAAAAGTATATTTTGACTTTCAATCGTGTCAAAACGATCTTAGTAGTTGCGGTTGTTTAGAACCAGTATTAACGTAAATAGAATTCACCGAAATGTATTTTGAGCTGTACATAACGTTTTTGAAGTAGGATGTACTTATTAGTGATACATTTATGCACTGATCTTAATCATGTATTTATCTGATATGCTACAGCTTCCATTAATTTCGTCGTTATATTATTATTTCACATTAGTTTGTGTCCTGTGCTCTTGATGTATGAGGCCTAAACCTACCATATCAGAGGAGCAGCACAATGATTATTCTTATCCCAAGTATATGTCTGAACTGCTCTTTAGCTTTGTTTTCCTCTATCGTCAAAGCTTTTTGTTATTGTAAGAAAATAATGAAAAGAGGTTTTCAGTTACCAGATGAAAAT
The DNA here is from genome assembly GCA_035578135.1 of Flexamia atlantica. Lineage (NCBI taxonomy): Eukaryota > Metazoa > Arthropoda > Insecta > Hemiptera > Cicadellidae > Flexamia > Flexamia atlantica. Next base: position 58,788,144 of record JAQJVK010000003.1, read on the forward strand.
ACCAATTAGAATAGGTTAATTTTGTAGTTTCCATAAATATCACTTTTTGTATATTTCTTTGCAAAGAATGCCATTTTTTACTCTATATGTACTTAGGAGTGTTATTGTTCCTTTTCATTTATCTCTACTAGTATTTATCCTGTCACAAGAATAAATCTTACTTGATATTTTAATTTTTAGGAAGTAACTTTTATGAATAAATACTTCTAAACGCGAGTTACTGAGACTGGAAACCCAGTCGTGGAGCCACGGTTCAGTGAGCCATTCGAGCTTGCATTATCCTTGAATGGAAAATTTTAAAGGGCTACGGAAAAGAGCAGTTCTCTAGTTATTTGTTTTGTTACTTCTGGACTGACAGTTTGTTACACTAGAGAGGAATGTGATTTGTATCAATGTCAGTTCACTGTTACTACTCCTCCTATTTAACGTTGGTATTATCAGAGTTTATTTCCAAATTTGTGATAAGTGTATGAACCACCTGGCTTCAGAAGTTTATCTGGCTGGGAATGTTATGTAATAAAGATGTTGCCAGGAAACTTGTTTGTCTCTTTATTTCATACCCTTCTACAAACCTTTGTATCTCGCAACCAGTATGTATATGTAACCTCTAAAGGCTTGTCATAAGGTGCTTCCCAATCACAAGACTTAGGTAGTTCCCATTTAACTGCAATGAATCACTAACTATATGAAACTTCAGAGAGATTAGTAGATCCCTATAATTTTTTAACAGATGCCATTTAAATTATTTTTCAATTAATTCAATTATTTAATTATTCCTTTGTATTAATTATTGTTTTCTAAACACGTGTTGAGAAAACACTTGAGGGTTGCACATTTTACTATAAAACAGATCAGAATTAACAAAACTAGTTGTTATTCAGAATATTAAAAAAAAATGTTTGAGGCGCTCTGCAAATCGCGTTCTACATCCTTAAAAGAGTCAATAATTTAAATTGAAGTTAACTTAAAACTAAAAAATTACAAAGTAGCGTTAAATTCTCTGGTCATGGGCATAGGGGAGGGGCCGCACAGAAAGCTTGGCTTAGGGCATCAACAGTTGTGAATCCGGTTCTACTTCAATAGGACAAATTAATATTTGCCTGGAAGTGTCAAGCAGATCATTTTTACTTTCTAAAGTTCAATATCATAAATTTATGAACTTAGCTAAAAATATTTCAAGAGGCAAAAACGTGAGATATTTATTTTTGGGCAATAATGTATATTTTTAAAGTCAAACTGAGATATTTTTGATTTTCTGCTGTTACTACACACAAACATACTAAAATTACCCCAAATTACATGTAGTAACTGCCAAAAAAATCAATGTTTTATTAATTTCTGTTGTAGCCTAAACGAAAATAAGATTTCTAAGAATTTTAATTTTGCATCTCATTTGCCACTTTATAATTTTTCTTAAGCTCATTTGTCTCTAAATATAACCGTCATATCGAATTAGTACAAAGTGGGCACTTGTTGCTCCGTGGGAAGATTTTTCATTTTAAATATTGTTAACGTACCAAGTCTGAATTTGGCGATAAATTATTTAAAAAGGTGAAGTTAAATTATATTAACAATACATATAGATAAATATCTTCTAAACGGAACAAAGTTTCAAAAAGTTCGATTCTACATAACAGTTTTGTATTATTTTTGTATTTAGAATCTAGCCCTCCACAGTTAGTCACATAATTCTTTAAAACATATCCAAGCCAAAGTTATTTATTACGTGCAAGTGTTAACAAATAAATACCCTAGATTTATCAACTGATTGCATGAGTGGTTGTTATGAGGATCAAAAGATTACCTTGGAAAACTTTTACTAAGAAGAGAATTGGAAAATTGCCTCACCAATGTTAGTCTGATATACTGAATGATAGATTAAAAAGAAACTGTTGTAATGTTACCTTGTGCCAGTAGATAATTATAATTCAAAACCTTTCCAACCTCCCCCAATCCATCCTGCATATAGTCAGGCAGGCCACGTCACGTCACCTTTGAACAATGAGAAGACGGTCACCCTTAAGAGGGTTCCCTACCAACGGCAGTTTTCGTTTTTCTGCGACACTAGCGGCAACTTTTGGAACTGCGGCTCCATAAGAGCCCATGTTAAATTTGTGCTCTTTTCGCCGCGCAAACCAATACAGGGGTAAACGCGGTGTCATTTAGAGTCTCCAATTCTTAAAATAAAAGTTATTCGGAAATAACATTGTAAAGATAACGAGTTGCAGAGTGTTTATTGCTTCTCCAAAATCGTTTATACTCCCTCATTAAAAATATACATGGCGTTAAAGTTGGTCAACTTCAACTGAATGTATCTTCAGAATACGTTAATATGAACGATTTTGGATTAGCAGTTAACATTCTACAACTCTTTGTCTTTGAAATGCTATGTTAAATAAAATTTTATCTTGAAAACTGTAGGCGCTAAATGACACCGCGCGAAGCGTGTTTTAGGCATATTTTGGGGAGGTAGGGAACCCTCTTAAACCCCAGTCTTCCTCTTTAAATTGATATAATAACCAGACACCATACAATGTAAACGGGGTTAGGTGCTCCATGCTGTTACAACAATGGCTACGTCATCAAACATATACTAAAAGGTACTGAATGATTATTTTATTTATTGTCTAGACTGTTCGTAGTCCCGACCCTTCACCCTCGAATTATGCGTGCAACTGAATGTAAATGCTATGGTATGTAATATGGCCGACTTTGTGGTTTTCGCTGACAAAATAAACTTAAAACTCTCACCTCTCAAACAAAACACAAGAATTTAAATTATAATTGACCAGACTACAAACTTGATACAAATCATTTAACAAGTTGTGTCTAAGAAGCATACATTGGTCACAAACATGGACACCCATTAATACAAATAATAAGTGAGCCTTGGTTAACAAGCTTAACGGGAACATTGAATGAAGCAAAATAAATTTAACCCTTGATATATGGAACGCTTTTTAAATCTTGCACAGTAAAGGCAACATTTCCATGCAAATTGACATGAGCATATAATTCACAGCACTTTATCATACTACAGTAATTATAAACTGATTACACATTCTCACATGCACATCGCTAAACTGTATACCCAGCCAAATGTAAACAGATTTGTTTAGTCAAACGTTGGCAACTGAGGTGTCATGATTGTTATTTCATAAGTGCTTATATAAAGTGATAATAGGAGTATTAGGTATTTTTGCAAAAGGTATCCAAACATAAGACAGTGAATCATATGTAAATTAATTTCTATTCATGTGATACTGATTTGGCGTGTTCAACATGATAAGAGTTTAGAAAAAATTAAGGTTTGATGACAAAAAATTGAAAAATTGTTTCAATAAATAAAAACTTTGTTGTAATTAGAGATGTATTACTGAATCAAGATAACAAACTCTATATTAAGAATACCGCACCACTGTGATGGAATAGAAGTATTTTCACAGATATAACTGAATAAGAATAAATTTACCAAGTTATTAGTTACAAAGCCGATTAATCAAAGCTGGTTATTTATAACTAGCAGCTGGTTAGTTTGAAAAAATATTTTTAAAAAACAGCAAATTCTTATCAATGTATGTGGGATTAATTGTTGTGAGTATTTGATAATTTGTGGGTTTTGAATCATTTATTTTTGGAGTGGGGGCAGGGGGGATCAGAATTGCACTAGAACGGATGAGCGGAGGGAAGAGAATCAATTGCCATCGCATGGAAAACAATTAATTGTGGATTAGCTTAAATTGTCTTGTGGACCTTAGTTGTTCTTAAACACGATAGCTAAAGGGAAAACACACCAAAACCTGAATGTTCCAATGATGTTTAAGACTTTTTGTCTCCACTTTTTGGTATTAAGTTTAGTAGTGTATACATCCGGTATCGAGGAAGGAGTTATCTACTACAAGAACAGTTGGGTCGTGGAGGTACCAGGTGGCCGAGATGTTGCCAAGTCAGTTGCAGATCAGTTGGGCTTTGTTTTTATCGATCAAGTGAGTAAAATTAAACTCCTTTTACTTAACGTAATGTGAGGTAATGCATATTTTTTGAAGAACGAAACTATACAAATCGTATTACTGAATTACAAATAATTGTTGAGCCACAAATCAAATATGTTGTTTTATTCATACGTCAAATTTATTGTCACTTTATGGTTCATAATTTATTAATTAATTATTGAGATTGCGAATGGAAACCTGAAAAACTAAAATACAAAACGATTTTGCTACATCAGCTTTTTCTTTTGTTTGACCAACTTATTTTACGCTTACCAAATTTTTGGAAAAATAAAATAAATGTATTTTTACAGTAACAACTTAAAAGTAAAAAAAATATTTTCGTTATACTGCTTCAAAAACAGATGTTTTTAATGCATGTTTTCCGGACCTAAATACACTATTTTTATTCCTAGGAATTAAAAGCTGATGTAGTCGATACCAGCTGACTCTTTATAGTCCTAGGACTATAAAATTCAAAAAGTGCCGAGTACGTCGTAATAATCGAACAATATTCATTCGATTACAAATAATCGAAACATTCATCGTTATTATCGAAACATTCATTGTTGTCAGTTTAATCAATTTGTGAAACTCGCTCATTTCACCAATCGATTATTACATGCGTTCGATACGTCGATAGTTGTTCATTGTTGTCAGTCTACCCTAACACAAATGAAACAGACAATCAGCTGATTGCTTCAAATAGCAAGGACAAGACGGTGGCATCTTTTGAAGGCATCTTTAAAGGTAAACAAGCTGTAACATTTTGGTTTTATTAAGTAGTTTACGTATTGTAATGAGCAATATAACGAAAAATATAGTTCATCACACGGACCTAAAGCTGCTTTTCGTTACTCGGTCATTTTTCAACCTCGGCTTACAGCCTCGGTTGTAAAACTTGACCTTGTACGAAAAGCGTCACTTTAGGTCCTTGTAATGAAATATACTATTTTTGTTTGATTTTATTTTATTTAAAACCAAAATTTACCATGATTGAAATTTTTGGGATCCGTAATCCTCCGGTATCAGAAAACTTGTTCGCTATTGTCGATGTTGTATATTGATATGAATAAGAAATACACAAACACGTGAAGATACTATTTAAAAACCCACTGAATTTAATTTATTATTTATAGCATTAATTACAAAATAGACTAGCACCATTAGTTCTGTTTTAGCGAATTTTCCCTATAGGGAAGAAGCTATTACCGTAGGTCTCATGGTAAGACTTAAGCTCGGGACCACTATAACTTTTCGTTTTGGGGCCCCCAGAAGCAAAAAACACTATTCGTTTGAATTTATATATATATATATATATATATATATATATATATGTCTGTTAGCACGATAGCGGCTGCAAAAATGGTCCGATCTTTATGAAATTTGGCACGGACGTGTAAAGTGGTAATCAATTGGACGAGTTCGTGAACCAGCCCGATCGGACCACCGGAAGGGGGGGGTAAAGGGGGATAAACCCCCCCAAAAATGGGTTTTTTGAATTTTTTACATAGAAAAATAAAATTTATCGAATTTTTGTGGGCACCATTGAATTCAGCTCAAAAAAACAAACAATTTGGTATTTTGAAACACTGCTCTATGTCCATTGGTTACCGAGATATTGAAAGTGGTAAACACAGTACGTTGTCCCAATGTTAACCTTATGGGAAATAAGTAAAATTCTATATCTCGCTTATTTCTCAACATATCTCAATAAAACTTGGTAAATAGCTTCTTCTAGTTCAGATCTACTAAATATGAATTAAAACCACCCAGTTTTAATATACCTGTAGCAGCACACCTGCATACTCATTCCCCACGTTATTCTTATGGAGCTAACAAAAACATGTCAAATCTCGCTATGTTGGATTGAGATATGTTGTTTTGCATTTGAAATTCGCTGAGTATGCAGGTCTGCTGCAACGGGGGTATTTATATTTTCAACCAACTTCTTTTAATGATGTAAAAATATAATTTTTAGGTGTGGTTGTTTGAGAACCATTTTGTTTTTCTAAAGAAAGAGTTTCCTTTAAGACAGAGATTCGGCAATCGTTTTCTGACAAACCTGTTGCTGAACAATGAAAAAGTGAGTAAACACAATAAAATAATGTGCTTTATTCTATGTAACATTGTCAATAACAAATAATGACTACCACTACTCATATTTATCGTCAATAATTGAAAGAACCATCTAAATTAAACATTTATTAGCATCCAATGTTTTTGTTTTTAGAAAGGAATGTCATCATCATATTTTTCTAAGATATTGCCTGAATCAAGGCGAAAAGACAAATATTACATGTAAATAATACGTTTATTATACATACCAATGTTATTTTGTTAGTAGTATATATTAAAAGTATGACCGACCGTGATGATTTGGAGTCTGAATTTTTTAATTCCACAAATTAATTTTCTTTTTCTATGAAAAGTCTTTTATCCATGTTTTTTGTTCTTTCATAATTTTACTACGAAATTTGCGACGACTCTTTTAGTTTGTTAAATTAATGTTATAATTAATTGATTAACTACGAGTGCAATTGTGGGGCAAAAACTATTATGCATTAAATCATTGTTATGTGGTTGTAGTATCTACTGCAAATCAATAAAGTTTTGATAACACTTTTTCTGTTAGCAGTTAAATATTAATTCGCCTATTAACATAACTCATTGACTGCCCTATGTATTTTACCTTTCATAAATTGCCAATCTTAATAACGGATAATCAATGTTACTTTTTTAAATAAAAATTTTATTTATTTATTTATTTGTTTGTTTATTTATTTAAATATTACTGAAAAGGTATAATAATTTAATATTCAAGCATTATATAAATAATATGATTTTTAAATATATTTAATTTTTCTCGTGTATGGCATCAGGTGGTTTGGGCTGAACAACAATTTGTCAAAGGCAGATTGAAGAAAGCATTTGATGACCCATTTATTACGATCTATCATCGTCCAATCTCAAAATCAAGGATACACGAATTAAATAAAACAAAACTAGAACCAACTAAATTTAGCAGAAGTCTCGAAAGTCTATTTTCTTGGTTCGGAACTTCGAAAGCTGACAGTAAATACATAGATGAAGTATCTCAATACACTAATTATTTCAATGATCCAATGTGGAACAAGCAGTGGTATGCAGTAAGTATGAAATTATGTCATATTATGTCCTTATGAAATTATGTAAAGTAAATGTCATAGTAAAATAAGGCTAGAAAACAGTTTGAGTCAAAGTAGATTTATTTTAATAATAATTGAAGGTTAAAATGTGATGTAATCATCAGAAATTTCAAAATATTACATGAAAAACAAAATAAATTATTCTTTTAAATTATCAAAAACTATAAGTTAATTCCTGTTTGTTTACATCACAAGTCTTATACAGGAAAACGGAAAAAATAAATATATACTAATCGTCAATTTGATGAAGTTGTTATTTAACAGTTGTTATATAGGTACCTAATTTACTTGTACTCAGTAAAAAAAGGGAAAAAGTTGTTTTTAGCCTACCTTCTAAATGGAAAAGGGGGAATCAGCACTTAACTTCAGGATTCTAAATTCTGGACAACCAACAATTCATTGTTGGTTGTCCAGTTTAACATAAATATTAAACTTCAGTTTAACATTTATATTATAATACTGTGTACTAGACTTGGTGTAAGTAAGCTTTCATTATGCAGCTTCTAATTAGTGATCTGTATTACCAGATTAAATAAGGCACAGACCCCTGTGCCTTGCTTTACGAAATTAAAGCTAAAACCATTTAAATAACTTCAAGAAATTAAAATTTGTACTTCATAAAAACTTTTCTTTCAATTATTGGTCTCCTAAATATTAAACTAACTACACAATACCTGTCTCGTTAAGGTTATGTTATATTGGTTAGGTTAGGTTAAATTAGGTTAGGTTAGATCATGTTAGGCTAGATAAGGTAAGGTTAGGTTATGTTAGGTTGAAATAGGTTAGCTTATGTTAGATTAGGCTAGATTAGCTAGGGCCTCTCTGTTGCAGCTGCGCGCCGTCGCGGACGGGAGCGGACAGGGGGGAGGGATGGACCTGATGGAAGTTAGGTTATGTTAGGTTAGGCTAGATTAGCTAAGGCCTCTCTGTTGCAGCTGCGCGCCGCCGCGGTCAAGAGCGGACAGGGGGGAGGGATGGACCTGGTGGAAGTTAGGTTATGTTAGGTCACGCTAGATTAGCTAAGACCTCTCTGTTGCAGCTGCGCTCTGCCGCGGACGGGAGCGGACAGGGGGGAGGGATGGACCTGGTGGAAGTTAGGTTATGTTAGGTCAGGCTAGATTAGCTAAGGCCTCTCTGTTGCAGCTGCGCTCTGCCGCGGACGGGAGCGGACAGGGGGGAGGGATGGACGTGGTGGAAGTTAGGTTATGTTAGGTCAGGCTAGATTAGCTAAGGCCTCTCTGTTGCAGCTGCGCGCCGCCGCGGTCAAGAGCGGACAGGGGTGAGGGATGGACCTGGTGGAAGTTAGGTTATGTTAGGTCAGGCTAGATTAGCTAAGGCCTCTCTGTTGCAGCTGTGTGCCGCCGCGGACGGGAGCGGACAGGGGTGAGGGATGGACCTGGTGGAAGTTAGGTTATGTTAGTTCAGGCTAGATTAGCTAAGGCCTCTCTGTTGCAGCTGCGTACCGCCGCGGACGGGAGCGGACAGGGGTGAGGGATGGACCTGGTGGAAGTTAGGTTATGTTAGGTCAGGCTAGATTAGCTAAGGCCTCTCTGTTGCAGCTGCGCGCCGCCGCGGACGGGAGTGGGCAGGGGGGAGGGATGGACCTGGTTAGGTTAGGTTATATATGTTATGTTAGGTTAGGCTAGATTAGCTAAGGCCTCTCTGTTGCAGCTGCGCTCTGCTGCGGACGGGAGCGGACAGGGGGGAGGGATGGACCTGGTGGAAGTTAGGTTATGTTAGTTCAGGCTAGATTAGCTAAGGCCTCTCTGTTGCAGCTGCGCTCTGCCGCGGACGGGAGCGGGCAGGGGAGAGGGATGGACCTGGTGGAAGTTAGGTTATGTTAGGTCAGGCTAGATTAGCTAAGGCCTCTCTGTTGCAGCTGCGCTCTGCCGCGGACGGGAGCGGGCAGGGGAGAGGGATGGACCTGGTGGAAGTTAGGTTATGTTAGTTCAGGCTAGATTAGCTAAGGCCTCTCTGTTGCAGCTGCGCTCTGCCGCGGACGGGAGCGGGCAGGGGAGAGGGATGGACCTGGTGGAAGTTAGGTTATGTTAGGTCAGGCTAGATTAGCTAAGGCCTCTCTGTTGCAGCTGCGCTCTGCCGCGGACGGGAGCGGGCAGGGGAGAGGGATGGACCTGGTGGAAGTTAGGTTATGTTAGTTCAGGCTAGATTAGCTAAGGCCTCTCTGTTGCAGCTGCGCTCTGCCGCGGACGGGAGCGGGCAGGGGAGAGGGATGGACCTGGTGGAAGTTAGGTTATGTTAGGTCAGGCTAGATTAGCTAAGGCCTCTCTGTTGCAGCTGCGCTCTGCCGCGGACGGGAGCGGACAGGGGTGAGGGATGGACCTGGTGGAAGTTAGGTTATGTTAGTTCAGGCTAGATTAGCTAAGGCCTCTCTGTTGCAGCTGCGCTCTGCCGCGGACGGGAGCGGGCAGGGGAGAGGGATGGACCTGGTGGAAGTTAGGTTATGTTAGGTCAGGCTAGATTAGCTAAGGCCTCTCTGTTGCAGCTGCGCTCTGCCGCGGACGGGAGCGGACAGGGGTGAGGGATGGACCTGGTGGAAGTTAGGTTATGTTAGTTCAGGCTAGATTAGCTAAGGCCTCTCTGTTGCAGCTGCGCTCTGCCGCGGACGGGAGCGGACAGGGGTGAGGGATGGACCTGGTGGAAGTTAGGTTATGTTAGGTCAGGCTAGATTAGCTAAGGCCTCTCTGTTGCAGCTGCGCGCCGCCGCGGACGGGAGTGGGCAGGGGGGAGGGATGGACCTGGTTAGGTTAGGTTATATATGTTATGTTAGGTTAGGCTAGATTAGCTAAGGCCTCTCTGTTGCAGCTGCGCTCTGCTGCGGACGGGAGCGGACAGGGGGGAGGGATGGACCTGGTGGAAGTTAGGTTATGTTAGTTCAGGCTAGATTAGCTAAGGTCTCTCTGTTGCAGCTGCGCTCTGCCGCGGACGGGAGCGGGCAGGGGAGAGGGATGGACCTATTGGAAGTGTACAAGATGAACGTCACGGGCCGCGGGGTGAGGGTGGCGATCGTCGACGACGGCGTGGACATCCGCCATCCCGACCTGCGGGGCAACTACGTGAGTACAGCCCAAGGCAAACATCATGGCTCACTCAGTGCCCACTTGCCCAGTCTACCCATAAGGCTCATTTCAATTTTTTGCATTGGGCTTGTGGACAGCCAGGGCCTAGTTATTTGACAGAAGAGTAACGGTGATGTTTGCTCTTTTATCAGGCAGTTGGATAAAGTACCAAAAAGTAACAAACGGATTTCCTTCTCTTTAAGTAACAGGGAAGGATTTCTTCTATAGTATTAAAAATGGAGATTTTTACAAATTCAAAAGGAAAATTTACTGTAAAATAAGCAACAAATTTATTTCTTAAGAATTTATTAACGTTTCCCTCATTTAATTATAAAAATATATTACAATCAGTTATTATTAAACTATTACAAAAGTCGGGGCGATGTTACCGACAACAGCGAGCAATGCTCTGCCATAATCACCACCTCGTTCTCTAGTGGGGCTCCGGACGGGCAAGGCGTGGTGGGTTACCAATTCTTACAGTGTCCGCCTAATCTTAAATCGTTCACAAGTTCTCTCCCAAAGAGCAGCGTGTGGGAGTTTTTCAACTATGTTTCTAGGTTTAGACTGGAGGAATATAATTAACATGGAACGGAGACCCTGCCATCGGTTTGTCTATGACGATAAATTTATCCATTATTATTTTTTTATCAGTTAATTGAAGCATCTGTGCGCCATTTGAGAGTAAAAACGTCAATATCGCTAAAAATAACTAATGAATCGACCGTGAGGTAATGCTCTAATATCAACATGTTATCAAAAACAAACCCCTGTAGCCCTGAGCCTGCAGTTGTTCCGTGTGTTGCATGTACAGGACGCAGATTACAGTCGAGACATGGGGCGTGCAGGGGGGAGTGTTGTGCCGGGCTATGGTAGTGACGGGGCGAGGTTTGCCCACGGGACCAAGTGTGCAGGTAGGAATGGCGAAATAATACCGATATTTTAGTTCTGATATATCAGAAAAAGCATATCGATATGTTGGTATCGATTTCAATACATATTTTTGGGGTACACATATTTTAGATTTGATAATTAGGAACAAAGGATTTTAAAAACAAATTTAAAAAATGAATGATTATTGAGATTTTTAAGTCAGTAGAAATGTTAACGACACAATATTTTGCTTCTTGAAGTGAAGAAATCTCTAGTTTTTAGTAAGGTGGTACTCCTGCAAACCCTAAAAACGAGATTAGTTGTCCACCTCCTTACACCAGTTGTTCCGACCAACTGGTGTAAGGAGGTGGACAACTAATTTAGTTTTTCGGTAAAATCAATCAAGATAGTTGATCGTTACATTTGGTCGCCATTTTTAATAGTTTTTTTTGTTAAAAGTAGGTCTATTTTTTATCCAGAAATATCGGATCTATGGAATATTGGAAATCTTAATATTTTGCTTCCGATGTATCTATGTACTTATATTAATGGTTATGATATATTGTAAAAGCGATGTACTGATATATTTTAAAAAGTCTTGCCCTCCCTATGTGCAGGTGTCGTGGCCATGGCTGCCAACAACAGCCAGTGTGGTGTCGGCGTGGCCTTCAACGCCCGGCTTGCAGGTCTACCAATATAACAAGATGTTTAATAGAATGTTTAATAACTTCAAAAAATTAAGTTTTATATAAAAATTAATAATAGAATGTTTAATAACTTCAAAAAATTAAGTTTTATATAAAAATTAAAGAAATTTTCTTATAAAGTACAGGTTTACAAAGAGTTTTTTAAAGAGAATAATTTTTTTACTATGCCGTTTGTATTGACACTAATAAAAATCAAAGATACAGCAGTTTTTAAATTATGAAAACTAGAACAAATAACATGCCAATGTTTCAAAATTTTGATTCTTTGATCACCTGTAATTCTTTCTCTCCCCGATTCCGAAAAATCAGGTTCAAACTACTTTGGTTTTTAACACCCAAGACTCGCACTATTCTCGTCTCACCTGTATTTTATTTTTACCTCATTAACCACAACTATTATGAGGAACAACAAATAGGGTAAGTGAGTGAGTGTGCTGTTAGAAAATTTATAGATTATTATTTGTTTGGGTTCTCAAACAACTATATGATCATATATTAAAGTAAACGCAAATTTACACGTAAAAGGTCTGAAAAATCAAAAAAAGTGTTGACAGCGCTACAAAAACATTTCATTTAGTCATTTTAGCTTATGTTATCAGACGATTTGATGTTTATAGTTTTTTGTCTCCCACCCTACTTGGTACACTTTATAATATTTCGCCCACCAGTCATCAAGATGCTGGACAGGCCGGGGGTGGACGCGGTGGAGGGACAGGCGCTCAGGTTCAGGTGTGAGGACATCGACGTCTTCTCCAACTCCTGGGGCCCCGGCGACGGTGGCGCGCTCATGGAGAACATGGGCACTCTCTCCGGCGGCGCCATGCGGACCTGCCTCCAGGTGGTGAGTCGAAGGAGTAATTTAGGAGTTTCTTTGGCGGGGGGTCCGTATACATACACGTGTTTTTTGTATATTTTGTTTCAACGCCAGTGGCATTTTTTACGTTTTTGATCAGGAACGGTCCAAACCCGGGTCATTATCTAGGTTTACTATTTAATGGTAACGTTTTCAAAATCAAATCATATCAAAATCAGGTTTATTTCTTGAAAAAGTATAAAGTATATCATACAAAAGTCTTTTATAACAATAAGATTTTAGATAGTAGACAATTTATAACAACAAAAAACCTAAAACGACTACAATAAACATTGAAAAATACGTTCAACTGCTGGAGAGAGTCTCTACACCTATAACCTAATGCCATAGACTTACTTACAGATTCATTGCTTTACTTAAATATGGTTCATGCAAATTAAGGAACGTAATTTAATAAATATAAGGAAATAGCAAAAGCTGACGAATAGCACACAATATTTAACACTAACCATTTGATGCAAATTTGAACCTTCCAGGGTCGTAAAGGGAAAGGATCTATCTACCTCTTCCCAGCGGGCAACGGCAAATCTGAGGGGGACAACTGCGGAGCGGACGCCTACAGCAACAGTCTGTACGTTGTGACGATCGCAAGCGCCAGTCGGTGGGGTGAAGTTACCGACTACAGCGAGCAATGCTCTGCCATATTCACCACCACGTTCTCTAGTGGGGCCCCGGACGAGCTAGGAGTGGTGAGTCAACAGTCTGTACGTTGTGACGATCGCAAGCGCCAGTCGGTGGGGTGAAGTTACCGACTACAGCGAGCAATGCTCTGCGATATTCGCCACCACGTTCTCTAGTGGGGCCCCGGACGAGCTAGGAGTGGTGAGTCAACAGTCTGTACGTTGAGACGATCGCAAGCGCCAGTCGGCGGGGCCAAGTTACCGACTACAGCAAGCAATGCTCCGCCATATTCACCACCACGTTCTCTAGTGGGGCCCCGGACGGGCAAGGAGTGGTGAGTCAACAGTCTGTACGTTGTGACGATCGCAAGCGCCAGTCGGCGGGGCCAAGTTACCGACTACAGCGAGCAATGCTCTGCCATATTCACCACCACTTTCTCTAGTGGGGCCCCGGACGGCCAAGGAGTGGTGAGTCAACAGTCTGTACGTTGTGACGATCGCAAGCGCCAGTCGGCGGGGCCAAGTTACCGACTACAGCGAGCAATGCTCTGCCATATTCACCACCACGTTCTCTAGTGGGGCCCCGGACGGCCAAGGAGTGGTGAGTCAACAGTCTGTACGTTGTGACGATCGCAAGCGCCAGTCGGCGGGGCCAAGTTACCGACTACAGCGAGCAATGCTCTGCCATATTCACCACCACGTTCTCTAGTGGGGCCCCGGACGGCCAAGGATTGGTGAGTCAATAGTCTGTATGTTGTGACGATCGCAAGCGCCAGTCGGTGGGGCGAAGTTACCGACTACAGCGAGCAATGCTCTGCGATATTCGCCACCACGTTCTCTAGTGGGGCCCCGGACGGCCAAGGAGTGGTGAGTCAACAGTCTGTACGTTGTGACGATCGCAAGCGCCAGTCGGTGGGGCCAAGTTACCGACTACAGCGAGCAATGCTCTGCGATATTCGCCACCACGTTCTCTAGTGGGGCCCCGGACGGCCAAGGAGTGGTGAGTCAACAGTCTGTACGTTGTGACGATCGCAAGTGCCAGCCGGTGGGGCCAAGTTACCGACTACAGCGAGCAATGCTCTGCGATATTCGCCACCACGTTCTCTAGTGGGGCCCCGGACGGCCAAGGAGTGGTGAGTCAACAGTCTGTACGTTGTGACGATCGCAAGCGCCAGTCGGTGGGGCCAAGTTACCGACTACAGCGAACAATGCTCTGCGATATTCGCCACCACGTTCTCTAGTGGGGCCCCGGACGGCCAAGGAGTGATGAGTCAACAGTCTGTACGTTGTGACGATCGCAAGCGCCAGTCGGTGGGGCGAAGTTACCGACTACAGCGAGCAATGCTCTGCGATATTCGCCACCACGTTCTCTAGTGGGGCCCCGGACGGCCAAGGAGTGGTGAGTCAACAGTATGTAGGTTGTGACGATCGCAAGCGCCAGTCGGTGGGGCCAAGTTACCGACTACAGCGAGCAATGCTCTGCGATATTCGCCACCACGTTCTCTAGTGGGGCCCCGGACGGCCAAGGAGTGGTGAGACAACAATCTGTACGTTGTGACGATCGCAAGCGCCAGTCGGTGGGGCGAAGTTACCGACTACAGCGAGCAATGCTCTGCGATATTCACCACCACGTTCTCTAGTGGGGCCCCGGACGGCCAAGGAGTGGTGAGTCAATAGTCTGTACGTTGTGACGATCGCAAGCGCCAGTCGGTGGGGCGAAGTTACCGACTACAGCGAGCAATGCTCTGCGATATTCACCACCACGTTCTCTAGTGGGGCCCCAGACAGGCAAGGAGTGGTGAGTCAATAGTCTGTACGTTGTGACGATCGCAAGCGCCAGTCGGTGGGGCGAAGTTACCGACTACAGCGAGCAATGCTCTGCGATATTCGCCACCACGTTCTCTAGTGGGGCCCCGGACGGCCAAGGAGTGGTGAGTCAACAGTATGTAGGTTGTGACGATCGCAAGCGCCAGTCGGTGGGGCCAAGTTACCGACTACAGCGAGCAATGCTCTGCGATATTCGCCACCACGTTCTCTAGTGGGGCCCCAGACAGGCAAGGAGTGGTGAGTCAATAGTCTGTACGTTGTGACGATCGCAAGCGCCAGTCGGTGGGGCGAAGTTACCGACTACAGCGAGCAATGCTCTGCGATATTCACCACCACGTTCTCTAGTGGGGCCCCAGACAGGCAAGGAGTGGTGAGTCAACAGTCTGTACGTTGTGACGATCGCAAGCGCCAGTCGGTGGGGCGAAGTTACCGACTACAGCGAGCAATGCTCTGCGATATTCGCCACCACGTTCTCTAGTGGGGCCCCGGACGGCCAAGGAGTGGTGAGTCAACAGTCTGTACGTTGTGACGATCGCAAGCGCCAGTCGGTGGGGCCAAGTTACCGACTACAGCGAGCAATGCTCTGCGATATTCGCCACCACGTTCTCTAGTGGGGCCCCGGACGGCCAAGGAGTGGTGAGTCAACAGTCTGTACGTTGTGACGATCGCAAGTGCCAGCCGGTGGGGCCAAGTTACCGACTACAGCGAGCAATGCTCTGCGATATTCGCCACCACGTTCTCTAGTGGGGCCCCGGACGGCCAAGGAGTGGTGAGTCAACAGTCTGTACGTTGTGACGATCGCAAGCGCCAGTCGGTGGGGCCAAGTTACCGACTACAGCGAGCAATGCTCTGCGATATTCGCCACCACGTTCTCTAGTGGGGCCCCGGACGGCCAAGGAGTGGTGAGTCAACAGTCTGTACGTTGTGACGATCGCAAGCGCCAGTCGGTGGGGCGAAGTTACCGACTACAGCGAGCAATGCTCTGCGATATTCGCCACCACGTTCTCTAGTGGGGCCCCAGACGGCCAAGGAGTGGTGAGTCAACAGTATGTAGGTTGTGACGATCGCAAGCGCCAGTCGGTGGGGCGAAGTTACCGACTACAGCGAGCAATGCTCTGCGATATTCACCACCACGTTCTCTAGTGGGGCCCCAGACAGGCAAGGAGTGGTGAGTCAATAGTCTGTACGTTGTGACGATCGCAAGCGCCAGTCGGTGGGGCGAAGTTACCGACTACAGCGAGCAATGCTCTGCGATATTCGCCACCACGTTCTCTAGTGGGGCCCCGGACGGCCAAGGAGTGGTGAGTCAACAGTCTGTACGTTGTGACGATCGCAAGCGCCAGTCGGTGGGGCCAAGTTAACGACTACAGCGAGCAATGCTCTGCGATATTCGCCACCACGTTCTCTAGTGGGGCCCCGGACGGCCAAGGAGTGGTGAGTCAACAGTCTGTACGTTGTGACGATCGCAAGTGCCAGCCGGTGGGGCCAAGTTACCGACTACAGCGAGCAATGCTCTGCGATATTCGCCACCACGTTCTCTAGTGGGGCCCCGGACGGCCAAGGAGTGGTGAGACAACAATCTGTACGTTGTGACGATCGCAAGCGCCAGTCGGTGGGGCGAAGTTACCGACTACAGCGAGCAATGCTCTGCGATATTCACCACCACGTTCTCTAGTGGGGCCCCAGACAGGCAAGGAGTGGTGAGTCAACAGTCTGTACGTTGTGACGATCGCAAGCGCCAGTCGGTGGGGCCAAGTTACCGTCTACAGCGAGCAATGCTCTGCGATATTCACCACCACGTTCTCTAGTGGGGCCCCGGACGGCCAAGGAGTGGTGAGTCAACAGTCTGTACGTTGTGACGATCGCAAGCGCCAGTCGGCGGGGCCAAGTTACCGTCTACAGCTAGCAATGCTCTGCCATATTCACCACCACGTTCTCTAGTGGGGCCCCGGACGGCCAAGGCGTGGTGAGTCAACAGTCTGTACGTTGTGACGATCGCAAGCGCCAGTCGGTGGGGCCAAGTTACCGTCTACAGCTAGCAATGCTCTGCCATATTCACCACCACGTTCTCTAGTGGGGCTCCGGACGGCCAAGGAGTGGTGAGTCAACAGTCTGTACGTTGTGACGATCGCAAGCGCCAGTCGGTGGGGCCAAGTTACCGTCTACAGCTAGCAATGCTCTGCCATATTCACCACCACGTTCTCTAGTGGGGCCCCGGACGGCCAAGGCGTGGTGAGTCAACAGTCTGTACGTTGTGACGATCGCAAGCGCCAGTCGGTGGGGCGAAGTTACCGTCTACAGCTAGCAATGCTCTGTCATATTCAAGACCAAGTTCTCTAGTGGGGCCCCAGACCGGGCAAGGAGTGGTGAGTCAACAGTCTCCACGTTGTGACGATCGCAAGCGCCAGTCGGTGGGGCGAAGTTACCGACTACAGCTAGCAATGCTCTGCCATATTCACCACCACGTTCTCTAGTGGGGCCCCGGACGGCCAAGGCGTGGTGAGTCAACAGTCTGTACGTTGTCACGATCGCAAGCGCCAGTCGGTGGGGCGAAGTTACCGTCTACAGCTAGCAATGCTCTGCCATATTCACCACCACGTTCTCTAGTGGGGCCCCGGACGGCCAAGGCGTGGTGAGTCAACAGTCTGTACGTTGTGACGATCGCAAGCGCCAGTCAGCGGGGCCAAGTTACCGACTACAGCGAGCAATGCTCTGCCATATTCACCACCACTTTCTCTAGTGGGGCCCCGGACGGCCAAGGAGTGGTGAGTCAACAGTCTGTACGTTGTGACGATCGCAAGCGCCAGTCGGCGGGGCCAAGTTACCGACTACAGCGAGCAATGCTCTGCCATATTCACCACCACGTTCTCTAGTGGGGCCCCGGACGGCCAAGGAGTGGTGAGTCAACAGTCTGTACGTTGTGACGATCGCAAGCGCCAGTCGGCGGGGCCAAGTTACCGACTACAGCGAGCAATGCTCTGCCATATTCACCACCACGTTCTCTAGTGGGGCTTCGGACGGCCAAGGATTGGTGAGTCAATAGTCTGTACGTTGTGACGATCGCAAGCGCCAGTCGGTGGGGCGAAGTTACCGACTACAGCGAGCAATGCTCTGCGATATTCGCCACCACGTTCTCTAGTGGGGCCCCGGACGGCCAAGGAGTGGTGAGTCAACAGTCTGTACGTTGTGACGATCGCAAGCGCCAGTCGGTGGGGCCAAGTTACCGACTACAGCGAGCAATGCTCTGCGATATTCGCCACCACGTTCTCTAGTGGGGCCCCGGACGGCCAAGGAGTGGTGAGTCAACAGTCTGTACGTTGTGACGATCGCAAGTGCCAGCCGGTGGGGCGAAGTTACCGACTACAGCGAGCAATGCTCTGCGATATTCGCCACCACGTTCTCTAGTGGGGCCCCGGACGGCCAAGGAGTGGTGAGTCAACAGTCTGTACGTTGTGACGATCGCAAGCGCCAGTCGGTGGGGCGAAGTTACCGACTACAGCGAGCAATGCTCTGCGATATTCGCCACCACGTTCGCTAGTGGGGCCCCGGACGGCCAAGGAGTGGTGAGTCAACAGTATGTAGGTTGTGACGATCGCAAGCGCCAGTCGGTGGGGCCAAGTTACCGACTACAGCGAGCAATGCTCTGCGATATTCGCCACCACGTTCTCTAGTGGGGCCCCGGACGGCCAAGGAGTGGTGAGACAACAATCTGTACGTTGTGACGATCGCAAGCGCCAGTCGGTGGGGCGAAGTTACCGACTACAGCGAGCAATGCTCTGCGATATTCACCACCACGTTCTCTAGTGGGGCCCCAGACAGGCAAGGAGTGGTGAGTCAATAGTCTGTACGTTGTGACGATCGCAAGCGCCAGTCGGTGGGGCGAAGTTACCGACTACAGCGAGCAATGCTCTGCGATATTCGCCACCACGTTCTCTATTGGGGCCCC
This sequence comes from Flexamia atlantica, assembly GCA_035578135.1. Taxonomy (NCBI): domain Eukaryota; kingdom Metazoa; phylum Arthropoda; class Insecta; order Hemiptera; family Cicadellidae; genus Flexamia; species Flexamia atlantica. The sequence goes on from JAQJVK010000003.1 coordinate 58,807,245, forward strand.
GGACGGCCAAGGAGTGGTGAGTCAACAGTCTGTACGTTGTGACGATCGCAAGCGCCAGTCGGTGGGGCCAAGTTACCGACTACAGCGAGCAATGCTCTGCGATATTCGCCACCACGTTCTCTAGTGGGGCCCCGGACGGCCAAGGAGTGGTGAGTCAACAGTCTGTACGTTGTGACGATCGCAAGTGCCAGCCGGTGGGGCCAAGTTACCGACTACAGCGAGCAATGCTCTGCGATATTCGCCACCACGTTCTCTAGTGGGGCCCCGGACGGCCAAGGAGTGGTGAGTCAACAGTCTGTACGTTGTGACGATCGCAAGCGCCAGTCGGTGGGGCCAAGTTACCGACTACAGCGAGCAATGCTCTGCGATATTCGCCACCACGTTCTCTAGTGGGGCCCCGGACGGCCAAGGAGTGGTGAGTCAACAGTCTGTACGTTGTGACGATCGCAAGCGCCAGTCGGTGGGGCGAAGTTACCGACTACAGCGAGCAATGCTCTGTGATATTCGCCACCACGTTCTCTAGTGGGGCCCCAGACGGCCAAGGAGTGGTGAGTCAACAGTATGTAGGTTGTGACGATCGCAAGCGCCAGTCGGTGGGGCCAAGTTACCGACTACAGCGAGCAATGCTCTGCGATATTCACCACCACGTTCTCTAGTGGGGCCCCAGACAGGCAAGGAGTGGTGAGTCAATAGTCTGTACGTTGTGACGATCGCAAGCGCCAGTCGGTGGGGCGAAGTTACCGACTACAGCGAGCAATGCTCTGCGATATTCGCCACCACGTTCTCTAGTGGGGCCCCGGACGGCCAAGGAGTGGTGAGTCAACAGTCTGTACGTTGTGACGATCGCAAGCGCCAGTCGGTGGGGCCAAGTTAACGACTACAGCGAGCAATGCTCTGCGATATTCGCCACCACGTTCTCTAGTGGGGCCCCGGACGGCCAAGGAGTGGTGAGTCAACAGTCTGTACGTTGTGACGATCGCAAGTGCCAGCCGGTGGGGCCAAGTTACCGACTACAGCGAGCAATGCTCTGCGATATTCGCCACCACGTTCTCTAGTGGGGCCCCGGACGGCCAAGGAGTGGTGAGACAACAATCTGTACGTTGTGACGATCGCAAGCGCCAGTCGGTGGGGCGAAGTTACCGACTACAGCGAGCAATGCTCTGCGATATTCACCACCACGTTCTCTAGTGGGGCCCCAGACAGGCAAGGAGTGGTGAGTCAACAGTCTGTACATTGTGACGATCGCAAGCGCCAGTCGGTGGGGCCAAGTTACCGTCTACAGCGAGCAATGCTCTGCGATATTCACCACCACGTTCTCTAGTGGGGCCCCGGACGGCCAAGGAGTGGTGAGTCAACAGTCTGTACGTTGTGACGATCGCAAGCGCCAGTCGGCGGGGCCAAGTTACCGTCTACAGCTAGCAATGCTCTGCCATATTCACCACCACGTTCTCTAGTGGGGCCCCGGACGGCCAAGGCGTGGTGAGTCAACAGTCTGTACGTTGTGACGATCGCAAGCGCCAGTCGGTGGGGCCAAGTTACCGTCTACAGCTAGCAATGCTCTGCCATATTCACCACCACGTTCTCTAGTGGGGCTCCGGACGGCCAAGGAGTGGTGAGTCAACAGTCTGTACGTTGTGACGATCGCAAGCGCCAGTCGGTGGGGCCAAGTTACCGTCTACAGCTAGCAATGCTCTGCCATATTCACCACCACGTTCTCTAGTGGGGCCCCGGACGGCCAAGGCGTGGTGAGTCAACAGTCTGTACGTTGTGACGATCGCAAGCGCCAGTCGGTGGGGCGAAGTTACCGTCTACAGCTAGCAATGCTCTGCCATATTCACCACCACGTTCTCTAGTGGGGCCCCGGACGGCCAAGGCGTGGTGAGTCAACAGTCTGTACGTTGTGACGATCGCATGCGCCAGTCGGTGGGGCGAAGTTACCGTCTACAGCTAGCAATGCTCTGTCATATTCAAGACCAAGTTCTCTAGTGGGGCCCCAGACCGGGCAAGGAGTGGTGAGTCAACAGTCTCCACGTTGTGACGATCGCAAGCGCCAGTCGGTGGGGCGAAGTTACCGACTACAGCTAGCAATGCTCTGCCATATTCACCACCACGTTCTCTAGTGGGGCCCCGGACGGCCAAGGCGTGGTGAGTCAACAGTCTGTACGTTGTCACGATCGCAAGCGCCAGTCGGTGGGGCGAAGTTACCGTCTACAGCTAGCAATGCTCTGCCATATTCACCACCACGTTCTCTAGTGGGGCCCCGGACGGCCAAGGCGTGGTGAGTCAACAGTCTGTACGTTGTGACGATCGCAAGCGCCAGTCGGTGGGGCGAAGTTACCGTCTACAGCGAGCAATGCTCTGCCATATTCACCACCACGTTCTCTAGTGGGGCCCCGGACGGCCAAGGCGTGGTGAGTCAACAGTCTGTACGTTGTGACGATCGCAAGCGCCAGTCGGCGGGGCGAAGTTACCGTCTACAGCTAGCAATGCTCTGCCATATTCACCACCACGTTCTCTAGTGGGGCCCCGGACGGCCAAGGCGTGGTGAGTCAACAGTCTGTACGTTGTGACGATCGCAAGCGCCAGTCGGTGGGGCCAAGTTACCGTCTACAGCTAGCAATGCTCTGCCATATTCACCACCACGTTCTCTAGTGGGGCCCCGGACGGCCAAGGCGTGGTGAGTCAACAGTCTGTACGTTGTGACGATCGCAAGCGCCAGTCGGCGGGGCGAAGTTACCGTCTACAGCTAGCAATGCTCTGCCATATTCACCACCACGTTCTCTAGTGGGGTCCCGGACGGCCAAGGAGTGGTGGGTTACCAATTTGGAATTCACTTCAGTACAACCAAAGTGACTTGCTATCCAAAAACTTTGCTTTTTTTGTCACGATAACTTTCTACAAGTTTTCTTGATTAGAGGTTTAAAGGTGTGAATTTCAATTCAGTTTTGGCAAACATGATTGTTAATTTGTTTCATGACTATGGGAATGGGGTCCAAAAAGGCCTCTTGAATATAAGGTCGATGACCTTGGCACCTTTCTGGTGGTGTTCAACATCACCGAGACGGCCAGACAGTACGGCGGCGTGACCCTTTAGTAAAGCGGGGTATTTGAATTTTGATTTAATATACATTGAACGATGTATGTTTCCCATATGTACCACGATAGTTACCTCGGTGACGTCACACTCACCCAAAAAGGTCATTGACGCTGTTATCATAGTGGTTAGGGATATGCCATATTAGATATTTTCAGATATTATTTACTTCAATATTAGTTACAAAGAAATATTAGTTGAAAAAACCTAATATCTGTATTAGGTTTACAGTTTAAGTTTTGAGAAGCTTTGGCCAAAAATTGAGCCTTAAAATGATAAAAACCTGTTAAAAATATATTTATGTCGATTGAAAAAATATTAAAATTGAAAATCACCGAGATTTAATAAATTTTACGAAATTATTCAATTATTTATTGCTGTTACAGTTGTTATATTTAAAAAAATTGTATGCCAAACTATTACGACTGTTTTAAAACAAACACATTGATACTAAATAGACCTTTTTTAAAATTACGGTACTCAGAATAATTATTTTTATTTTGTAACATATAATAATATTTGTATAATATTAAATATTCGTAATACGTAATATGCACAATGTGATATTTCTTACCCGGACACCGCCTTGAATTAGCTAGAAATTGTATTACACCCACAACACTCATATTAGTTTTAAATCATATTAGGAAAATGTATTACCTCATTTATTTTATCAACACAAGCGAAGAAAGACAGAAAGTAGAGTTTTAAAGCTTTGTAAAAGCAAGTCAATGCAAATTTTCAAAGCTGTGCACATTGTGATGCGCTATAAATTAGCGAGACATGTTTCTCTGCTGACACAAACATTGCATCTGAGAGCAAAAATCATGCGTCTTCAATGTCTAATGTCTACTACGAATGTTTATTGTCCTCACTTTTAGGCTAACACTATTTTTTCAACTTATTCAGGTCACAACAGGCCCTGACAATGAATGTCACAACCGTTTTAGCAGTACTTCTGCCTCCGTCCCTATTGCTGCGGGGATTGTAGCTCTTGCTTTAGAAGCAAAGTAAGTGGTCCTTACATGTTATCAGTTCTACCGTTTAAAATTCCTCACAGTTTCAACCCGATAATAAATTTTCAATAATTCCAAATAATATGCAAGTTTAAAATGTTTTCTCAGCCACGTTTTGTTCTGACAATCATACGCCAATATAATAGTGTAGTTTTGGATTTAATTTGAAGAAAAGATCTATAGTTGAAACGTTACTTTATGATTTATTTTTATTTTTTCAGTGGCAACCTGACACATGGGGATGTAAAGCATTTAATAGTGATGAGCAGCGAAGTCGCACCCTTAGCCAAAAATGAGAATACCTGGAAAAGGAATGGAGCAGGGTTCTGGTTCAGCTCGGACTTTGGTTTTGGACTGATGAATGCCAAGAAAATGGTTGATTTGGCACAATCCTGGAGGACGGTTCCTGACAGTAGAAGATGTGCTGTTTCTGTATACTTCAGGTGAGGACATACAACTCATGTACCTTTTTTTACCTGTTATTTTGCTTGCTTCCCTTTATACTTTGCTGACTAAAAGTACAAATGATAATGTCTTAAGCTGCCCATTCACGCTCAAGCCCCACTCACCGTGCATTGCAAAGTCTACATCATTGGCCTTAAGAGCAAAAGAATTATGAATTTACCGCCCACGCTGAGGCCCACATAGGTACCTATGGCACCGCCTGGTGTGCTTTTGCTCGTAAAACCAGTGATGTAGACCTTGCAAGACGTGCAATGTACAGCGTGTCAGGCTCGAACTTGAATGGGTAGCTTTAAAAATGTTGTTCTTGTCTTTTCAACATGCGGCAGGCCAGAAAAAACGTCATGACTGAAGTTATGTATTGGTCCAAAGCTTTGCAGTTTTGTGCACAGAGAAGGAAATAACAGAAACATTAATTTGGTCATTAAAAAATTACCTATTTTTGCTTATATAATCTTGCTCATGACACAGGCCTTCAAATTAACTACTGTTTTTCCAGACATTTTAAATACATTTCAATCTCTTTTTCTTTGCAAACATTCATCAGACTGATCAGATTTCAACAATATATTATCATTGTGTTCAGGAGAGCTGTGTCCTTAAAGCCAGGTCAGAAGATGGAAGTTTTCTTTAACACATCAGCCTGCTCTGGAACACTTAATGAAGTCTCATATTTAGAGCAACTTCAAGTAGTTCCATTCATCAAGTACAGTTGTCGAGGCGCTATCTCAATCCATCTAACTTCTCCTACAGGTACTCCTAAAATATAATTATTTTAAAGTCAAAAAGGTTTCAACATGTCTGGACATTTTTGAATAAAAAGTAGTGGGCATTATTTTAGTTTACTAAGAGTTTCACATGGTATTCCACAATGAAAATAGGTATCATAAGGTCAACACCCTAACCACCGTACAGGGGTGTTTTAAAGCGAATATAAGTGAAAGTTGAGTCTAAAACGGAAAATTCCTGGCAATGACTCTTCTTTTTGGACGAAAGAAAAAAAAATTGGTATTACAGGTTGTACAAATTAAGCTGAGCTCCCAGTAAATTAATTGTACAAAAATTAAAATTGTTTCCTGAAATAAGACGAACTACTTTTTTATTAATTATCCCTTATACCATCCTTTGATTGGATTACTGTCTTAACTGGTGCAGCTTCGCTGCAATGGCATTCATCGGGGCAGTACTGTAAATGGAATATGTTATAAGGAAGTGTGAATTGCTTATTCCTGCTTCATATTCTCTTAGGGGTTTCGTTTAATTCAATAAAAAATATCACTTCATGCTTTGATTGATATAAAATTGGTTTCTTTATTTAATTGGAATAAGAATAAATTTTCAAATATTTTCAGGAACAACATCCACACTTTTGAAAACTCGATTGTACGATCTAAGTACGAAGGGTCTGATAGGATGGCCCCTCAAATCTGTTCACTTTTGGGGAGAAAGTCCATCGGGGACATGGATGATACAAACCAAACTTCATGTAGGTATTTTTTATTTTACAATCACATATTAGGATTTTGAATATTCCATCAAGTTTGTGATGGTTTATATTTTTACACGATTATCCCTCAATGGTTACATTTATGTCAAATAATTATTCAATTGTATAATGCAATCTTTTATCAGCTTAAGTGAAAATCGCCCGCTTCTTTTAATTCTCTTAGTTCTCTTAATTACTGAGCTTCAGGCGTAAATGAACAGGAAATATTACCTTTTCATGCCGCTTGATATGTGGGGCAAGCAAGCAGAATGTGTAAGAGGCTCAAAATGTACCTCAGAATCAAAAGTAGATCAAAAATAATGTTTGACAAGTAAATTTTTGATTCTTTGTTTCAGATCCTTCATGACTCTCAACCTGCAAATGGAAAGGTTAAAGGATTTTTACTTATATTTACAGGCACATCTGAAAAACCAAATCATTATGATATACTGCCGAGGAAATACGCGCCCTTTACACTGGATGAAGAAATGTGAAAGAATTTAAGCTTACTTAATAGATTAGACACTGGTGTTAGTGGATTGTGTGAGACTATTCCAACGCAGTTCCTCTTTTGAAACTAATTGAAATAGACAAAAGAGAAAAAATGGTGTTTGGTTTGCTTATTGTCTTGGACATGACAAAGTATATGTTGCCAGTTTTGGAAGTGATGCCGTTCTTATTTCTTACTTGTCACTCATACGTTGAGCAAGACAAACTGTGATACCACTGTTGCCATCTCTGTGGTCATGGTATTATTTTAAATTAATTTAAGGAAAAAGGTAGGAAAGTCGGTATTGATAAAAATATACATAATTTACAAGAAAAGTTTTGAGTTTTCCCACTGCTAAAACTCCTAAAATTGTTTAAATACCATTCTAAGATCACCGCAGACATTATTGGGTGAATCATACTCACTTTTTAAGGAGTGCTCAGTTACATCCACCTTTTTGGATTACATTTTTTTTTATGAAAACCTGGGAGGGACCCATTCTTTCAACCCAATTTTGTCACCGATTTCAATGATGTAAACGTTGTTGATTAATAAGATATCAGCAGTTTTATCTTGTTAAATCTGTGAAACAGCTGTAAAAACCAATTACACAGTATTGAATTCAGTGTGAATCATGAAGTCAAAACTATGGGTCACAACAAAACATTTATATTGAATATAACTTATCTCATTGTAAAATGACAAATGAAAGATACGCTCAAAAGATTTGCCACGATCACAAAAAAAATTCAACAACATTTAATCAACAATTTAAGTGATAATAATTCTGAATAATTCAATGAATTATTGCCATCATTTTGAGGTGAACATCAAAGAATTAAAGTTTTAACGAATTCACCTTTAAACATTTGATCACACACATTCACACATGAACTACTGAGACTCCTCTTCTGCAGACCAGCAGTATAATCTTTATTTATTTTAAGCCGACTAGTTTATTTTGATTTTTTTAATCCTATAGACCAAAGTCGTAGGCTTCTAGACAATACTGTTTTGAAATTACAATCCCAACCTTAAATTCGTGAGGTTAATGTAAATCGTGATCTGTTCTTTAGACCAACATCTTAGACTGAAGTTGAAAAAATATACTGATGAATTACAGCTAAATTGTTAAACTGGAGCAATGGCTCTGGAATGAGCTGTCATATAGCCGCAACTCAGTAAGGCTCCCACACAAGCCTGAAAACACCCTATTCTTCAACAATTAAAAGTGACATTATTTTTTGTATACACAATATTTATCAATTTATCAAAATAAATCATGTTTTGTTACAGTTAAGTTGTAGTCGGTTTATTTCCAGTTTTTGAATCCGTTACAAGGTGTAGTTTTAAGAAAAGCAGAGGAAATAATCATAGAGCTTTTTCACTCAAGGACAAAGAACAACAGCAAAATGAATTTAATACTTTATTTATCAAAGACATAAAAAGATTTTTTACAATTGTAATAAGTATAAATATATCCCTAGAATATAGAAGAATGATGAATAAACAGTAATGAATTAATACATTGAGTTACAATGAATAAAGTAAAAGAGAGCATGTTTTAACAAAATCAAGGGTCATAAAATTTACTAAGGAAATAGTTTACATGGGCATGTACAATACAAAAGCAACATCGGATAATTTTTTCCAGAGTTACAAAATTATACATGGTCATTTTTATAAATATATATTTATAACTCTACACTACACTTAACACTATATTTCCTAAAGTAAATTGGAATTTACAAAACTAAAAATCAAAAATAAATAGTAACTAAGACAGTGACACCCTCCATAAAAAACTAAACTTGACTTATTCACAAATAAATTTGCTTACTTAATTAACTTCAGGTAAATGCTTTAGTAAATCTAGGCTAAGAAAAATTACAACTGAAAATCAAGGAAACTTTTTTATAAATGAACAAGGACATCACAATAAATTTATAACATAAATTTATAACGTGGTATGAAAATTGATCTCAAATTAAATGACTATAGTTTTAGAGATCTCTTTCTCCTAATTCATCAATTAAATGCTCATTATATACAAGACCGCATGCTGAATAGTGTGAATAATTGGAGGTTTCTAGGTCTATTTGACCCAGTAAACTTGATTTCAGTTATTTTGGCTTAAAAACACTGAATAGTAAATAGTGATGACAAAACATTAAAATGAAATTAAACAGAACTGATAAAGTCGTTGGAAGAAACACTTTGAATCCAAAGGAGTGTGAAGATCTGGTCATATCGTAGCCACTATATCCACTGAAACCATCAGACAAATGCCACTTCCGATTAGGAACACAACTCAAGTGATTAAAGAAGCTGCCATGGAATCTAGTGAGAAACTTAACTCAATCATAAACAAATAAAATATAAACTGTAAAAATTATCACAACAACTAATCGTATTTCTAGATTAGTGGGTGTGCAAATGTCAGAAAAATTAAGTTTAGTAATGTATTTACAATTTATGGGTTCCAAAGTATGATAATAAATCCGTTTAAACTACTTTCATTCCTATAACCTATTCTTTGGATTTCTATGTACACATTCTCTGACATAAAATCAGCATGCGGTATAAGTACTATGACACTCAGTCTTTCTTAACATAAGGCAAAGTTAAGTGAGAAGCACACGAAGCAAAACTGGTCACATCCGTAAAATAACATCACAGCATTCTTTGATCTAACCAGGAAAACTAAACTGGAGTTGAAGTTATTGTCGAGAAGTGATAGGCCTTTTGGTGAAATATGAACAATTTATAAAATATACGTGAGGGGACAGACTGTTGTGAGACTGAGTTTAGTTATATTTATAAATCAACAAACTTTAGCCACAGTGATTGTCACTGGAGGTAAATACACTCAACTCTTGCAAACTAGGAATCTATGTGACTTATACTTATGTTTGAATTACTAGTTGTTCAACTTAATAATAGCTTGAGCTATAGAAGCCATTCTTCATTGAAAACCTACAGCGGTGATTTGAGCTAGGTAATAAGACATAAAGATAATCCAATTTTGGACATATGGAGGTAAGTACAAAATCAAATTAAACTTGAACACTGAACCTACTCTAGAGGCAGTTCTTGTGACTCTTCAACTGATGAGATGTAAAATTGTAACTGTAACATTATTTTGAGAAATCCATGATCTTTTTAGTTTGTTACGTTTTATTCCAGCGGATTGCAAAAAAATATATATAGAAGATTTCTAGTAAGCGAGAGTCGACTGTAACTAGTTTTCATAGGTCAATATTTATCTCATGATTAAATAAACACTAAATTTATCTGTCCCTCTGAAAGTAAATAACAGCTACAACAAATTCATCTGCTTCCTAGTGCAATGTTCATGAAAACAATTAATTACATGCCACAATACCTGGCAAACTATAAACTCAACTAATTCTAAAACAAATGTACAGATCACAAAGTAAGACTACAACTAAACACTATATTCCTGACAAAAAAGGGACTGACAAAAATCAGTAAATGCTAGCAAAATGTTAGTAAAATAGAAGAATGTAAACAAACCTTATAACATTAATCACTGACATTAAATTTTGTTCTTTTTATCCCTTTTGTTAAAAATAAGCTTACCTAATGTATATGAGTTCTGTCAAGTACAACAGAGATAATTAGTCAACATCTAACAAGGCTATGGAAAACTAAAAACTAATAGAAAAACATCATTGCAGGAGACAGAAGGTAAAAAAATTAATCAAAATGACAATATTGATTTAAGTAGAAGTTTCTTAGTTAATATAAAGCTGCATTGTACGTGTCAGTTGACCTTTCACACACGAACCAAAGCTAACTGAGTTAGTAAACGATCAAAACGTCTAAGACTAAACTATACAAGCTAGACACAAGCAAACACGTGTCCACAACTATACACTCTAGCCATCAGGTCCGGGTGAAAGACAAGGCATCTCTCATTGGTCGACTCAAACTGCCGAGTCCTTACCAACAAAACTGGTCTTGGAAGTGGCCTTCTTTAGGTCAAACTCTACCGTTGTATCTTTTTTACTGAAACAAAAAATATGAGATGATACTTATGTTGCGTGTTGATGTTTGAACTTTTGCAGTATGTGACAAACTGAGGAAAAAAGGAAGAAAAGAGCGAAAAAACAGATGGAAATTAATTAGGCCTAGATTTTTACAATGCAGCATAAAAACCACAAACATTTTCCTGAACGTAAGACAGATTTAATATTCTTGAATGTTGAAAACAAATCAAAATCAATTCGGTGGTGGATGTTGATGTACACTACAATTTTATTTATTCCTAGTTATTCTTAGGATATTTCTTTGAACTTAGGGATGATGAAGAGTGAGAAAAGGTTTTTTTATATCTACAAAGAATACATCTATTTAAACTTAGACAGTCCTCATTCAAATCTTATCACATTTCAGTTTCAATAATTATTTAACCTAATGCCATAAAATTAATACTGGGAATCTGAACCAAATTTATAAATCCTAGTAAACTTTCTCATCTGGCAGAAAATAAAGAATCTGTCATAAATTTAATTAAACAACGCTATTTGCAATTGTTGATCATGTTTTTTTGTAGATGGATAGCCATCTTGAGCTGCTATTTTTTCAGATCTCTTCTATGAACCATAGAACTTGAGGCAACAGTGGTTCTAAGAACTGTTTAGAATAAATGACAAACTTACTCTAACATTGGAGCCGATTCGATCTGCACTTTGAGGTCCCTGTGTCCATTGTTCAGAAGCTCCTTGCCCTCACTGCAACAAGACAAAATAAATTAAAACACTTGTGAGTTACGTAATTTCAAAAAGCAGCACAAATCACACTACTGCATCCATCTCAAAAATACAACTTTTTTATTTTTAATGATTCTTGAAGATTTTTCTAACATTATTTCACACTTCAAAACTGTTTTAATCTGATTCTATTCTAATCAAGCAAAACTGTACTTGATTTCATTCACTAAGTCTCTAAGTCTTTCACCAAACCACACCACATCACGACTACACACATAAAGCGGAAGAAAGTCTGGTAGCACCGATCACGACGACTCGCAGAAAGTTTGCACAGTTTGCCAAGAGGACACAGAGATAAAGGAAGACTTCTTACAAGACAAAGTTCACATCGGGCGGAAGGGGGAGTTTCTCGGTTTCCGAGTTGGAGTGGTTACTGGCCGAACTGCTTGTGGCCGAAGCGTTGCTGCAATAGGGGAGGGGAAACCGCCAGCTGTAAAGACTGAGCAAACACAAGGTTACACAGACACTCGCAGCCGCCTCGTGATGGGATGTTGAAAAGGTAATAAATAAATTACAGTATCTCTTAACACCTTTAAACTGAGGCATTTTTTGGTAATTTTTTCCTAGGAGCATTAAATGATGAGGTTTCCATTTTGTTATCTAAGCCCTGTTGGACTCATAAAACCAATATTAGAGTTTCAGGGTAAAATGAATTTACTTTTTTTGAAAAAATACTCAGCTTAATGATGAATTGGCACTTTATAACAAAAAACACATCTAGGTTGTTAAAGACTGAAGGGGGGTTGACACAAGGCAATTAATATCAGACCGAGCTTGATTTTTACTTGGTTCGATTTACAGCTCACTTGTTTCAAGTCTACTTGAGCTGAGTTTAATCGTAGGATTGTGAGCTAGCTAGTGCTCAGAGACTGAATTGTTAAACGTACCCAATGTTAAATCCATTTCAAATCAAAATATCTCCGTATAACTAACTTGGGCAGAGTTGTTTACGTAAGAACTATGTATTGTTTCACGGTTCAAGTAGTGTCCGAGTGAAATTCTGAGTTTACTCGATCCAAGAATAATCGTAATGTGTCAACACCCTGAAAATTATTCTCAAATACTAGATCATAAAAGTTAAATATTATTCAATTATTTTACCTCTTTTCACTTTTATCTTTTTATTCAACATAAAATACACCATTTTAAATTAGAAAAAAGCAGAGAGTACAATCCTTTTCATGATGGCAGTCATGTGAGAGAATGAACATTTATAAACAAGGACAAAAACAACATGTAGAATAGTGAAGTACTCAACACAGAAAAATGTAGCTACTTATAATCCATGCTTTCATCAAAGCTATGAAAATCTACAGGGATATGGTCATTTGTTTGTTCATCATATTTTTTAAATTTGAACTTCTTTCTCTTATCTCCGGGGCCCTTTTCATATGAAGCCGTTTTTAATGTTTTTTTATTTATTTATAAAAATAAATAAATAAATAAATAATGTGGCTATGTGGCTGCTACCACGCAGTAAGCAGCCGCACAATTCAGTATTGCATGTACCCATGTAACCTCTTGTGCATGCTTTCATACAACACAGCATGTGAAGCTTGGCAATTTTGTATGATTCACACGTTAATTCCTTCATTGTGTCACTTGAATTTTATTCTCCATAAACTCTCTACTGAAACCCACAGGGTCTGTTGGTAAATATTGAATTTATTGGAATATCCAAATGCATTTAAGTCATAGTTTTAAACGAAAGGGTTAACAATGAATTATAGCAGTGATACTTGAAAATGTTTTAAGTAGTAAATTAAAAACTGAGAAATGATCAAAAATTAAAAATTTCAATAGATCTATCCATAGTTATTTTGAGCAGTTATAGATTAGAGAAATCTTAGTAATGTTATTAAAAGTAAAATTACAAATTGAGGAAAAAAATATGAGTTACCTTCCAAGTTTTGCGTCATCTTCACTTTTGCTTTTTTTACTCTTCCCACACATAAGATGAATCAGACCTGAAAATAAAGAAATCATTGTTCATTCATAAGAATATATTACTCTAAGATGAAGTTAAACCCCATCAAAAGGTTTGTTGAAGACAATGATTAGTAACATAAATGTAGCAATAAAGTAAGGCTCTCAGAAATGAGGGTTGCAGAAATCTGGACTCTAAGAAATCCATATTGATAATCAATATTTTCACTGTGAAAATACTTCATGATTTAGCGCCTTCAATTCCCATCGATCGCTGCTGATAATCCTAATATGAATGTGTTGTTCTTTGCATCCCCGGTTGCTTTAGTATTGTTCCCCCCACTATTTTTTTCATTCCACTTTTTTACCATAATGACCAGCGATATATTATGTGTTCTTTGTTTGAAATTCATTGTTGGTGATGGTGATTTTATATTTTGATTAGGATTTTTGTGGATATTTGCAATCACTGATTAGTAAAAAACAAGTTTCACGACATTTCGGGATCTGGAATCTGATCCCGTCTTCAGGTGGAAGAAAACCTAGAACATAACAAGATTCGTAACACATGGCCAGGAAAACCTGGACAAAAACACAGCTAAAACAGAGAACTGTAAAAGCAGTCACGAGCACACTAAGCTGAAAATAAAAACAATAACACAAAATACACAGGAATCACAAGTAACAAGTCACCAGACAGGAGGGAGCACGTCCACACCCAATCAGAGCTGAGCAGAGACTGCTTGTGATTCCTGTGTATTTGTCCTGTGACTGCTTGTTACTTGTGATTCCTGTGTATTTTGTGTTATTGTTTTTATTTTCAGCTTAGTGCGCTCGTGACTGCTTTTACAGTACTCTGTTTTAAATGTGTTTTTGTCCAGGTTTTCCTGGCCATGTGTTACGAATCTTGTTATGTTCTAGGTTTTCTTCCACCTGAAGACGGGATCAGATTCCAGATCCCGAAACGTTGTGAAACTTGTTTTTTACTAATCAGTGATGGCAAATGTATGAAAAATCCTAATCAAAATATTATGTGGATTATATTTACATAAATTGATGCATCTGAGGGTTTAAGTGTTAATGTAGCACAGGATGGTGGCAACAGCACCTGCAGCTTAATCAACTTGATGGCCATATGCCCATCCAGAAAATCTAGATTTTTCAGGAATCTGAAATGGCCGACCGCCACATAAGTCGGGATTTCTGAGAGTCTACTCTGTAGCACAATAATGTTAATTTTCTAAGTACATTGAGAATCATTTCCCTATCTGTTCAAAAAAGAAAATATATTTTTCAATCAATTTTAATTATATTTTTTCTTGGAAAAGTTATGAATTAATTTATGTCTTACAGTTACAGGTGTCTCAAGTTAAGTTGAGGCTGGCTACCTGACTGGAAGGGTTGACAGGACAATGGGCGGGTCGGCCCGCGAGTAAATCCCATTAGTCACGTATCGCCGAATACACCACTTAAAATGGATAAATTTGAAAATGTAATTAATGCATTACCTGAGAAAAAGCATTATACTATATTTTTAGTCAACACAAAACTAACAATTGTGTGTCTGTCCCATGTTAATCGGCTGACTTTAAGTGTTTTAACTGTATATTTTCTCAAATATTTAAAGTTTTTCATCATACTTTTTCATATATACAATGGTTAAATGTATAACATTTAACATGTAATTTATGAATGCAGTTTCATTAATTATTTATAACGCTACGTTGTCTGAATCTTTCACCATGATTGCCTCTTCTTCCAGCGGAAACGCCAATAATAGTGAGTCGGTGGCGCAGTTGGTAGCACACTCAGCCCCGGTTCTGTGGCGGCAGCGTTGCAGGATTGAGTCACGATGATGCTGCATACTTTTTAGCAGTACTGTTCATCCTTGTACTGTACCGGCTCACTCTTTGGGTTTGCTTGTTAACTTCCACGCACAGGCCTCAGGCCCATGTGGGGGGCAAATGCAAGGTAAAAAGAGGCCACCACCCTTTTTATAAAAAAAGGAAACATAGTTGTCTCAGGGTATTCATTGATTCATTTCCGATTGCAAACCACTATCTATTACCATCATATAAAGCCATATAAATATAAATGTATATACAAAACATTTAATTTTTAACAATGTTATATTGAAAAAATATATCATTAATTTAACACTTAAAGTCGGCCGATTAACATGAGACGAACACACAATTATTTGTTTTTTGATGACTAAAAATATATTATAATGCTTTTTCTCAGGTAATATATTTATTTAATTTTCAAATTTATTTCTTACATTTCCATTTTGAAGTGGTGTATTCAGTGACGCGTGACTAATGGGACTTACTCGCCGGGCCGGCCCAGCCATTGTCCTGGTCAACCCCTCCAGTCAGGTAGCCTGCCTCAACTTAACCTGAGACAGCCTATAATGACATTAATTTCATGAGGTTAAACCTGTTTTCCAAGTTTACCCACTTTCTTTCGATTATTGATTCATATGACATTTTGATTATTGAGGCTAACCAAGGATTTAAGGTCTCTCATTACATAAAAAATTTGTTTTGGGGTACTATGACCTAGGGGCTGTCCCTAAATGATATAACTCTAAAATCGGCCTTTAACCCCCCCCCCTCACCACCTGCAAAGGTGACACTACTCCAACCTAAAAAAATTACATGATGATTCACTATTACGCCCCCCCTCTATATGCATTGAAAACCCTTTTTTTTAAAGGAAAACAGAGAAATTTAGCAATACAGAAATTTACTGTTGAGATTTAATAGCTATGAACCGCTGTGTCAACTCCTCCCTCCCCAACATCCCTTTAACGCCACCTAAAACCTCTGTTGGTATATGTACAATAAAATGATCAACAACTGACTCACTAAAGTGTACTTGTACCATCTGAGACCAGTTTACAAAAGGTTTTTTTTTTGTTTACTTTCAATAATTATTGTGTAGAAAGAAATAATTTAGTATGTTAAAATAAAATAACTTTTTGATTATGAAATTATCTGGTTTCTTTAATTTGCACTCTGCTAAAAGGTTATGGGCAATCACACAATAATTTAAAAGCAGAGATTTATAAGAAGAATTTTGTAATTTGAATTTAAGATTACAATTTATCCTTATAAAATGGAAGCACTGAATACAAGTGTGAAACTGAGAGGGGACTCCAACTGGAGTGTATGGAAGTTCCAAATGAAGGTTGTTTTGTCATCAAAGGGCTTATTTGACATCACCATTGGGAATGAGAAGAAACCAGAAAAAGAACAAAGGACAAATGAGGAATTTGAAAAAGTACTGAATGCCTGGAATACTAAGGACAGTAAAGCACAGGAACTACTAGTAACCAGGATTGAAGAAGGACCAATGTTACACATTTTAACGTGCGAAAATGCTTACATGATGTGGACAAAGCTGATGTCGGTATACGAAAAAAAATCAGAGGTAAGCTTGCACTTATTGCAACAAAAATTCTTTAATATGAAATATGAAGGAGAAACAATATCCGAATTTATTTCTAAAATAGAGGATTTGTCTAGTAAATTAAAACAGTTTGGGGGAAATGTGTCAGAACAAATGTTAATAACAAAAATTCTTACATCTTTACCAAGTAATTTTAGTCATTTTGTCTCTGCATGGGAATCTGTTCCATCTGCTGGACAAAAGTTGTCTGAGCTCACATCTAGATTGCTCATAGAAGAGGAAAGGATTAATGAAAAGTCATCTCATGAAAGTGCATTAATTGCAAAAAGATTTAATAATCCAAATGTTAAGTGCTATTCATGTGGGTCAAAGGGCCATTTACAAAAGAACTGTCACCAAAATAATAAAAGACAGTTTGAAACCAAAAATGTTAGTTCTAAAAGGGAATTAAACTGCTTTTATTGTAACAAAAAAGGTCATGAAATAAAAGATTGTTGGCTTAAGGCCAAAGAAGTTAGAGATAGAGGGTTTCTAGCAAAAAATGAGAATGACAATCTAAAAGGAATAAATTTAAGTTACGGTAGTAAATTAAAAAATGGGAAAAATGCATTTGTGGGTATAGATCATGCGTTGTTTTGTGATTTGAATCCAGATTGTTGGTATATTGACAGTGGAGCCACACAGCATATGTGTTGTAATGATAAATTGTTTTCAAAAATGAATTTAATAACAGAAGAGAAGAAGGTAATGATTGGTAATGGTACTTTACTTGATTGTAAAGGAATTGGGGAGATAAATGTCTTGGCTTTCAATGGGAAAGAATGGATTCCAACTGAGTTGAGTGATGTGTTGTATGTACCAGAACTAAGAATAAACTTATTTTCATTGAATGTTGTTCTTAGTAAAGGTTACAGAGTTGAGTGGAATGAAAGTGACTGTATGATTTTCAATTCATCAAACCCTTGCGCTTAAGGTTCAAGAGCAGGTAAATTGTATTCAATGGATTTTAAATACGTAACTGATTTTGCTGGAGTAACTGTAAAATACTCATTAATGGAATGGCATGAAAGGTTAGCGCACCAACATATAGACCAAGTAAGAGCCACTCTTAAAAAACATAATATTATTGTAAATGAAAGTGAAAGTTTTTTCTGCGAGTCGTGTTTGGCAGGTAAACAACAGAGGTCAACTTTTAAGCCAAGTGAAGTGAAAACAAATGAACCATGCCAAATAATCCATGCTGACCTATGTGGTCCGATGGAAGTGACATCACTTGGGGGCTCTAAATATTTTCTTCTCTTAAAAGATGATTTTTCAAAGTACTGCAATGTTTATTTTCTGAAGCAGAAATCAGAAGTTGCAGGATGTATTAAGAATTTCTTAAAGCTGGCTAAAAATGACACAGGAAAAGACGTTAAAATATTGAGATCAGATAATGGATTAGAATTTGTGAATCAAGAAATAAAGAATCTGACTGAAGCTCAAGGAATACGCCATCAACGAAGTGCAGCATATTGTCCTGAACAAAACGGAAAGGCCGAACGTGAAATAAGGACTGTAGTTGAAGCAGCCAGAACAATGCTCCAAGCACGAGGAATGAATAAGAAGTTTTGGGCAGAAGCTGTGAATGCAGCTGTCTATACAATCAACCGAACTGGAACAAGCAGAATTTTAGGAAAAAGTCGCTATGAATGTTGGTTTGGAAAAACGCCAGAACCACTAAATTATCTTCAAGTCTTTGGAATTGATGCTCTTGCTCACGTACCAAATCAGAAACGAAGAAAATGGGATGCTAAAACGAGGAAAGGAATATTTGTTGGTTACCAGGAAAACTCAAAAGCTTATAGAATTTATTTTCCTGACTCAAATAGAATTGAAATAATGAGAAACGTTGTTTTCAAACCTTATGACCAAAAACCAAAGAACCAAAATGAAGTAAGTGAGGAACAAAGTTATCATTTACGTTTTGATGAGGGGAGTGATGTGAATGAAAGTATTGTAGATGATACCGAATATGAATGTCAAACGTCAGGAAATGAAACAGACAGATTACCTCATACAAATGAAACTCAAGAAGATGAAGCAATAGAAAATGAACCAATTGAAGGAGAAACTGAAACTGAATGTGAAAGAGATAAAGAGAATAAAACTTATAACTTGAGAAATCGTGATGAAATTAAAAAATCGATAATACTCAAAGGTTTTGAAACGAGTTTCCTAGGATGTGAAGAAGGTGAACCTAAAACATATGCTGAAGCAGTGCAATCGTGTGATGCAAGTAAATGGAGAAACGCGATAGAAGAGGAGCTACAAGTACTTAAAGAAAACAACACATGGTCAGAATGAATTGTAAAACAATTAGTACAAAATGGGTTTTCAAAATAAAAACAGATGAAAATGGTCAACCATCCCAATATAAAGCGAGATTAGTCGCAAAAGGTTTTCAGCAAAAGGAACACTTTGATCTCTCCGAAATATACTCTCCAGTTGCAAAACTGACCACAATGAGAATATTATTGGCGGTAGCAAATAAGGAAAATATGCCTGTTTATCAAATGGATGTTCGAAGTGCATTCCTTTATGGAGAAATTGATGAAGATGTCTATCTTAAAACACCTGATGGAGTTATAGTAGAAAAAGGAAATGTTTTAAAACTTAACAAATCTCTGTACGGACTTAAAAAATCGCCAAAGTACTGGAATGAAAAATTTAACAAGTGCATACTTCATAATGGTTTTATCCAATCAAAAAATGATTGTTGTCTCTATAGCAAACTGACAAATACTGAAAAATTGTATGTTTTACTTTATGTGGATGACATTCTTATAGTTGGAAGTAATGAAGCAATGGTTGATGACCTGAAGAAAACATTGTCCGACAATTTTAAGATGAAGGATTTGGGAGCAGTGAGAAACTTTCTTGGCATTAATATCTTCCAAAACAGAAAAGAGGGGGAGATAAGAATGAACCAATCAAAATTTTTACTTTCGATATTAGAAGAATTCGGAATGGAAAACTGCAGACCTGTTTCCACACCAATGGATCCAAATTTCACACTAGATAACTGTCAAATACCTGAAACTGCAGAAGAAAGAGACAAATTAGAATCCAAGTGTCGGAAACTCATAGGAAAGCTAATGTATGTAATGTTAGGTACAAGACCTGATCTGAGTACAGCAATAAGCATATTAAGTCGTCACCAGAACAAGCCTAGTCAAGAATTGTGGGCTGCACTAAAGCGAGTATTAAGATATATGAAAGGAACCGTCAACTTAAACTTGACATATAAAAAGAATGAAAATGGACAAACTGTGATAGGATATGTGGATGCTGATTGGGCAGGAGATACTCAAGATCGAAAATCAACAACTGGGTATGTTTTCTTGCTGTGGAACTGTGCTATTAGTTGGGTGACAAGAAAGCAGCAAACTGTTGCTCTTTCATCAACTGAGTCTGAGTATACTGCGATGAGCAGCGCTACAACAAAAGCTTGTTGGTTGAAGAGCGTCCTAACTAACGATTTTCAAGTGATGGACGAAAAAGAATCTGTGTTGATTTTAGAAGACAATCAAGGTGCAATCAATACTGCTAAGAATGTTCAAAATCACAAAAGATATGTAGCAATAAAGTAAGGCTCTCAGAAATGAGGGTTGCAGAAATCTGGACTCTAAGAAATCCATATTGATAATCAATATTTTCACTGTGAAAATATTTCATGATTTAGCACCTTGAATTCCAATGAATCGCTGCTGATAATCCTAATATGAATGTGTTGTTCTTTGCATCCCCGGTTGCTTTAGTATTGTTCCCCCCACTATTTTTTTCATTCCACTTTTTTACATAATGACCAGCGATATATTATGTGTATTATATTTACATAATTTGATGCATCTGAGGGTTTAAGTGTTAATGTAGCACAGGATGGTGGAAACAGCACCTGCAGCTTAATCAACTTGATGGCCATATGCCCATCCAGAAAATCTAGATTTTTCAGGAATCTGAAATGGCCGACCGCCACATAAGTCGGGATTTCTGAGAGTCTACTCTGTAGCACAATAATGTTAATTTTCTAAGTACATTGAGAATCATTTCCCTATCTGTTCAAAAAAGAAAATATATTTTTCAATAAATTTTAATTATATTTTTTCTTGGAAAAGCTATGAATTAATTTATGTCTTACAGTTTACAGGTGTCTCAAGTTAAGTTGAGGCAGGCTTCCTGACCGGAAGGGTTGACAGGACAATGGGCAGGTCGGCCCGCGAGTAAATCCCATTAGTCACGTATCGCGAATACACCACTTAAAATAGTTAAAATGGATAAATTTGAAAATGTAATTAATGCATTACCTGAGAAAAAGCATTATACTATATTTTTAGTCATCACAAAACTAACAATTGTGTGTCTGTCCCATGTTAATCGGCTGACTTTAAGTGTTTATAGCTGTATATTTTCTAAAATATTTAAAGTTTTTCATCATACTTTTTCATATATACAATGGTTAAATGTATAACATTTAACATGTAATTTATGAATGCAGTTTCATTAATTATTTATAACACTACGTTGTCTGAATCTTTCACCATGATTTCCTCTTCTTCCAGCGGAAACGCCAATAATAGTGAGTCGGTGGCGCAGTTGGTAGCGCACTCAGCCCCAGTTCTGTGGCGGCAGCGTTGCAGGATCGAATCATGATGATGCTGCATACTTTTTAGCAGTACTGTTCATCCTTGTACTGTACCGGCTCACTCTTTGGGTTTGCTGTTAACTTCCACGCACAGGCCTGAGGCCCATGTGGGGGGGCAAATGCAAGGTAAAAAGAGGCCGCCACCCTTTTTATAAAAAAAAAGGAAACATAGTTGTCTCAGGGTATTCATTGATTCATTTCCGATTGCAAACCACTATCTATTACCATCATATAAAGCCATATAAATATAAATGTATATACAAAACATTTAATTTTTAACTATGTTATATTGAAAAAATATATCATTAATTTAACACTTAAAGTCGGCCGATTAACATGAGACGAACATACAATTATTTGTTTTTTGATGACTAAAATATAGTATAATGCTTTTTTTCAGGTAATATATTTATTTAATTTTCAAATTTATTTCTTACATTTCCATTTTGAAGTGGTGTATTCAGTGACGCGTGACTAACGGGACTTACTCGCCGGGCCGGCCCAGCCATTGTCCTGGTCAACCCCTCCAGTCAGGTAGCCTGCCTCAACTTAACCTGAGACCGCCTATAATGACATTAATTTCATGAGGTTAAACCTGTTTTCCAAGTTTACCCACTTTCTTTCGATTATTGATTCATATGACATTTTGATTATTGAGGCTAACCAAGGATTTAAAGTCTCTCATTACATAAAAAAATTGTTTTGGGGTATTATGACCTAGGGACTGTCCCTAAATGATATAACTCTAAAATCGGCCTTTAACCCCCCCCCCCCCCCTCCCCACCTGCAGAGGTGACACTACCCCAACCTAAAAAAATTACATGATGATTCACTATTACGCCCCCCCTCAATATGCATTGAAACCCTTTTTTTTAAAGGAAAACAGAGAAATTATCCAATACAGAAATTTACTGTTGAGATTTAATAGCTATGAACCGCTGTGTCAACTCCTCCCTCCCCAACATCCCTTTAACGCCACCTAAAACCTCCCTTTCCTTTGCTACCCTTCCCCATTTCCCCCTGGAGCATTACATAATTTGAGAACAGCCCCCTATCAAATCCTTATAACTGCAAATACTTACGAAACAATTCCCAGAATATCACACAATGAATTCTGAAAAACATTACTCTTGCAAACAGAGCGCACCTGTGTCATTGACGAAGAAGCAAGATACGTCAACAATGACGAGAATGACGAGCAGGACTGCCACGACGATGGATATGATGGTCGTGCTGCTCAGGTGCGTCGGGTCTGAGAGCTTCGAGGGAACGTCTGAACCTGGGCAATCGACAAGGTGAACAAGGGGTATTTAAATTCAAATCATTTAAAAGCACAAAAGTAAGTGGTGATACTTTATATTGTAAATAAAATGTTAATCACAATATGTATTTAAAACTAGTTTAATAATTTTCCATATTTTCTAATGTGTAGTTAGGGAGTTGCAGCTTTTGAATAGTCTTCCCCAAGAGCTTGGAGACATATTTTGAGCAATGCTGAAGGAGATAATTGAGAATATAGGACCAAAAAGGTAAAAATAGGGGTTCAATAGATAAATTTTTAAAACTATTTGTTTTAATTGACTATGGATTTTTGTTTATTGAAGAGAATCATTTTTGTTAAAAATTATAAAAAATAAAATCTTAATTTGACTAGAGGACCAAGAGGGGGAGCTTTCACCAAACCTTTCCTTATTGATTTTTAAAGATAAGACTAATGCAATTTCCCATGTAACCAGAAGACTCTGACAAACTGGTTCAAAAGATAGATGTTAATTCTTTTAACAGGACATTTATTCAAAATCTGATGCCAAAAGGCTATTTTACTTGATTTGATGGCAAGCGTTTCAAAAATTGTAATAGTTTATAGTTTAGGAGTAATTCATTTATCGTAAATAAAGAGTTTCACAACAAATTTTCTTGCATTAAAATTATTCTCACATGTCAAATGCTGGAAGTATGTCTCTAATGAATGAAGTATGTAGTATAAAACTTGAGGTGATTTCCAATTGTAATTTACCTTGTCCATGGCCATTTCCAGTAAGAAAAGCTATGACATTCAAACTTACATCACCGCATTGCAAGAATCTTTCACAAAAAAACATATCCTCAGATGCTGACTTACTGATTTAAACCAAACAGCAGATGGTGCCTTCCGAGATTAGGTGTTTAAACTCTTTGCAACGTAACCATTTACAATCCCCACAGCATCCTTACTGGAGACATGACCTTGTCTTACTACATCTGAGCCAGGCAAATTAAAATTCACATTAAAAGGTTTATCCAACAGCAGTGCTCGATTGAGGCGCCGAGAACCTACCTGCGAGGAATGACCCCTTCTCACTCTTGTCCCTGTCTTTTAAAATAATTAGTACTTACTGAATTGCAGTATAATAATAGTAATAATTTTACTTAAAAAAGTAAAATGATTAGGTTTAAAAAGGCACACTTAAGTGAACTTGAACTTAAAATCGAGACCGCCGATTGCGATCTTTGTTGACGAATTTACTTTCGCTAAATATGCATGATGATCGTCTCTCACAGCAAAATTACCCCCAGACAAGTTTGAACAGTTTTTCAGTAAAGCTGCTACTGTCGATAACACCTCATCATCTTTAGTGGCGAAGTTGCAACAGTCAATAACATTGTGATTGTCTTTTGGGGTAAAGTTAGGGCTGCTGATTATGCCCAATCGTCTTTCAAGGCAAAGTTACTTGTACTGAACAATTCTGATGAAATGGTGGTTTAAAAAAAAAAACTAAAATAATTGGTAATGAGGTCCTAAAACAAGATTCTGCCTCATTCCGCCTAAAATCGAGCACTGCCAATTAGTTAGACTCAATAGCTTTTGTAATTTCAAGATTAAACAGATAAATAACGTTCTATCATGTCATTGCATAAGATCAGGTTAGTGAAGCTTTAGCTTAAAATTGATTTTGGTTAGGGGAAAGTTTACTATTTCATGCACACTTGTGAATTTCATTGCCCATTCATTGTGGCAAATATATTATACATAGACGAAAACAATATTTACAACAGTTATGAAATTCCTTTCTTTACAGTCTTTTCAGTATGTACACCTAAAAATTTGTGTGCTATTACGTAACAGTTATTAAAATTATGATGTATTTGATGAGCAAGACTTCATTTGTCCTAAACAAATCCTCAAATCAGAAAAAAGAGAAAATTTCAATAGTTTATGGCATGTTTCCATTGTTTGATGTTAGAGGCCTATTACACTAGGTTTGCTCAACTGATGACGGGCTGTTGTAAGGAAGCCGTTATCATCAGCTCAGTTTGAACATAAGGTTTGTTGTTGATATAAATACAGACTTGTGGTGCTTCTGCAAGCGCTACTGCCAACCTTTGAACTTAATATAGATACAGATTCTTAGTGGATCTGTAATAATAGCCATTGCTGAAAAAGATTCTATTTGAAACATCATACAAACCAAAAGCCTTGAATATGTATAATATCATACAAACAGCTATAAAACATGTCATTCAAAACAAAATATCTTTTACATTACATTTTTATATACAGATTTTCAAATTCCCTTCCAAGAGTAAAAAAAAAGAAATATATTCAGTTCTGATATTCTTCTATTAGTCAATAAAACCAAGTAACCCTTTAATTTTAGTATTTTTTGCTCTGTGTATTTTGTAAAAAAATAGTTGTGTATTATTTATTGTGATTTTGGCACGACACTAATCCTCTCATGGAATACATTTGTTAATACAATGGTCTGAAACTAAAAGGTGCCATGTACACATTTTTCCTCGATTGCAATGCAGCTATCTCCAGGTTTATTACTGTTGTAATTATCATTGGCTGCTAGAAAAGTTAATTTTTTAGGGCCGCGTCACATTGGTCAAGTAACTCGGCCAAGTCAACTCAGCTGATTCCTATAGTTTAAAATTGTCAACTCGACTCGCCCATTTGAAAAAGGTAGGTTTACATTGGTCGAGTCTAACTCGCCCTCCTACTCGACCAATGTGACGTGGACCTTTGTGCCTGATAAAGGTTATGTTTTGGAATCAATGTTCCAGCTTACAAACAAGTATGTTAAAGCAATCCAAGATTTGTATCATCCCTGTGTTAAAACAACTAACTACAAAAAATTAAAAGCTTTTAAATTATTTCTAAATCAAATACAATCTAATAAAACTTAAAAGACAGTAACATTTTGATCCTCCAAATTTATTGTATCATAGCACACAGGATTTAATGTAGACATAGGCATGGACATGATTCACTTGCACATAACATTCTGCACATGTGAGAACATGCAGAAAGGGGGCATAGCATGATGTATTAAAAATTTAATTTTACTAAAAATAAAAAAAAATATCTTATAATCTAAACCTCAATTATTAATTATCAAACTCCTGAAAATTGTAAAAAGCTTTGTATCGGAGAGTATTTTTAAAAGTATTTTTGATTTGATTATTGCTCATAGACTTCGAAAGTTCAGGCAGTTCATTATGCAACCTCAGACTGGCATATAAAGAACGGTTTTTCCATTTTTTACTAAGCATAAGGAAAAGCATGAGGAGTTTAAAATTGATTACCTTTTACTGAAACAGTGATTAAATTATAATGATTCAGGTAGAGCATTTTTGTATTAGAAGATTTCAGTAACAAATTAAATTATTTATTGTAATTGATAAGTAACTACAGTAGAGTCCCATAGACCCAGACTAATGTGGACCGAACGGTGTCCGGGTTTGTGAACATTCCGAGTTATCGGGAAATGAGTAAAAATAAGAAAAAATAAGAATAGTTTCTGTTATTTCTATAAGAAATCATTTATTTATTACATAGTAAAAAATATAAAAACTATATTAGTTACAAAAAAAACTTAAAGAAAAACTAAAACTGTTTCAAATGTGTCACGCCGTACTCTGGCCTTGAATCTCAATGCACTTTATTGCTCTGGCAGGCTTTCCGAGTTATCCAGAATTCCGGGTTATCGAAGTACAGGTTTGCGGGACTTTACTGTATTTTCTACGCAATTTCCAATTTTATCAGTCATATTTAGTGTAATCTTAACATGTTGGTGGAGCTACATGTGTTAAGATATAGCAGCATGGATAACTAAATGTTAAACGTGCTTGCCATACCCAAAGTTCAGTTACATAAATTAATACCTAAAGGTCTACAACTGACTCTAGCAAACCAAATTACCCAATCATGTTACACATTGTTGAATCAAATTCTTCGATTGCATGAGTTTCTGTGAGCAATTTTGTTACATTAGTTACATTACTGTCAATAAAATTTAGCCGTAACAAATCTAAAGGGACAAAAAAATGTTTCTAATGTAAGGTTTAAAACTGACCAAATGTGTATCTCCAAAGCTGAAGATTGCTTTGTCTTGCCGAACCAGGTAAACATGATTATCAAGAGGACTATACTTCGATGACGTCATTGTTCTTAAGATGACAACTCCTTTTATTTGAAAAAGTTGGTTAGTCCAAAGCTTAGCTGACTGAAGATGAGTGTCTTAGCTTATTCCAAGAAGTTTCTTATGCTGAAAAGTTCAACTCCAAGCACCATCTAAGCTGACGATCATTCCTGTGTACTGCTATGCTAAGAAGTTAATTGCTCAAACCCATAATCAATTTTGGTTTTTAATATCCCTTGGCGTTTGGTGTGCTGTGTTCATTTTTCAAGGGCATCTTAGGTGATGATGGTTTGATAAGCTTTAAGCACTAAAAATGCTGACAACTTGAATATTCTTGGATGCTACTATGCTGGTATCCAAGCCATCAGAAATGCTACTGAGTTAAAAATCCCAGGGCATTTCTTATGCCGATGAATCTGAGGTATCGCCAATTTTATTCTGAGAAGTTGATGAATCCAAGCCATATCCGAAGTAATCTTCCTTATTAACTAGTTAGTTAATAAGGACCAACTGTCATATTTTAATGGCAAAAAATCCTGAGAAGTAAGAATAAGCTTAAATTCATCTTTAACAAGGATACACATTCTTCACTTATAGTTCATTCATACTGGTCAGTGTATATTGCTTCAACATCTTCAAAGGTGATTACATAATTCCAGTGAAACTGAGTCAGGAGCAGATGGTATACATAATGGGCTAAACTGTTAATAACTAGAATAAATAATAATTCTAAATTAATATGTAGTGCATTTGCTGGAGGTGTGTAAGTGTGTAGGATATGATATATACATAATATTTCATAACCTCTAATACATGCATATTTCATTTAAATAGTTTACATCTATTTATAACATAATTGTATTTCGACAAGAAAATATTACAGAAGACATCTTATTAGAAAAAATACAACTTATTTTACAAATACAACTGCAAAACATTATGAATAATTTACAAACATCCTGTATGTAAAAAAGAATTGTGAATTAATAACACTGACTATGAATTCACAATATAATACTTGAGTTACTTAAATTTACTGCACCCAATAAAGCTATTTTAAGCTTTCCTGACATCATCATGAAGCATTTAAGCAACACACCTAAACAGGTGTTACTGTCACACTTTTTCCTCTAATCTTCAGAATAATAAGAGAGGTAAACAAAATCTAAAATCACAGCCTAAAAGTTAATCCGTTTTTATTGAGAAAACAAGAGAGAGACAGGAAGATGGAAGAGTGGATACCAAAGCCACATGCGGGAAGCTAAGCAGGGTGGGAAGATCTACGTCTACGGAGGAAGTTTATTTACCTGTGGAGCAATCTGGTGGTGAAGTAGCCAACCGACCGCAGCAGCCGTGGAATAGCAAGTGTAACAGACTCAACAATACGATTATCATCACACTCGGCGACAAACACACAACTCGCCAACAAAATAAAACAAGCTCAATGGTTCTACTCATCTGCTACAAGCCCCAAGCAAAACATGTATTTTGATAGTTCTTTCTTTGTATAAAATAGATGACTTTGGAAGAAGACGTCGAGCTTGGAAAAATTTAAGAATATTTTGACTAATATTTTCATAGAATTTACAATGTTATGCTGCTCTAAAGTTTTCTTTTGCTGACTAAAACTATGTAAGATGATCATAGGGAGTCTGGGAAGTTTTGTCATAATAAACATCTATTTAATTATACTGAATGTAATGATTACATCGCTAGTGTGGAATAGCGAAATTAATAAAAAAACAATGACCAACAACAAAATAAATTGTTCGGATGCTTTTTCCTGTAAGCGAAAATCTTTTTGAAAATTAATCTAGTGAAAGAATCATACTGATAGAAATTGAATCTTAACTTTACAATAAACTACATTATTCTGCTACTTTTTATCCAGGAAACGTAATAACGATTAGGTTATAATTTATGCCAATTACAACAACATATCTTTGCAACAATATGTTCTTAATACATCAGCAAATTATAAATTATTATTTTCTGCAATAACGAATACTTCTGCAAAATATTAAAAACAACTAAACAAAAAAAGCATCAAGCAAAATGTTTGATAAAAAAATATGACTTTGAGCTATGGTGACCATTTTATTTTATAACAAACAAATGTATGAGGGATATTAAAACACACCAAATTTTTATATAACCTTTAATTCGTCACATAATTTTATCAGTAGCACAGTCAAGAATTATCCGTAACTTTTTACAAGTATTTCATACTTTTGTACAATTTAATTGTTATGATTAAACTCTTGTATTTTCAAACATTCTTTATTATTTTCCATAAAATTAACACTAATCATTCATAGAACAACAACATTCACAAAAAACATTCAATGCACTTTGATCTATACAATGAACACGATAAACAAATCACACATAACTCATTCACTCGCTCCCATTCAGAACTCCTTATTGTCACCTAACTATGCCTATCAGTGAAATTAAGTAAGAGTATAAAATATAACCTACAGTTATCATAATGAAAAAACCCTAAATCAATAAATTCTCAGATTTTTTTTGATTTTAGGGAAACGTATTTTTGTCCAGTTCATAACTACTAAATATTTGAAGAATTATATAACATTCTTGATTTTATTTTGATTATAGTTGAATGCAAAGGGGTGGTTTACCCTACATTTCCCTGAAGAACTACAGACAAAACATTATGTACTACAACATATATTATATACGTAGTAGAGAAAATTCTACTATCACAGGTATTCCTTATGAAACATAAAATGACAAAGAATTGTAACCAAATTACAACAGTTAGTATCCAGGTTTAACTAACACATTAAACGAAACTACTGAACTCAAAAAATACATCATGGGTACGTTATACTGAGAAATGAAAGGTGGTTAAATTATAATAAGTACAACCATGCAAATACAACAAATGAGAATAAGCACCCAAAAGGTGTGTTGCAATAAAAACGGATTAATCTTCTGTAAAAATAAACATAAAAATAACAGTGAAAAAATAACTGTATTCAGTGAATGAGCATGCTTTATTCTATTATAACATGCAATTTTTCCAAATCTTGACGACAAACTTTCTTTAAATTGTTGAATAAAACTTGGAATATTTTAAACCTTTCAATGAGGCAATTAGGCATTTTCCATGTTAAAACTTATCTTAAGTAGTTAACTGTAAAGGTATGGCCAATACAAAATGTATGGAATGTTTTATTAATTAAATTGACAGGTCGTCCTAAAATGCCCCCAAGAAAGAAACTTCTGTTTTCCTTAAGATACCTCAAACCTTGAAGCACTTACTTAGAATATCTCAATGTTACAATAATAATAGCCATAAAGTAGTCACATGACTAAAATTGCAACTTACAATTAGGTCCCTTGACAACTTTAACAATCATGCTACAAACTGACGTTTGAGTAATAATACTGTTAGAAGGTGAAGTTAAAGGGGGATGTTAGAAAGTAAAAAGAGTCAAACTTTAACGGTGATTTAACGACAACGAAATTGCACAGTAAAAATAAGCTAGTTCTAAATTTTGGTTTTATACTAACTTTAAGACAATGTCTAGATAAAATAATTAACTAAATTTTAGAGAGTTAATTGACCGTAATTAATGAATGTTGGTTTATTAAACTAAAAATAGGTTGAGAGAGCTTAAAACGGCAAAATTTTATCTGAAAATAGTGAAATTTTAGTAATTAGAAAATAATGTCTGATCTAAACTGAAAATAAGTAAGGATACTTGGTAGTAACTGGTTGGTGCTCTAGTACAAATATCAAATTCTTTAAGAATTACTCTTAAAAAATATTTTGGTTGCTTATCAGTTGTAATAAAAACATTTCAAAATTAATCACTCTTACAAAGAATGCTGTGTAAAAGTCATCTAATACAATTTAATGAGTATCAAAATTAATCAACTTAGAAACACAAAAAAATAGCCATAAACTAACAAATCACTGAAGAGTCTGAATTAGACGGAATGACATGTTAAAGTTTTAACCAAACACAATTCATGGGCAGCAGAGTTAATGCGGTCTTAGAAAGAAAAGTGACAAAACGAAAAGCAGAGGATACAAGCTTGAGCACAAATTTTTTGACGATCTGCTTTCCACAGGCTCTTCATGAAAATAATGTCCGATCAAAACTGAAAATAAGTAAGGATACTTGGTAGTAACTGGTTGGTGCTCTAGTGCAAATATAAAATTCTTTAAGAATCACTCTTGAAAAATATTTTTGTTGCTTATCAGTGGTAATATAAACATTTAAAAATAAATCACTCTTACAAAGAATGCTGTGTAAAAGTCATCTAATATAATTTAATGAGTATCAAAATTAATCAACTTAGAAACACCAAAAAATAGTCATAAACTAACAAATCACTTAAGAGTCTGAATTAGACGGAATGATATGTTAAAGTTTAAACCAAACATAATTCACGGACAGTATAGTTAATGCGGTCTTAGAAAGACAATTGACAAAACGCAAAGCAGAGGAGACAAGCTTGAGCACAAATCCTTTGACGATCTGTTCACCACAGGCTCTCCGTAAATGGACGAATCTAGCGAAGGAAAAATTCATGTACTTTTAACAATAAAGGCTCGTGGTCAGAGAAGTATTAAAACGCATTTAGTAGCCTACAATTATGTGGTAGGTAAGACATTTATTCAATCAGATTATCAATACTTTTAGGTAAATAGCCCCTGTCTTTAAGGTAAATATGCCCTGATTTAAAGCACTACTGAATAATAGAAATAACATTGATTAGACCAAATAAATATCTTAAGGAGATAGATTAGAAATATTTAAGGATTAATTTTTATAAATCAGGTTCATATTGGTTGCATATTTGACCTGCATGAAAATCCCATAAAGACCTTAAACAAAAGACAATTTAATTGTACTCACTCCCAATGTAGTGAGAAAACTAGAAAATAGAATATACAGTTTATTTGTACACTAACATCTAAAATGGTGCCCCGTAATCTCTCAAAACTAATGAGATTGTCTGCGCATCTTACCTTCTATCCCTTACCAATTGTATAAGTAGGGTTCTACTGCAAGAAGTTTGAATGCAAGATGAATAGAAAAAAATGGGTGGATCAATTTTAAGCCATCATCATCAGCTAGTTGATTCAGACATAGACACATCATCAAATGCTTCCCCTTCGATTCCGTTTTAGTTCAGAAATCAAAGCTGAAGTATATGGAGCTTCTCACTAGCTTTTTTCATGTTTATATATATATATATATATATATATTTAGTATGATTATAAATAGTATATGTATCCTAAATGTATCACCGTATTATGTGGTATTGGAGGAATAAATAAAGTTTTCATTGATACGTGACTGTCATAACTCAAAAGAATTCCACTAGCTGTGGGACCACCTATTTTTTTCTGTTCATCTTTGTTTTAAACTATACAGGATGACCACCTTCATTGAAAGAATTGTAATGCTTAATGCGATAGGATTCATGTGAAGTTTAAAACTGATACACAATTGAATTTATAACTGTTAGTTTACTCAATTTCAACTAAATACTCTCATTTCAATTAAATACTCAACATAGACTACCACATTACTTTTAGTTTTTAGTAATTACTATGAATCAATGTAAAATCAATTAAAAATTTTCGTAACTGAATCAATATCTAATTTCAATGAGGAGTGAAGTATTGCCCTAGTGAAGATATCTAGCAAGTAGGCATGGAGCCAACTGTAAAGCCTCAATCGTTTAAATAACTCCTTTGATTAGATTAGCAATTTTAGATCTTCGTGGTTAGCGATGCTGCTGAACTAGGATATTACAGTTTATTATTTATTGTAATGTATTGATTTAACCAGTGCTTGATTTGTAAAAATTGAGGTAACGGAACTGTAATTTGCCAGTTTGTACATTATCCCCCCCCCTTTATCATTCTTCCGCTCAACAAAGTATTATTTGTCTAAGTGAATAATTAGGTATATTTTAAAAGTTAAATTTTATATGACTAAAATTTTTTATAAGTAAATTAATAACTAACAATCCATTATTTTACTAAAAATTAAATTATCTAAAGATATTCTAGATTTTTTTTATGACGCCTAGTGTGAGTAGTCAGGTGTTTTTAGCATTTTCAACATTCGGCTGAACTCAAGACTAGACAAAAGAGCGCTAATTTCAGGCCGAAACTCCGCGCGTTATTTCCGCACACTTTAAGCGATTGTTATTTTCGGTAAGATTAATCCAGCCGAGTACATGCTATCGTCTCTTCCGACAAATACTCCGGCCGGTTACACATTATCCTCTCTTATGGCAAATTATCCGGCCGATCATACGCGTTCGTCTTTACCGGTAAATTCTACGGCCGATCATACGCGATCGTATTTTGCGGAAAATTCTCTGGCAGATCATTCACGATCGTCTTTTGCGACAAATTCTCCGGTCGATTACACGCGATTGTCTTGTGCAGCAAAGTCTCCGTCCGATTACTCGCGATCGTCTCTTACGACAAATACTCTGGCCGATTACTCACGATCATCTCTCGTGGCAAATTCTCCGGCCAATTGTACGTGATTGTATTTAGCGGCAAATTATCCGTTCGATTACACGCGATCGTTCTTGCAAAAGATACACCGGCCGATTACACACGATCGACTCTTGTGGCAGAAAGAGGTCCCGGAACGCCGTTCCGCCGCGTTCCGTCGCAAATCAAGCACTGGATTTAACTACGCTATAGCTATTTTTGTACCTTTTTGTATTTTTATATCATTTTCTGTTTTTGGTTACAATTTCCAATGATTTGACAGTTCCATGTGTGCTAAATTTTGTACTTTAAACTGTCACTGTTTTGTTTTATTGTACTCATAGCATCTGAAGAACCCTTCTGTCAAAGCCGCGCTTTTCCAAAATCTTGTAAATGCCAAAATGAGTTTTTTTGCAAAAATACTTTGTAAATGCAAAACCTTACAATAGCAAAGCAATAGGTAGTATGTTTCATTTGGAATTTACAGTAGACTACCTCTTATCTGTAGACCTACCTGGGTAGGTCGCCGTTTCAAGAAAAGGATAAAAGTATAAAAAGACCTAGGGACCGAGGCCTGTCCGGATAACAGATTTTATGGTTAAACCGTTAATTCCTGAAACTAATGATTCAATCCAAACATTACAAATTACATATTTTACAATAATTTACCTGTTATATATATATTTCCCCTGGGAATCGTTGATATTATTCCTCAATCATTCAAAAACAAACTCATTTTATTCAAATTGAGCACAGTATTCAGACACATAACTGTACTGTCCATTTCCTGCCGATAAAGTCCTGTTTAACTGAAGTTTTGTTAAAATGCATCATGTGGTACAAAAACGTTTAACCACTGTTTTGATCAAATGCTATCTAAAGATGTTAAGGTTAAAAGATGTTATCTCTACCAAGAGAAAGTCCACTTAAACCGATGTCAGGTTAAAAGGTGTCTGAGTAGGAGGTAGTCTACAGTACAACACTTATTGACTGCTTATGTTTGGCATTTACAAAGTTTTTGAAATACACGTTCAACCCGACGTGCACCATCAGTGGTACATGACTGAGCTTTAGAACTTATTTAAGAGGATGTTGCAGTAATCGATAAACTAACCAAAAAGACAAAAATAATCCAAGTCGTACTTTTAACTAAACTTAAAAATATCCGTTGATTTTACCTTTTGTATACTTAAACTAGCTAATTTGAGTGAAATAACTAAATTTTACTAGTGTACCTACGGTGGTGCACGCCCTGTGGGCATACTGAAATCACCACGGGCCAACGAGCCAGCCAACTTGCGCCACCGGTGGCACACGCATGGTTCGCTGACGGCGGTGGCATGGTTACAATAACTAACAAGTTATTGTAATTTCCGTAAAAGTAAAGCCCTTCTCGGGCTTCTTACGCCCCTTCAGCCATTTTGGGCGGTTTTACGTCAACTTGATCTTTTCAACATTTTTTTTTATAGGCCACGGTGTGCCTACACGATCATAAAATATGAACACACCATGATGTAACCCATCAAATCTCCGAAAGCGCTGTGAAAAAGCATCGAACCAAATGGGTACAGTGCACCATTGGTGATACACGTCAGTGTTTTGGAAAGTTTGCAGTGCGCCACCGGTGGCACACATGAGGATTATGAAAAGTACAAAAACTGACTGTTGACTTCCGTCGGGCTGAACGTGTTAATCAAACCTCGCTGACACTACATGATGTAGCAAGACCGACTCTACGTATCTGAACAGCGGCACTCACCTCTGGCCGTCTTGACGATGAGCTGGCCGGGGACGCTGTAGCCGATGATGTTGTGGGCCCGGACCTCGACCTTGTAGAAGGTGTCGGGCCGCAGCCCCCCCAGCAAGTAGCTCGCCACCTCCAGCGACCGATGCTCCACCGAAACACACGGGTCCTCCGTCTCCTCCCACTCGTTGTTCACTTTTTGAACCTGCAGAAAAATCGTTATGGGAAATTTTTTTAATATGGTTTCAAATTATCTTTTTCGTCTCCAGTTCAATGGTTGAATTTGTATCTACAACCAGGTTTCAACGCTGAAATGCGCAATTATCAATTAGGTTGTCAATTGGCTGTCCCACATCAAGTTGAAATTGCAGTTGGCCGAAGCGATGACATCGTCACATACATCAAACACGGACACACAGACACACAACACATTATGTATGTACAAACAAATAAATAAATAAATACACACATATAATACAAGTTACAATGTCCCTTTACTACACACTACTATCACACTAGTGTCCCTGTGCCCGGTAGCTGTGATAGTAGTGTGTAGTAAAGGGACATTGTAACTTGTATACTGTATGCGTGTATTTATTTATTTATTAGTTTGTATGTACGTAATGTGTCGTGTGTCGGTGTTTGATGTATGTGACGATGTCGTCGCCTCGACTGACTGCAATATCAACTTGATGAAGGACAGCCGATTGACAACCTACTTGATAATGGCGCAATTCAGCGTTTAAACCCGTTCGTAGATAAAAATTCAACCATTGAACTGGAGACGAAAAAGGTAATTTAAAACCATATTTATAAGTCATACCAGTTTGGGGCAGATTCAAGATGGGTAATTTTGAGTCTAAAACTATTGACAGAACAGCTGTCAGAAGCCAAACTGTTTGCAAAAGTTATTCTCTCCGAGAGGTTTTAATTTTTTTTTGCATTATGTAAAAGAAATCATTTCATGACGCATCTTGATGGCAGACATCAGCTGTATGCTTGCATGACAACTGATTCAAAACATCAGCTGACTCATTGTTAAACAATCAAAAATGGGTTGAACCAAGGTGAGTGCACCTTTGTTTGTAGTTGCAAAATCCACCTAATCTTGACAATCAACAATTGTTAATTCTGTTCCAGTTACTAACTGAACCAATCGTAAACGATTTTTTTTATGCACAAC
This sequence comes from Flexamia atlantica, assembly GCA_035578135.1. NCBI lineage: Eukaryota > Metazoa > Arthropoda > Insecta > Hemiptera > Cicadellidae > Flexamia > Flexamia atlantica. The sequence continues at coordinate 58,843,444 of JAQJVK010000003.1, forward strand.
AATGATCATTAAGGGATAAATCCACCACTACCATTCACTTGTTACTAGTAGGTAGATTACTCAATGGTGAGTGTGGATGAACAAGCCCTAAGTAATAAATAAGCAATCTTGGATCATCAACTGATGCTGCACGGAGTTTGATAGTCACACTGATATGACGGGAGAATCAGGTAGCAGGATGAAGTCCCCTCTTAATGGGTTTTGTTGGATAAAAATTGTTTTTATTACCACAGTCTGATCAAGATGAATGCTTAATGCACGAAAAACATACATGACAAACATAGAACAAACTTGTGACTGTCATAATGTAACAGATCACAATCTCTGAATATAAACAATTTCATAATATAAAGAGAACATTGACTGCTTACCACACAATATTTGATATCGTATTTGTCGATTGGTTCCCCATTATCAGCTGGTATCCTCCAAGCCAATTCGTATCTGTTGTGATAAGGACTGACAATGTACTTTTCTTCTCCCAGTTGTGGATGTAGGATTTTTGGCTCTTCAGGAAAAGATCTCTTGGGCATAACAACAGTTTGTTGGGCGGCCCACGGACTCATCCCTACATCGTTGATTGCTGCAAACCTGAATACGTAAGTTGTCTGTGGCTGTAGACCCTCAAGGATATAAGGGGAGCCTGGAAACATAAAACAAAACTTAAATGACATTTTCGATTGGAATAATTGTAGAGAGAATCCTTAAAAATATTTCCGATCAGATTTAGATACTTGAACATATTAGGAGTTACAACTCTACATTCCTGTTTAAAATGTCGATGCAAAATACTAAGGTGAATTTGAATATTAATTTTAAAATGTTGAGTGATGAATGAGCAGGAGAAGATGTTAGAGTCTTTTCTACTGAAAGAACAGTTGATGAAAAAAAACTTGTATTAATATCCTGCCTTGTTAGAACCTCTTTATTCGTTATTGGAGACACTCCTAATGCAAATCTACAAAGACTAGTGGCTTGAAGGGGCTAAAAGCCCCTAATAAGGGAAAATTCAAACAATCCTAGTTTATTATAGAACAAAATTCCTTCATAGCAAACTGAATCTGCTGATATTGATATCCAACCTACCACATGGTTTTCAATCAAGTATCAGCATCACATGTTTTATGTAAACAAAGCAGACTTTTTTTGATCCCAATGCATTTTAAATGGCAGATATTTTACGTTATTTCTCATTTTCTGGTTAATTTCAAGAAATTTCATTATTTTTCCCGCCATCACGGAATAGAGACCTTTAATTTGAGCCCTTTCCCATCTTTCTACAACTTGCCAGACGCCTGCAATTTTGATGCAAAGAATCGCCTTACGAAATTAAATATATGATCCCTAGGGTACATTTTATGATGATTGTTACTGAAGGATGAGATAAAAAAGCTTAAAAAAGCTACTAGCTTCTCTAAGGACAACTTTCAAAATTATAGCTGGTTCTTTCAGCAACATATCTTTGCCAATAAATGCCTCCGGTTCATTTTCTTTAGAAACTTGATAAGTTCCTGATTTTTGGAAATGATATGAACTCATGGACAAGTGGAACTAAGAACATTAATATAATACTAAGATTAATATAATACAAATATTGATCAAAATTTGACATGGAAACCACACATTGATGGGGTAGTTAAGAAATTAAATACTGCTTGCTTCCAAATGTATGTTTTGAGAAATATAATTGATAACAAAGCTTATGGTTTATTATGGAATTTTCTTTTCTAATTTGCAATATGGTATTGAATTATGGGGCTCAATCTCATACGCTATCAAAGTTTTCAAAATTCAAAAAAAAATTTTAAGAATTTTATCTTTTTTACCGAAGAGAACCTCATGTAAACCGTTATTTAAGAGGTATGAAATATTAACGTTACCTTCACTTTACATTTTCAAAGTTTTAGTTTCTTTGAAAAGCAACTACCACTATTACATTGAAAAGCAATATGAACATCAATACAAAACACGGTTTAAAAATCAATTACAGTATCCAAGACATCGCCTCTGCCTGTTTGAAAGATCACCGTACTATATGAGTCTTAGACTTTACAACAATCTGCCTGCTAATTTGAAAAATATTAATAACCTAGAAAAATTTAAAAAAAGATTAAAAATCTATCTCCTTGAAAAAAATTATTATTCAATTTCAGAATATCTTACTGACAATACGGATAAATAATATTATACGATTGTAGTTTCTGTATTTTACTCTTTGTTAGTTTGGTTTTTATTATTATGTAGTTAATTTTTTAGGCTAAGAATATGATATGACAATGTCACCTGTTTCACCAGCTGCGCTGGACATAAGAGATGTCATGTGACAATAAAGATATATTTCATTTCATATTTCATTTCATTTCCCAAATGTACCTTGGACAATTCGATAATCCACATAAAATGTCCATATACTTAAGAAAACATTACTTACCATATGCCCAAGTTTTATTTCTTGCTTCTGACCACTGTTGGTATTCTCCTTTGTATTGAACCACAAATGCCCTGATAGGACGACCACCATTGGATGAAGGACCCTTGAATTGAAAGGTGATCGTTGTTGCTGAAATCAATATATATTTTATTCAGTCGTTCATGGCATTTGTGTTCAGTATTATATACTGTAGAGTAACTTAGGGATATATTTTACTAACAAAAGTACATAAATTCAAACTTAACACAATGATGTGAACATCATTCAACTTAAGTGTTTTGACAGCATTGACAGTTTATTAATTCGGCTATGTTTATTCCAAACTTTTTATGAGAAAAAATTAATCACTTTTGACGATCTGAAGACATGGATGTATCCCAGAACCCAAAACAGCAATTCTTGATTTAACTGATGAGTGAAGGAAAATTATTACAATTATCATACTAACCCTTTGATTCTCAGAGGTTTTGTGAGAATACCACTTTAAAAATTTTGTTAACTGCGATGCTGCATAAAGTTATTCAAAGAACACTATATGGGGCCCAGACGGTAGTGTAACCTACAGGATTCATGAGGAACTGCTAGCTATCGGGCTGATTCAGCAGTACAGTTCTTGTTTCTAAGTGGAATAACGTGTTAGAGGGTAAAAGCTAAGTTGCTGGTGTTTTTACATGCTGATAGTTGGGTTTTGTACCAGGTGAGACATATTTTTATATCGAAATATTCTTTCTTGAAAGTTTTTTTTTTTGCAGTTACATTAGTTATTTTGCTATAACTTAAAATGTATTTTGCCGAATGAATGAAGTATTCCAACAATACAACCATGTAACTAAACATGTACCTTTTTATGTTTATTCATTTATTTCATTAAATGCCTATTTTATTTTAAGAAAATATATTTTCATTAAAACTAGAATTTTTTTATAAATGCATATGTTTTTATATATGTATATATATTTTTATTATTTACTTATTTGCTTTAAATTTATAAAAATAAGGAAGTGAATATCATTTACTATTCTTATATCTATAAGAACAGTAAATGTTAAGAAGTGCTTGGATTTTATCTGTTTTTACTCTTTTATAGTAATCCTAAACTTACTGTTCTGACATAGGAGAATAGAATATTGATTATTAGACCTACTAATAACAATTGTGAAAAAATGTAATATATTTACAGTAGAACCTCGATAAGAAGACACTCGATAACACAAAAACCTTGATAAAAAGTACACTTTTCAAGTCTCCTTGACACTGTAATGACACTTAATGTCTTGTTAACTTAAACTTCAATCAGAAACTCCCTTGATAACGATACTCTTTTAGAATCACCTCGAGAGTCTTCTTATCAAGGTTCTAATGTAATTATTTTTCATAATCTTTATTACGATTAAAAGTAGCAAAAACATAAATTTTCCCAAATTAAACATATTTTCCTGTACTTCAAAGGGGTTTACTGGTAAATTTCTTGTAATTTTAATGTATTACCACAAATTTTTCAACAGATGACTCATTTCATCTCGGCTTACCTGTTATGACGTCCAGAATCGCTTGCAGTATTTGCCCAGGAGCAGTGGCCTCTGTCAGTTTTATCGTGTGGTAATTTGTTCCGAGAGTGTTTGAAGCTATACATTTATAAACACCATAGTACTTGGTATCTATCGGTGTTACCTATGAATAACGTTTGATTAAGTTTATGAACAAAAAAAACATCAAGTAATTGGTGGTGAAGGAGTAAGGAATATGGATCATTACATTTTATTGTTTAATCTTGGGGTGGGTGAGTACTCGACAGTGGAGTAATTACTCGAGTAGTTGCTACTACTCGAGGTCGAGTCGAGTAGTTCCAACTACTCAACTAAAACGAGTCGAGTAGTTAGTTACTCCCGCCGTTTACGCGGCGGCCGAATTTATGTGCGATTTACGTTTGAGTGATAAAATTTCACAGACGATCGCGAGTTACGCAAAGCTACATCTGCCGTTTATCCGCAATCGGCAAATTGTTTATCGCAGCTCCTCGCTAGTTTCACAATAAAGCAGCATTTTCTGTTCATTTGTGGCCGGCAAATACGCGCGACTGACTTTTACAAACCGATCGCTAGTTTTGCAAAGTTGCATTTCGTTTATTTACGATCGGCAAATACACACGATCGTTTTTCGTGGCTGACTGCGACTTTTCAAGGCTACATTTGCCGATTTTCGGCGATCGGCAAATACGCGCGCTCGTATTTCGCAGCAGATCGCGAGTTTTGAAAAGCTACATCCGCGTTTAGCCGCGACCGATAGAAATGCGCTATCGATTTTTGCAGCCGTCCACGAGTTTTTCATAACAGTAACCTCAAAAATATTTCATTAACTCATAGAAGAATGGATTTTGACAGTTATCTAGAAATACCAGATTCTGAGAGATGTCTCTGAATTCGGAAATTGAAAACTTACAGCAGCTATATTTAGCTCTGACCTACTTCAAATTTGTAATTATATTTTATCTTTGAAATGATACTCAGCCTACATTTCTGTCTCATTTGATTTGTAAAAATGAGAAGAAAATTGTGGACTTCATTGGTAAAGTGGACTTCATAAAACAATTAGTTAAGGTTTTATAATTTTTGTATTGGGGGATATCTTATTCTTATCTGGTCGCAGATGTGTCATTCATGCTCAAGTGATTGGATGTCAAAAACAATAGTTCAGCCGTCAGGCAAGGGGGCAGGGTTGGATTTAGAGAAGTAAACAAATAACTGGGCACAGCTCTCCTCCCTGATGTTTTTAGTTCTTTCTTCCACAATTTCTCTGCTAAGGTTTTAATTAGGGCCAACAATTATTTTTAGGTAAAATATAAAACTGTTTTTGATTGTTTAAATAATAGGCTATTAATTAAATCTTATTACTGCTTAAATTTTACAACTATGCATATTCTACATAAATTTATTTTGTGATCTTGTTACGTTAACTGATTTGTTATTTTGAGTGATTTTTTAGCATAGTCAACTTATTCATTTAAAAGTAGGGTTTATGCAATGTAGGGGTATTACAATATCAGAGTTTTATTTTTCCAAGAAATATAAAACATAAGCTTAAATAAAGTAGACCAATTTTATAAGTAAAATTGAAGAAAGATTTTAGTTGAAAAAATAAAAATTTTATTACTTTTCACAAACAACTACTCGACTCGACTCGATACTCTAGTTTTTGGCTTAATAGTCTACTCGACTCGACTTCAAAATCCACTACTCGCCCACCCCTAGTTTAATCCTATCTAATGATCAATTTAGTTCACTGAAATCAGGATTATAAAATAGACGGGTGGCAAACAGGGCCTGATTAAGAGGTGTGGCGCCCCTAGGCTTGAGTTGTTTTGGCGCCCCCCTATATACCCTTCACCCCCTTCCGACCCTATATATATCACCGGATGTATCGTATATACAATGAAATCACAAATTTAATTCCTCCAGAACTGATAGCTTAAAAATTAAAATTAACCTAGAAAAACTGAACTATGATCAGTGCAGACAAAAATTATCACAAAGATAATAAATAATACCCAAGTCTATTCTAATCAGTTACATGTTCAAGGACAAGTCACCGCTGCCTATGACACTTATTCAACTGACACTCGCCACTTACACCCCACTACCCCCTTTTTACTCCATGAAAAATATCATACACACTGTATTTTTCCTAGATGGCTCTAGTTTGCAAACAACTGTTATTTAATTACGTTATTTTTACATTTTCGTTATTTCATTGTTTTTGTTAATGGCAACTCATGAGACCCTCGTACTCATAATATCATATTTTAATTAACAAAATATTTTCATTAAGTTGTTATTTTTTCTGGCCAAGTAACCTGCATAGAACATGTTTTTCAGTCACAATTTAGTTATTTCCAGACTTTGAAGGAAATCTTCTGAGCCGTAATCGAGATAATTGCGCACTCAAGCATGATCAAGCAAGCTATCCAGCAAACATTACTGATGTACTAGCAGGGTCGTAACGACCACAGGGGCGGTGCCCCGGGGCCCCCGAAGCTAAGGGTCCCAAATCGGGAAGTAAACGTATGCAAAACAGGTGTTAAGAAGACAATAACGTGGTTATTTTAATATAAAACAGTTGATATTACGTTTTCTTAACATGCTGATGCTCAGAAAAATACATAATATGTTAATTAATGGAGTAATTTAATACTATGAACTTACTCCATCTACAAAATTCGTACTTCAGTTTATGGAGGGGGGGGGGGCTCTCACCAGTTATGCCCCAGGGCCCACAAAGTATTCGTTACGGCTCTGTGTACTAGGGTGTACTTTTAGGTTAGATAAATAACATGCTAAGCAGGCCGCATTTGCGCAAAAGGGGGCGCGGGACTTTTGTTTCATTTTTTAAGATTATTTAAATAATAAGAACAATATTTATTCTCCATCCTGTGACACCCCTGGATGGCTGGCGCCCTAGGCTACAGCCTAGTCAGCCTAGTGGTTAATCAGGCCCTGGTGGCAAACACTGAAAACTCATCAAATGAAGAACTAAAAAGCTGAAAAGAGTAAATTAATTTGATGAATTTTAAAATCAATTTATTTTTAATAGCTGAAGGATGAAATAATAATATTGACTTCTTTTTGTTACACTAAGTGGCCAAACTCTACAATGAAATAATTGGTAAAAAAGAATGTTGTCGGTTTTCCCAAGTAAGGCTATGACACTAGTGATTGGCAACCTTGCACCTACGGGTTCGAAATACGTACTATCTTATGGCAACTTCTGAGTTTAACTGATATCTGCTGACTCAGAGGATATGTTTTTCTTTATGTTGACAATCCTTACAATGTGAAATTTCCAGTTTGAAGGCCACCGCCTTCGTACTAGATACCGATATGAAAGGTTATAGAGTATCTACATCATAGAATATATAGATTGGGTAAGAACCCATTTGGAAAGTATTGGTTGTGGGATTCACTCTAGTACATGAGTCATAAGAATATGTGGAAAACTTGCAAGTCTTCCAAAGGTAAGGTGAGTCGATCACCTAGCTCTTTTCCCATTAGGTCCGGCTCAGATCAAAGTCACTTGCAGGGATCCTGATAGTATCCACCAAAGAATAGAATTCTTTAAATTGTAAATATACACCGGTAATTCAGTTACATATTGAGCTTACCAATAACGTGCTCTGAGGACCGCTGCCGAACTTCTTAAAGTTGGGGTCCTTCTCGATGTCCCTCTCGTTGAGCTTCCACAGGATCGTAGCATTGGGGATGGACTCGGCCAGACACGTCAGATTCACAGGGATCCGATTCCACGACCAAGCCTCTTTCATAGGTGTGTTGTCAAAGTTTGGCGGGAACTGTACTTCTATGTGGCCATTTTTCCTGGACTCACCACCCTGAGGAAAAACAATACGTTGAATAATAGCTTTACTTCATACAAAAAGTGGTTTGCTTTGTGATGTTTCAATTAACTGTGATAATTTCTGTCAACGTTCAAATTCACATCATCATAACAATAATCATGATAATGATGTCAACAATGATTTGAGAAAGATAAAGAGTAATATTGTTTCTGCACCCTTGAAGACACTAAAAAATAAAATGAATTCCAATGGGTGAATAAAGTAACAGAGTAAAAATACTAGTATGTAATAACAAAGTAAAGTTAACTCTTTTAGGATGAGTACAGTTATTTAAATTTCACACATGTAGTATTTTAAAAAGTCCCTTAACAATTGTATATTCTGTTATTTTATGTACTGTTATTACTGTTATTTTTTGTATGAAAAAATCAAAAGCTAGGTAATAAATTACTCAATAGTCCACCTTAAGTTGAGTTTGTGAGACTACTGTATTGCATATTACTTTTTACACATATTATTTTTCTTTTAGCCTATGTTTTTCTGATAGAAATAAAGAGCTGGTCACTATGTGGGAGTGCCTGAAAAAAAAGTCAAGGAAGGCATTAATGTACCAGAGGGTTTGTAGAGCTTATCGTCACTTAACAAACAATACCGCTTATCTAACAAAATTTGGGAAATTGAGTTTTTGTTATCCTAGCAACCGCAGTGTTATTCTGCACGTAACGGTGGCCGCAGTTCACTGAAAATTCGAGGGATAGCGTTTGTATAGGCAGTGTTCTATTTCTTACAATACCGCCTATCTACCCCAGATAGGCTGTATTGCCAAAACAGTTTTTCTTCTCTCCTGTAAAGCTTTTATTAATCAGAGTAGGGTTTTTGGTATCCTAGCAACCGCACTGTTATTGTACACGTAATGGCGGCTGTAGTTCACCGAGATCCCTAAGAATAGCGTTGGTAGACACAATGTCCTAATTTGACAATATTTGACTTTATTTCTTACAATACCGTCTATCTACCGCAGATAGGCTGTATTGCCAAAACGGTTGTTCTTCTCTCCTGAAAAGTTTGGGTTTTGTCAGATAGGCTGTATTGTTTGTTAAGTGACGTTATCAGAACTTGTCTAGGTCATAAGCTTTAGAGTGGAGAAGAATTCCAATTGTCTGAAAGTGTTTTTGAAGCATTGGTGCAGGGCCAGCAACAGGGGGGCAAATGCCCTAGGGCCCGGGCTCACCGGGGTCCTAGATCCAAACGAGATTGGGGGCCCAGAACCATAAAAATTACTAAAAAAAGTCGTCAGGTTGGGGGCCCGGGTTTCACAATTGTATGGGGCCCGAAGAGATCATGGTTTTTTAATTTTAAATAGCTTATCTGATTTACATAAAACAATTATTTCATTCCAAAATTTTAGTGCACTGGAATAAATTACTTTTCAAAGCTCATTCCTCATTTTTGCTTTTTTTAAGAATAAGATTGGTTTATTTTCTCCTAAAATATTACAGATTATTTACACTCACATTTTGCACATTTTTTAAAATAAATATAATGACAATAATGAAAATAAAACAAATAATAATGTCAACAAATGTCTATACACTTCCGGCAGACTGACTTGAGATAAAAAAAACACTAACAGATAATACACATAAACTACTTAAACTACAATAGAATTAGGTTACAATATATGCTTGCTACCATATATTTGTCCAACATTATTATCCTGATCCGATTAACGACCAAGCCACTTTGTAGGTGTGTTGTCAAAGCCTACTTGTCCTCAATTAAGTTTTGATAAATATTAGGTCTACTGTACCACCCAATCAACCAGTAACAGTGCTACACCCAAAACCCAAACCCAAACTTCACCCACCACCAACACCGACCTTGTTCCTGTGCAGGTACAGGCTTTCGTCGGACCTCTAGAGTTTGTCAATCACAAGGCGAGCTTCTGGCACTTTGTATTGTCTGATCCTTGATCTTTCACCCAGTGGGATCCTAGCTAGCTTTTGCTAGTTTAGATACAAATACTGGGTGCAGCAACGGAAGGTTTTTACGTTTGGAGGCAGAGTTGTAGATGTATTTCAGTGAATATCTTCGGTTCCCAGCAAGAAAGGCTTGGCTTGACAGGGTGGGCAAGGGTGTACGGATGACCAAGAAAAGGCCACTTACCTTCAGGGCCAGCGACAGGATTTTCAGGCCCTTTAGCAATTAAGAAGTCAGGGCCCCCTGACGACCTTTTTTTAGTTATTTTGTTTCATTCATGGCCTCCTATGAGTTCAGGCACCTATGCATTTGCCCCCCCTGTCGCCAGGCCTGCTTGTCTTGCCCTTGAGACCCACATCCATTGGATAAAGGTATAACTTTGCCCACCAGTCTAAGCTAGGTTGAACATCTACCTATTCCTTTTTCCTTTTGTTTCCCCTGTATTAATCTACCGTGTTGCCTAACAATGCCACAAACGTGCAAAATCAACTTAATCAACAGCTGAGTACCTAAGGAATGCTATGGGGAAACGTTCTTTACTTTCCATTGCCATATAAAAAGACGAAAAAGTGGCTGATGAGGAGAACCCTCAGGATTTTTAACCCTGGCTTCCAAGCCCTCCCCACTACAAAAAAAAAAAAAAAAAAAAAAAAAAAAAAAAAAAAAAAAAAAAAAAACAAGCAAACGCCGACCTTATTCCTCGCTATGCAGGTGTACAGGCCGTCGTCGGACCTCTGAACGTCGTCGATGACCAGGTGGGCCTCCGGAACTCCGTCCTGACCCAACCTCGACTCCACCACGATCCTCGGGTCGGCCGGCTGCGCCCCCTTCACCATCTCCAGCGGAGCTCCGATCTTCCTGTTGGGAAAAAGGTCGATGATGTTGAAACATTATTAAAAACCACTTTTTCTTTTGGAAAAATTTAAATTTTACTGGTTTAGGCCTAAGTTACCTAATGTCCTACAATGATTTGATTTATGAAGAGTGATTTCAGATAAAAATTGTGCATGAGAAGCCATAAAGGCGTAGAACGTCGTAAAATCAAACTTTTAGACGTATTAATTTACAACATTTTTTACTTTATTGTATTTAGCATTACTGTGTTATACAAACCTTGCAAATAAATAGATTGGGGAACAATTTAAAAAATCTAATAATCGCTACACAAATCCAGGAAACGGCATCAAGAAAATATACCCCTGTTGCAGCAGACCTGCATACTCAGCGAATTTCAAATGCAAAACAACATATTTCAATCCAACATACCGAGATTCAACATGTTTTTGTAAGCTCCATAAGAATAACATGGGGAATGAGTATGCAGGTTTGCTGCTACGGGTATATTAAAACTGGGTGGTTTTATTTCAATATTTACTTTATCTGAACTAGAAGAAGCCATTTACCAAGTTTTATCAAAATATGTTGAGAAATAAGCGAGATATAGAATTTTCTTTATTTCCCATAAGTTAACATTGGGACAACGTACTGTGTTTACCACTTTCAATATCTCGGAAACCAATGGACATAGTGCAGTGATTCAAAATACTAAATTGTTTGTTTTTTTGAGCTGAATTCAATAATGCTAGCAAAAATTGGATAATTTTTAATTTTCTATGCGAAAAACTCAAAAAACCCATTTTTGGGGGGTTTACCCCCCTTTACCCCCCCTTCCGGTGGTCCGATCGGGCTGGTTCACGAACTCATCCGAGTGATTACCACTTTACACGTCTGTACCAAATTTCATTAAGATCGGACCATATTTACGGCTGCTATCGTGTTAACAGACATATATATATATATATATATATATATATAGATATATGGATATATATATAGATATATCGATATATATACATAAATTCAAACGAATAGTGTTTTTTGCTTCTGGGGGCCCCAAAATAAAAAGTTAACATGGTCTTGGGCTTAGGTCTTACCATAAGACCTACGGTAATAGCTTATTCCTTTAAGGAAATTCGCTAAAAATTAAATATTTTATTCTATCTGAAATTGATTACACTTATTCTGCACTTACACTTAATTACAATTAAAATACAATGGCCGCAACAGAACTTCCTCTCAAAACCAGGTATTCAACCCATGTCTACAATTATGCTGCTTACTCTATAGTTTCAAAAGATTATAATCAACGTAATACCTTAATAATATTTTGTTTCATTGGTTTGATGACTGATCAAAATTTTATTATAAAAACACGATCTTGTCATAAGAACTTGATAAAGTTGGTCTCAACCAGACTGAATGAACAAAAAAAAGGCATGCAATATATAAAAAAAATTAAAGCAGAGTTTAAGTCATCCTTTGAATTTTAATAAGAAATATAGCAAGAAAATTTCATACTTCTGTATGCTAAATAACCTCAAAATACACAAAAGGGGTTTTTAAATATTCTAATACCCGCAGACCTAAACAAGTCCTTAAAATACCAACCAGAACGTAATGGCCGGCTCGGGGTTGCCTGTGGCTCGGCAGACGAGTCTGGCCGTCGTCTTGATCTTGGCCGTGATGTTGAGGATGTCCATGACCTGGGGCTTGATGATCACCACGAGGTTGACTGACCGCTCTGCCGAGCCGGCCGCGTTGGAAGCCATGCAGCGGATCTCGCCGTTGTCCTCCTTGGAGACTCGTGTGAACGTCAGTACACCTGCGACACAAGAGAGATGAGGATGTTGCATCGTAGGGGTTAAAGTGTTCAGGGCTTGTAGCAGTTCATAAGGTTTAAAAAAAAACTAAAATAAGAAAAAGTAAAGTTGAGTAAACCAAAATGTTGCTAAAAATAAGAACCGGTGTTATATTGGGGATATTACATTCTTGACCTTGATAAAAAAGAAAATCTCGACAGACTAATCACAAATCTACCTAGATTTGACGGCGAGACTTGGTTTTCTCACAACGTAGGCTGACGAGATTCGCCTGCCGCGATGCTGGAGGAGATTGTCTGACAGAGGAATAGTGTGAACAGGGCTTGTAGCAGTTCTTGAGGTTGAAAAAAAAACAAAATTCCAAAAAAAATAAAAAACCAAATTCCCAAAAAAACAAGAAATATTAAAAAAAATAACCCGTTACAAGCCCTGAGTGTTGGATCAGAGGATTCTGGTTTGATTGCAAAAGTACATTTTATTAACAACTTAATTTTTTTAGCCTCTGTAGAGGGTACTTCTTGAGCAAGTAACAAAACTTCATGAAGAGGCTTCTCTTTTAAGAATTCTTCAATTGATTTAAATAACCACTTCCAAAACATTTGTGACATCAATTTAAACCGTATGACGGATAGTAAGACCTATTTTAGGGATAGTAATATAATATCAAATTCCAACTTAGCAATAACATAAAATGACAGCTATTTTGAATTTAAAAGCATAAAATATTAAGCTCTTAAAACGAAACATGGCTGCCATATTTTACCTGGTATGAAGTAGAAAATGTTACTGCTCCATATCAAATAAGAACTGTTGAACTTAATAGATATATACCAAGTTCATAGATAAACCTCAAGCGGTTTACAAAAACGTACAGACCAACAGATGGAAAACCCAGAATTTTTGTCTGAAATTCAGAGGGATTTCAAAATTTATTTTGTTAAGAGAAACCCACTCCTATGTAAGAGTTATTTGTATAAACTCTAAATTTAGTGATTAGACCACTCCAATCTGCTCACTCCAACAATTTCCTTCCATATAACAAATCGAAAAACACTAAAAACACAACGACCAAGCACATACAAAAGACAAAAAACGGCACCTGTATTCTCGTTGACAGTGGATCGGCCAGTGCTGGCGAGGTTCAGGTCGTTGTCGGAGCGGATCCAGGAGTAGTGCGGCTTGGGCTTGCCTCTCGCCTGACACGTCACACTGGCCGCCTCCCCCTCCACCACCTCCACCGTCCGCGGCATCTTGTCGTCAAACGAGGGCGGGATGTGGACCTGCCGAGCAAACGATTCTTTGAAATGGCAATATGTCTCTTGAATGGATAAGTGGTTGGTCCTGAAAGGTTTATCATTTTGGATGTGATTTTGTTCAAACGTCCATCACTTTAAGTTTCATATTTTTTTAATCCGTAACAGTAATCTCCCTCTTATCTGGACACCCTTTGACTGGGCATCAGTTCAACAATACTATACACCATGGAAGTGGCGCTTTTTTTCAAAACATCGGTTTAAAAGGACTTGACGGGTAGAAAATAGATAGTACACTGTAACAGCGATTCTTGTGGAACAATTTGCGACCACATAATCATAAATCTAAATTAGAGTATTGGCTTATTCAGTTTACATTAGAATTTTAGTGAAACATATTTCAGAGAACGCTAGTTTCACTGGTAAACCAACATTATCTGGTCGGGAATCTGTCCCGAGGTATCTGAGTAAGACGGAGTTTACTGTACTAAGGTTTGAATCTTCACACTTCTTGTTCACTTTGCCAGTGCAACAAAACTATTGATCTATTAATGAAGCAAAACATAGGATGAGATACTATTGTACAAGGTAGGAGTGCTGATAAAAAACAGTAGCCAGGATAACCAAAATCAACCCAACCATACCAACCCACACCATCGTACACTAATACTAAGCCACCAGTTTTCCAATTAAAACTGGCTAAGTGAGAGCTTAAAGTTAAAGCCAGAAACTAAACTTAGTAAATCCAGTTTTTAATATAGTAGCTAAGAAAATTACAGTGTATGATGACTACTTTCAATGCTGTAGAGTGTAATGAAATTATCTCTGATCAGTGCTAACATTAATTAAAAGACTTAAAGATCGTGCCACAGTCATCCTACCCTCAGTTCTCATTCATACTTGGCTTAAAAACCCCACCTGGATGGATCGCCATTCCAAGAAAAAGTGAAAAAGTAATTGAAAAAAATGCTCAATTCAGGTTCTGAAATTTAGTATTGCTTGACTTGTTGTCTGAGGAGACGTAAGGTGCACAGTTTTCCTCCAGTACTAGACTATATTTTTCTCATTTTTATTTTAATGACATTTGTTTGTTCTCTGCTGGGTTAAGTTCTAATTTTTTTGGTCACTTGAATTAGTTTATTTTTGGTCCAACCTTTACAGTTCCATGGAGATTCATGAACTGTCAGTTTTGGAAAATTATCATAAGAAATGTCCTCACCATAATCAGACAAAATTAATATCAAACAAGAAATTGAAAAGAATGTATCATTGAAGTCTTAATGAAAACCATTTATATTTAAAGTTTAATACTTGAAAGGAAGTTTAGACTCATGCAAACTAAATTTTGTATACAAAATTATGTTTAGTGTTATAATTTCTACTTTAAAAAATAGAAAGAATTTAATATGAAATCAGTGTTTCACATTTGATTTTACAAAGATTTTTGTAAAATCTCAAACACAATTTAAACAGATTCCAATTAATATGATGTTACAAGCACGCACAGACTTAATTCTTTGATAACGTCAACAATGATAAACGGATTTGTCCTAAGATATTATATCTCAAAGAAACGGGATCCAGTTTGGTAATCCTATTATCTTTCGACAAGAGGCTCGCAGCACTCTTCACCCCCTGAATGTTCTCATTACGTCTCATCCATTTATGTTACATCCATCATCTTTCAGGTATTTCATTTATGAAGCCAGCTTTCCCTATTTATAAGAGCTCTTCAAAGAGCATTAAAATACTCATTAGTTATGTCGAACAATCCACCCTTAATTAAAGAGAAATAAATTTGAATAATAGATAGCAGAATGATCTTATCAACTGAGCTCATATTGTCAACTGGCTGTTTGAAAACAATTTTACAAATGCATTCTATTAATTTACTTTGCAAAAATGATTTTATCGTGGCAAATAAGAAAGGTTTTCTGATAAAGTGTAATAATACATTCATAAAACCGCTTTAGTTTATTTCATTTCCTTAGAAATAATCAACCCGAATAATGTTTTAAAATCTGATAACATTGTTTTGAGGAAGTATGAAAAAAGTAGGCTTAGTCATGAAAATGACATTAATTAGTATTGTTAGATTCTAAATTATCATTTGTGTTACTAATTTTTTTTGTTAAGTTTTAGATTTATAAGCATAAAAATAATTATTAGATTTCTTATTAGAACTTTGAAGCTCTATAAGCATCAATACACTTTTCAATTGCCAGTAGGTAAACAATACAAAAACAAATATTTTATACAAAAACAAATATATTGTATAAATAAATAAAATATTTTATACAAAATTATTAAAATATCAGGGAGGTTTATAAGTGTTGAAAGAGAACAAAATTTAAATGAAGGAGGTTAAAGCGGGCTGGAAAAATAATTGTTGGGTCCGTCATCTGTATAAGCATTACTGTGTAATGATCTGAGGAATACAAACATCATTCCAACCTGTACAGTCGGCATCACTACCCTGCTACCAACCTTTGTACTGCAAATGCCACACAACTTGAATAGTTTCTATCTTGATGTTGCTGGTTGGGGAAACTAATATTGTGGTTGTTGTAAGTTTACACCAGCGCACAATTGCTTCTCTCCACTTAGTTCTCAGTTTGTTATAAATTTAAATATTGGGAAATTGTAACTTAATATTACTATGTATTATTTTTAAATGTCATAAGTAGTCAATTGAATTATCTTAAAATTATGTTATGGACAGAGTCATTTTTCATAGCCTATTTCCCTAAAGAGGAACCATTTCTGTATTACAGTTAATTCTTTACTTTAAAAACTTCATTAATAAAAAAAGGTGTTTTGTTCGATATTGCATATTTGCTGTTATTGAAGAAAAACTGCCTTAACTATTGAGTGATTTTGATTTTGTATTATTGTAAAAAAAGGTATGAATAGCCAGAACAAGGTTTTTTATATTAAATTGTGACCTTAATAAATATACCGTACCCATTAACAGCTTTGGAATAAACTCATTAAAAATGAGCAATTATGAAGATAAAATACAAGAAGAGGAGAGGAGTTTCCCTGAAGAATTTACTTTGCATTATAAATCCTTGTAAAATTTACATTCAGCGTTTTACTAAAGCAGAAGCAGATTAACCCAGGCAATATTAAAAGAAAGGTCTGTAAATCCATGAGCAGACTAATCACTTCTAACTAATTGAATTTGATAACATTTATGAGACAAGTATTATTATTTCTGTTATAAAATGTTGAATTAGTTCAGTGACCTAACCAGAAGTTCAAATTTTTCCTACAGTCAAAAATGTTCAAAATTGTATACTTTTAAAATTTGTAGTTTCAGCATTATCATTAGATACTACAGTTTAAAAATGTTGATATAAGTCAAAGATAACATTATTTAATAATAAGCAAAAAGAGACAAATGTAGTAAAAATATACTTTAATTTAATTCAAGATATTGTTATTTTAGCTCATTTCATTGTTGCAATCATACATTTGAGATGGTTAGTCACCACTTAACTATTTTCCATTTCACTTTCACAACTACTTTTCCCACACGATATAACTTTTACCGAACAAAATTAAAGAATTTAAGTGAAAAATCTAATCATAGTTTCCCACCAGGTAGATTAATACCATTGTCATAACCGATAAAATGAGTAATACAATCGTGCTGTCAATTACAACTGAAACCTTGATAGAGATTGACGAACGTTTGTAACGTCAGTCGGTCGTGATAAACAATAAATCAGACTCGGATAATTGGGCCACTGCAGTTCGACCACTGATACAATACCTAGATTAATCAGACGGTTCGTTTGAGCCTGCTGGAAACTTATGGAAGAACTTCAATAGTATTGCACTATAACTGGTTTCAAAATTATATTGGATAATTAATTAAAGAGAGACTTCTATTTGTGCCTAGACCTAATTTTTATTAATTAAATACCTTATTGTTAAAATGATCTTAAACAGTATATTTTCCTTTTCATCCATATACCCTTTTTTTATATTACAAGCTACCATGTTGGTCTTTCTAGCTTTTTATCTCACAACTATATTGATTCATTTAATCAACTGATGATTGGAGCTGGCCATTAAATCGTCTGGCAAAAACGCCAATTGACTTAGTTTTAAAACTGGAAATTAAAATGTCTTAAAAATAAACTGATTCAAATACTAAATCAGTAAGTAGCTAAAGGTTTCCATTAAAAAAATCTGTCAAAAATATAAAAACATCTCTCTGAACCAAAAAAGTTAAGAAGGAAACAATAAATATAATCAAAACCATAGCTGCAGTTTCAATGAATTAAGGCCATTTGCTGAAACCTGAGCAGGGAGGCATGTCCGGGGAATGTGAGGTATTTAATACGAGCAACGTTACATCGCATACCACACCTGGCCATCACAGCCGTACTGTGTCAACGGAAGCTGTCCAATACCAGATACTGCACGTCACTGTCAACTGTACTGTGCTGATACAACTGTAGTCACAAAGCGACACTGATAACTCCGCTGTTGGAATGTGAGAAGTGATGGCAGGAGACATACCTCAATCGGATTTCATATACGTATCCAGTACATGTATGAAGAGAAACAATCTATTAAAGCGAAATCGAATTTTTTTTGAGTATCTATCGCAGTTGAAAGTGACTGGAAAAGAATAAAAATCAGGCTGCCTAAGTGAAAGCTTAAAGTTAAAACTGAAAAGCAAACTTAATAAATGAAGTTTTTGAATAGCTATGAAAATTGCAGTAAATAATTACTGCTTTCAATGCTGCAGAAGAATGATAAAATATTATCTAATGAGTGCTAACATTAATTTTGTTAAGAATAAATTTTTGAATAGCCTTGCTGAAAATTCAAATGGCATTTAGGTCGACTGAAAATTCCTAACCACTAAACTTTGGAGGAATAGAAAAAATTGAAACTGAAATAAATGCAAATGTCTCTAGCTTCCTTGAAATTGTATCCTTTAACAAGGATCAGTTACAACTAAATTTAATTTTAAAAACCAAATAACAAAAGAAAAATTAAAACCTGCCACGTTTTAAGAGGAACAATTTATTTCCTTTATAACTGAATAATGGACTTGATGATGCCATATAACACACAGCAGATGTGCACCATATTACACTGTAGCAATATTGGGTGGGACAAAATGGAAGCTATATCCAGAAATGTCACATCTCCAGTCCATTTAGTTATATCCTATGTTTAGTATCCTCTGCAATAAAATAATAAAGTTTGATAATTATTCGTTATAATTTATATTATTTTGTTCAAACTATTTAAAAATGTTTAAGTAAATAATGAAACACATAAAAAATGAGAGTAATATCATTAAAATATGGAACAGGTTTTGAAACTCCATTAATTGAATTCAATATTATTATATTATGTTAAAATTAGATGGCAAGTATAATGGCAAAAAGGTCACAAATTAGAAATACATATAATTATATGTATTTCTAATTTGTTTTTAATTTGAATTGTTATACTGTACGATTTGTAGAATTGGTTGTTCCAAGTTGAAAATTAATGATTTTCTTAAATAGAAAAGTAAAACTTTTACAAAATAATAATAATAATGCAACGATGGCCTTAATTTCTTTAACATGTTAAAGGTGTCGGGACAACATTTATTGCCATCTAGGTCTTTAACGGCATTCTGATGGCAACAAACGTTCTCGTCATGTAATGCCTCAATATAAGAGTTACAAGTAATTCTCAGTGAGAACTTAGAAACATTTCCAATAAAATATAAATTGCGGGATGGATAAATTCATTTATAGAGATAACTTACCTATGATAGAACATCATTTCCCAAAACGTGCATTTTGAAACTCACTCATTAACTTTGCAATACAAAACTGCTGAAAACGTAGAAACAAAACACCAGTTTACTAGAATAATAATGGGGACATTATAGTAACAAACATAAAGAGCCTATTCACTTAAGTGTAAATGAAATCCTAGCCATCCGCAAAACGAGCCACTAGCTATAGTCATTACGAGGAGAGGCAAGCATTACTGCATCCCATTAACTATTCCTATCAACACCCTTTTTCCATTCTCATTTTAAAGATAACTACATGGATAGAGTGACAACAACTGAGCGGCACTCAAAATAACTATTGTAAGGGTCACAAAGGTGGGTTTGTGACCAGCACAAAAGTAATATTCAAAACTTATTGTTAGATGTTTTATGTCATGTTGCCTCACTAGTAAGAAATTTGAAGAATGGAAGATATGTTGTAATAAGTTGTTTTCAAGTTGAAATGCATTTTTGTAAACACACAAAATCAAAATGTTTAAATTAATTATTTAATATATTTTTCTGATCTTTGAAATGGGAGCTCCCGCTCTAAAACTAATCTTTCTCCATTTTAAAATGTGTGTTGGCTTGTTTTTTTTAGGGATCCAAAAGGTGAATTTTGTGTGATGAAAAACTAGAGTTGCATATAAATGTGTGACTGCTGTTGGAAGGAGCCGTAAAAGGCAAAAACGTGTAACAGCATTACTCTTCACTAGATTGCTTTAAGGCTGTAAATAATCTCAAAGTATTATTAGCATTTTTTGGTATTTTATTAAGAGAAAAGAATCAAAACATGGTTTAAAAACACAAGAGAGCAACCACAATCTTATTTTGTCTATACTAGAATTGAACCCCTGACAGGCCAAATATTTTAGGGAATGTTGCCTTCAAATAGCTGCAACCAAAGTATAATTAAACCTCTGTGAGACTGAAAATGATACTAAGGTAGGTAGGTAGTTTAAGCCAAGTATGAATGACAGATGAGTGTTGGACGATTGTGGCACAATCTTGTAGTCTTAATAACGACAAAGATTGATATGTCTTAGACAGGACTGTTAATTAATATCCCAACATCCAATGACAACTAAGGGACCTACGGTTTAGCGTGGATCCAAACCTCAATTTCATCAATAAATTACAAACTGCTTCTACTTATGAGAGTGGTCTTATGTATGAATGAGTATTCACTAGTGTAGACGTTAATCCTCACCATAAATACTGAAATACTGAACACCCAAGCCATCAGTTAAAACTATCCACAATTCCAACAATGATACAAATCCGTACCTCAACTTTGATGTTTCTCTCGCTCAGCTCGCCAGTGTCCAGAACGATAGCTCGGCAGATGTAGATTCCGTCGTCGTCCTCCGTCACGTTCTTGATAACCAGACCGTCGTTGTCGATGACGTATCGGTCGTTGCTAGTCGACTGGATCTGCTGTCCGTTCCGCAACCAGTCAACAATGGGCGAAGGGTTCGCTTGCACTTTACACTTCACTTTGTACTTGCTCCCCATGATAGGGTATTGTTCTTCCGGCGCATCGATCCATGTTATGGCATCTGTAAAAGTGATTGTGGATTTGAATGGGGGTAGGAAAAAATTGTTTGTTTCTTGGATAAGATTTATATCTGTCAATTAAATTTTGTAATACTCTGGATAATGAATTGAGAAACAAGCACTGCAGATGGGATCACTAGTTTGGGATCATTCAAAACAAAACCAAAACGACTGAAAGACTTTTAGTATGATAGTTAATTTTTTTTAGTTTTTTATCTTTTCATTGGTTTGTTGAAACATATTCTGCTGTGTTTTGAGCTTTTATCAAATATATTCATACAGAATATCAATCAAATTGTATACTTCAAATTTATCATTTTTATTTAATAAACTCTAATTTTCACTTGAGATTTTAAAATGTAAACATGGAGGGATTAAGATCATGATTTTTGTGGGTGCCAACTCACCTTACTCATGAAGCCAAGTTGAGCTCACCTTACCTTGGATGCTCAAGTTAAAACATCAAGCTCCTGCTTAAAAGGTCTGTTTTAAGACCTACTACAACTATCGATTTATCTGATTTGACAACAACCCTATTGTAATTTATGTGATAGTTTATTTACAGTTTTTTTTTAATTGTTTCCCCTTTTTTGCCAAACAATTCACTAAAATGAGAGAATGTCGGGCACAGCATGGCACCCACAGATGATTTTAGATAAGTAACTAAAATCATATTCAAAATAAGTTTCGAAAACATCTCTCGACTCATAGAATCAGACAAGAACTCACAGATGGTGTTGATGCGGACGGACTTGCTGAGGACGCGGCTGCCGGCGTAGTTGGCCGTGCAGGTGTAGTCGCCGGCCTCCGAGTCCTTGAGCGAGGAGAAGATGAGAGCCAGCGTGTCGGGCGTCATCCGCTCCACCGACAGCCGGTCCCGCGTCAGCCTGCACGTCACAAGGAATATTTTAGGAAAAGAATATTAATAATATGATGGTCATCCAGGAAAGATATTTCATTAATAGGGTCTAAAGTGATGCCTGTTGTATGAGGTCAAGTTTTTCGACCGAGGCTCTTGAGCCGAGGTCCAAAAATGACCGAGTAATCAAAAGCAACTTTAGTCCTGATTGAGTGAAGAACTATATATTTCATTATACTTCTCATTATATTCCGCTAACTACTTCAAAAATAATACAGCTTGTTTATCTTTGAAAGATTTTGCAGAAGAAGGGTTTCATCTTGTTCCTGCATTTAAAATAATTAGCTGATTGTCTGAGTCATTTGTGTTTAGATTAAACTGACAGTAAACAACCATACTGACCTCCAGGTTGCAAAAAAAAAAAATATCTTGACTAATCAGAGGGAACATATCACTGACACCACACATTGAGGCTATATTTGTTCCCAATAAGCGGATAAAGCTGAGATGCAACAGAAAAGCAATCCGACATCGAAGTCACACACAAGCTTTGGCTCCACAGGCCTTAATGTTTGGGAATTAGGTAACCTTATATTATTGCTCTCTTGGTGTCCATAGACCTTGTTTTTACTACAGTAAAAAACTAAGCTGACATCTTCATCCCTCAGGAGGAAAAGAGCTTTTTTAGCCCCGCAACATATGTGATAAGTGATTTTTGTTGTGGTATGATGAAAAATTCATTTAAAGCTAAAAAAGATTCCCTTCTTAATTTAATAGTTGAATAGTAAAATTGCAGAAAAAGTCAACATGAAAATATAGAGGTAATCAAGAATGTTTTTCCTAAAAATGAAATCCCTTTTGTAATTTATGCGTAAACAATCTGAACTTTTTATTTATTTGCAATTTTTGCATTTGTTTAGTAAGGAGATCCCAGTTACAATTTGGGTAGTTATCAAAATAAAAGTTAATAAAATCACCTATGAATAATTGACCCAGTTATTATAAAACCATCCAGACACTAATAAATAATTTTCCATATGAAATGTAACAATTATCGGCTTGAGGCAAGCTTGGTGTCCACATTAAAGGGTTGACATTAAAGTTGGAAGTTTGGTTTCTGCCAGCACCCCGCATGAGACCACATAAAGCTGGCAGAACCGCATAACCAGATATGATCATATCTGACTCTGCCACATAACTGACAATCGATCCAAGCGTGGCTACAATAAAGTTAGACTCTGTTTGTCATTTTATAAAAACTATCTTTGTCACTTGTATCAAAGCTTTGTTGTGGGGTTTTGTGTTATGTTGACCTAAATTATTGCCGGAATATGTTTGGTATCAAAAAAGGCTTTAAAACCAGTATTTGCAAAACGAATTTAAGATTTTAACAACTTAAACACTTTTTAAAAGCTGATCGAGCTTCGAAATGAACTTGATAATCTTCCAATAAGTTGGTTCTTTCTTCTCTAAGTACATTTCAAACTTTTATAACAAATTCCTATAACGGAAAAGATAAAATTCAATTTAACAAGCACTTTCCAAATTAAATCTTCAGTTCTTGTGTTTGTTTCAAACTAAAACAGTAAGTTTTGCAAAACATATTCTTGTAAAGGAGCTCTGAAAAATAAAGTTTTAATAAAGCCATACTTTTTTATGACACACCTGTAGACTAAAATGAAATCCCTTTTGTAATTTATGCGTAAACAATCTGAACTTTTTATTTATTTGCAATTTTTGCATTTGTTTAGTAAGGAGATCCCAGTTACAATTTGGGTAGTTAACAAAATAAAAGTTAATAAAATCACCTATGAATAATTAACCAAGCTGACTTGTTGGTAATTTATTATAATCTTAACCAATAATCGTTTGTGAATCATTCGACTAAATATGCTGTGTGAACTGTAAACTAATTGGTTTTACTCTATTTAGAGTAATATCAAAGAAATAGAAATTTTTCATATAATTTAAAAATTATAAAATTTTTAACTATTACAATTTGGAACTGGCTGAGTATCAGCCACAATAATAGTATGGGTGACTGTAGAACCCAAATAATTTAGACAAAAAACAAGGACTGTAATAGCAAAAATGTAAAAAGACAATCCCACTTTTGGCTACTTTGTGTCTAAAATGAAAAAAATGTATAACTGATTTAACTCTTAAAAATATTTATAATTTAATACAAAATTTAAACAATATCAAATATATAGTATGATATAGTTTAGTTTACTTATAAAAGTGTACTAGTAATTTTACAAGGAAAAAACTATAAGTAAACACTGATTAAAAAACAACCTTATGTTATAATATAAACGTCCTAGTAAAAGAAAAAAAAATTAAAGTTGAATCAGTACTAAATTAGTGGCATAACTTGAGGCTGAAATTGGGGGTTTTCAACCAAGGCTTACACGGCTGATTAGGTTAAGAACTCAATCTTGAGTTATGCAAGTTCAGGGATTCAAGCTTCTTACTTTATGTGGTAAACCCGTAACTAACTGCGAGGTTAAAGTAATAACACACTAACTACTTGGTTAATGGTAAGCCTTTAAAGCTTCCGCTTTTACTACTGCATTTATGTTTTAGAAGTACTACATGCTAATATTTGAACTAAACTAAGGGCATTAGAGGTTGATTTTCTAATTTTAAAACAAAATATAATTAATTTTTATATTCCTAACCATTAAATCTTTTCCATAGTTAACAATTTCGTGTTTTGCTAACACAGAGTTTTGCTATGAATTTTATTTGTAAACAGTTGAGTCCCACTTAATCAGCGTTATAAGAACCAGCAAGGTGATGAGTTTGTGGTAAAAACTGAGAAAATAAAAGTGAAAAGCGAGGTTTACTTTCTTTCTCTGGCTGGTTGGTGTAGTGGTTATAGTGCCCGCCTACAAACTTGTAGGTAGCCGGATCGATCCCGAGAAAAGTTAGTAGCTTTTTGAAGAGTTGTTTGTGGAGCCAGCTGCCATTGGTTGTTGGGCTATTAATTAACAATCCTGTCTAAGGAACATGCCAACCTTAGTCAGTAACAAGGCTACAAGATCGCGCCACTATCATCACGATCATCACATTCATCCTTCACTCATATTCAGGGTAACGTCCTCCATGAGGTACCTGTCTTAATAAAGTGATTAAGTGACATATTGTCTTAGACTTATTTATTGATTACATTACTAAGTGACAACAATAATAGTAGATCATAACTAAGACTAAAGCAAATTAGAACAAGCCAACCTCACTTTCTTGTCTAAATGTTTATTTAGTGAAAATCGTTTTTAAATTGGGTTATCCCCCTTCTGCCCCCACGAGTTATCTGAACTGCCAAGGGACTGAGTGCCAAATTTGTGGGACTTTACTATTCACCACTATTTGAACAGACTAAAATAAATCACCTAAATAAGCAGAGTATATTTCATTATTACTTTAATTTTAATGGGAGAAATAACATTTTCCCCCACCTGATATGTTTGGACGCTTTTTACTCTTTAATGCATGAGTAAATAATAATTGTCTCCCAGCAGAAAAGTAAAGTGATTACTTTGTCTCCCAATAACATTAAAATAAGTAATTAAAAAATTAGAGTGCTTTCAAATGTTTATTTACACATGCAAAATCTGCAGCTCAATGAATGCAGGGGTTAACAGCTGATTTAGTGGTAAGAATAATGAAATTAGAAAAACATTAATGACAATCAGCTGTAAGTATAGATCTAAGAATTATGCATATGTAAGAGTGTTGCAACAAACAGCTGATTGCATGAATAATTGCAGCTACCCAGATGCAGGTGCTAATAGCAGCACAGAATAAAATGGATAGTTTTTGATAATAAAATGAAATAGATCAAATAGTGCCAACCTCAAAAATCAAATAGTGGTGTCAGTTAATGAAATAGATGTTTATAGATTGGGTACTTTATATTGCAATTGGGGGAAAAATGCTGTGTGTATTTCGAGAGTAAAGCACATTGTTTCCCTTGTGAAAATCATCACCCCCGCCAAGCTCGGGCGCCAACATTTTCACTCGTGAGACAATGATGTACCGTACTCACTCAACACACAAATACCATAACTATAGAGCAGCAATCCTGCAATAGTGCAATGTGCCATAAAATATTAAGAAAATATTTGTGTTGTATAGATTTCTTTTTAATATTCAAAGAGACAAACACATTCTTTTAGTGTAATATTTTTACTGTTGACCTTAATCTAATTAGCTAATGAGTTCTAAAACATTGGCTGACTAGAAAAAATTCAAATAAATAACAATGCCCCCGTTGCAGCAGACCTGCATACTTAGCGAATTTCAATTGCAAAAGAACATATTCCAACCCAACACGGCGAGATTTGACATGTTTTTCTAAGCTCTATAAGAATAACATGGGGAATGAGTATGCAGGTTTGCTGCAAGGGTATGTTAAAACTGGTTGGTTTTATTTCAATATTTAGTATATCTGAACTAGAAGAAGCCATTTACCAAGTTTTATCACGATATGTTGAGAAATAAGAGATGTATAGAATTTTACTTATTCCCCATAAGGTTAACATTAGGACAATGTACTCAAGTCAAGTCAAAATCTCTTTATTCATAGACAAGTACATCAGTGGTACATTTGAATAGTGTCACTTTGTTAGCTTGACTAGTATAAAGCTTATTTATTCACTACTTACATGCTATATACAAGATTGCTCAATAATTAACAAATTCATCAAATGAATATATTGATTTGCCAACCAGGTAGTCTTTCAATTTCTTCTTAAATTTGCCAATGTGTTTTTCATTTTTTAATTCTTTTGGCAATTTTCTAAAAAATGCTGCTCCCTTATATGACGGCTTCTTAGCATAAAATTGAAGTCTATGGTGAGTGGGAATGATTTCATCCCTTCTTCGGGTGTTGTAATGGTATATTTCCGGAGTTACATCAGTGTCATTATTAATATTTAAGTGTGTCATAATGGTATTAAAAATATACTGACCATACACTAAATGTTAAGTGACTTAAAATGTTCTCTACAAGAAGTGTCTGCCTGAAGATTCCTAATGATTCGGATTGCTTTTTTTTGTAGTTTAAGAATTTTGTTAAGATTTTCTTTTTTAGTTGATCCATATAGACTAATTCCAAATGAAACTCGTGAATGGATGTAGGAATGGTAAATCATTTAGAGAGTGGATTCACCACATATTCCGGCCATCCTTCTTAATGCATAAATTCCTGAATTAATTTTCTATAAAACTTTTTCTACATGCTCATTCCAATTTATATAGCAGTCAATTGTAAGTCCAAGAAATTTTGTTCTATCAACAAGTTCAATTGGCTTGGTTTCAACAAAAATCAAAGGTTCTGTTGTAACTCGCGATTGTGCTGTTTTGAAGAACATATAATTTGTTTTCTCAATATTCAATTCGAGGTTATGATTTTTGAAAAATTGAATAATATTTCCAAGTTCTATGAATGATGAAATTTCAACTTGCTCCACAGTTCTACCTGAAATTTTGAGGTTGGAATCATCTGCATATAGGCATATGTTTGTGTTTTCTGTGTCTGATAATGACTGGGAGATATTTTTTAAATAACATACAAATAATAGTGGTCCTAATGTGGTACGTCAAATTCAATGGGTTTTAATTTTGATTGTTGATTTATGAGTTTATTATTTTTGGCCATGTGGGTAATTTCAACAAACTGGTATCTATTATTTAAGTATGAATGAAACCAATTCAATGAAGAATGGTTCAAACCAAGTGATTTTAATTTGCTGATTAAGAATTTAAATTTAAATTACTGTGTTTACCACTTTAAATATCTCGGTAACCAATGGACATAGAGCAATGATTCAAGGTACTAAATTGTTTGTTTTTTTGAACTGAATTCAATAATGTCAACAAAAATTAAATTATTTTTATTTTTGCATGTTAAAAACTCAAAAAAAAAACCATTATTGGAGGGGTTTATCCCCCTTTACCCCGCTTCCAGTGGTCCGATCGGGCTGGTTTACTAACTCGTCCAATTGATTAGCACTTTGCATGTCTGTCACAAATTTCATAAAGATCGGACCATTTTTACTGCCGCTATCGTGCTAACAGACACATAGATATATATATATATATATAAAAATTCAAACGAATAGTGTTTTTTGCTTGTTGGGGCCCCAAAACAAAAAGTTATCATGATCTTGGGCTTAGATCTTACTATGAGACCTACGGTAATAGCTTCTTCCCTATAGAGGAAATTTGCTAAAAACATATCACGGGGCATAATGGGTGATGTGGCTTGTGGGTGTTTTGCGTAACATGTCACTTAAGTGCTTGGGCTCTGTGATGTGGTCCAACAGCACATATCACTCTCTAGCTGCACGAGGGATTTGAGATGGGGTGTGATTCCCATTAAAGTTAGTATATGTTATGAGAATTAAACACTGAATGTCTTGAAATAAGAAATACTTTAAGTTTCATCTTTCAAGAATTTTGATTGTAGTTTGATTGTAGTTTTAAGAATCGGAAAGAAAAAAACAATTCTTAAGATTTTGAAGGATGCAGTCCGAGACTTTAACTTCTATGTGGACACTCCAGAATTTCCTCATGATCTCTTAAACTAAAGTCTATATGTCTGCACTAACCATTACGCCAACAAACTCTTCCGTCTGATATTTTATATAATATTATATGTATAAGTGCAGGAATAAATATTTTTTAGGTAGAAATACTAAGAAATTCAATAAACAGCCCAACTTCTTACTGTATTAACAATGTAACATTTAAAAATAATTCAATAACAAAAAATAATCAAAAATTAAAATAAATAAATTAAAAATTTCTCTATTATTAAATAGAGTAAAAAAGAAATGAATTATTGGTAAAAAATATAAAACAAATAAAAATAACATATTTATTTATTTTTGTATCTACAATAGGAAAAATGGCTGTTTGAAATTTATTTATGACAGGTACATTAAAATTAATAAAACTATTTGTGAACATTTTTCTATGAGTCCGATTTAACAACAAGATCATCTGGAAAAACCACAAACATTGGACACTGAACCGAAACCACAATAAATAATTACATTATATGAAGTTATTATAACCTTTGAGATTGTATATACAGCGGAACTGAAATACTGTAACATTGATGCTAACTACTCACGGGTTGTCGTTTCTGATGGTGTTGTTCTGGGGGTCCAGCCACTGCAGCTGGGATATCAGCCCCTTGTCGTCCGGCGCCCGGCATGTCAGCAGCACCTTCTTGCCGATGGGCTTGGCCTGCACCGGCATGGCTGGCATGATCTGCAGCTCCTGGGCCACACATCCTGCAACACAGGAAACATAATACATTATACGTTGACTATAAAAAAAAATAGCTAGTCCAAGAAATGTTAAATTTTGAAGGCAAGAAATGTAATCGTATTTTACCAAAATTAGCGCACTCTGGTGGAGAATTGTGGCATTAAGGAAATTAAAAATACCCTTTTTATCCTCTCTTTTGCACTCATATAAAAAAGGGGCCTTTATTACTTTAAGCCCTCATATTTTCGAGGGCTTAAAATAAAATCCTTTTTAAACACAATGTCAATTAAGACTAAAAAAGCCCAGCATAAGCAAAAATGTTCAATTTCAGGGTAACAAATCTTAAGCGTGAAATCATACTTCTAGCGCTACCTCTAGTGGTGAATGCCCAACTAATTTTGTGTGCTCAATTTCTGGATTCAAAACATCCATAAGCACGAGCAGTCTCCTTTTAGGTACAAAGTCAATGATTATATGGATGGGCCTTTTTTATTTTAAGCCTTCATATTTTCGAGGGCTTAAAATAAAATCCTTTTTTTAACACAATGTCAATTAAGACAAAAAAGCCTGACATAAGCAAAAATGTTCCATTACAGGGTAACAAATCTTAAGGGTAAAATCATACTTCTATCGCTACCTCTAGTGGTGAATGCCCAACTAATTTTGTGTGCACAATTTCTGGATTCAAAACACCCATAAGCATGAGCAGTCTTCTTTTAGGTACAAATTCAATGATTATATGGATATTCAACCTTTTATTAGAGTCAGTAACTGCAAAAAAAGTTAGCAACTGGATGAGGCATCTGCAATCATGGTTGATGCTCAATGTGCTACAGTTGCATTATGATAAATGTTTTTAAGCTGATGAGGGTGACATAAATTGCTTTTCTCATTTTGGAGTATTTTTTAAAAAGAAATCACAAAATACAGCTCTTTTTGATTTTGATTACATTTAAAGAACGAGATGTAAGGAATGTAATATAGGTAGGTTGTGATGAGTATATATTTGTAAAAGGTAAAAATCATTAGAGCAAGTTACTAAGAAAGGGGTGATCAAATTTACCAATGCTGAAATCATGCATAACGCATAACCTTTAGATAAATTAAAATCACTCATCTAGTTTTTGATATTTTTTCCGGTTCAATGGATTGTATTATAGATCTCTTCCCTTAATTTTATCGAATTTACCAAACTTATACCAATTTATTTTATTTCAAGACTAAAAAATAATGTAACTGTTTACAATATATTATTTCTTTTTGGAACAGAAAGGACTGTTTCAAAAATCATTGAGGAGTGGTTGGGATCTAAAATGGAGCACAAGCATTAATTTTGGTTGCAATAATCAAAAACATTCATCATAAATGTAAATAAAGAATTATACAATAAATCAAATATAAAAAGAACTAAAATATACAGGGGATGAATTATTAAAATGTTTTATAATTAGCTATAAATACTAAATTTATATGGAAAATATATAAACAGGAGTTGATGAATAATCCAGATGTTTTAAAAATAATAAAACATTCTATAGGTTGGTATAATTAAAGCAAAGCAATGAAGATACTATTATGTAAATTCATTAATAAATATAAATTAATTAATTTTGAGATTTTTAAAACAAATTTTGACAGTTAATCGATCAGAACGATATGCGTTTGATGGGTCTCATTGACTGAAATATACTTTGTAATGTGGAAATAGAGGTGTCAGAAAACCCATTACTTTTATTTATAGCCAATGATTTCATGTTTTTTTTATTATTCAAATAAAAATAATATCATGTTTGGTATTGTTATTTACCTTTACAAGGTAAAAAATACAATAAATGTTCTTAATAAGAAAGACCATTAAGAACTACTTAGGCATAGTGTGGCATATTCTGTATGTAAGCAGTCAAAAGGTGCCTCTTTTTTAAAGAAAGTTACAATCAGTATTAAAATAATGAAATAATACGGAAGCTAAATAGTTTTTCTACCTGTAAATATATGTGGGAAAATATTGTTGTAAATATTAATTATAGTTGGAAATATGTTATACTCAGCATTGTACAATTGGAAGCTTCGAAATTACTAAAAACAAATGCTTACTTACATCTATTTATTGTGAAGCTTGCAATTATATGACGCCGAGTGAAACTGACCACCTAGTATAGCCGCGGAACACAAATTATTTAAAAAAATAAAAAAGTTTAAAAAGAGCTTGTTATTAGGGAGCAGAAAATTTCATGTATTACAGAAAATTAAAATTATCCTACATACAATCCAAATTCAGTTATTGTCTGCTCTAGAGCTGAAAAGGGAAAACGGGGGAAAGAACATGAATCAAATGAAGGAGACGTGATGAAGGCATACAAATAGGACAACTGCGGAAACTAACGGGCCCACTGGGGGTCTCAGAGAAGGGAGGGAAATGAGACAAGACACAAGCTGAGGGGATGATTGATGAGCTGACAATTGTGATCAGGACCACAGTGGTGGGACTGATGTTAGTTAATACTCTATAGAAACAGAAATCCCTCTACTGAAATATCCTCTGGAGAGCCTGGAGAAGTGGGATTATTATCTGTCAAAGGTTAGGCCTGTAAAAATTATAAATTATGTTTGCACCAAAAAAGTACAGAACATCACTTGCTTAGGTCAACATAGCTTAACTGGGTCAAAAGCGGCTTCTTTTACTATGATTTCAATTGACTTTAAAGTCATAGGATAGAAGATATTACAAAATGCAGAGAAGACCAACGAGCGTCAATCAAACCATTTGGGTAGTATTAATATTTTGAATTTATTTGTAGATTCAAACTACTATACGTTCTAACATAATATGATATAAAAAAGTGTCAAAGTTAATTTGACTATTATTTAATATAACATCAATTACTATTGCATTACCGTCATTAAAAGTCCTTTAGCGAGGAAGTTTAAATTATTAATATAATGAGCATAAAATAGTCTGGTAAGAGTAAAAATATACAGTTCAATAAATTACACTTTTATGGAATTGAATTGTTTAGAATAAATAGTTTAAATATTGATGGTTTTAAAACAATAACAAGAGAGACAAACACTGATTAAAATGCTCCAGACTAATACATCCTATACCCTTTTAGTTTTGGTGATGCTTTATGCAAATAACTTGTTTTTTGTCTTTACATCTATTTACGTTTCCTCACTCAGTTTTTTATCTGTCTGTTTCTAAAACTAGTCAGGGCCTGATGCTAATGCTTTGTGTTGAATTTGGAAGCTTTTAAAGTAAATTTTTCATCATCTCGAATGTTTTTATCCCTTTTTAAATTTGTTTGTTGGTTATTGATTTGTATTTAAATTTATTTACAATCATGACATCAATAAGTTGACAGGTTACCTGTCCAATCAGTATGTGCCATTTGTATATGTTTCTTGTGAGATTAAACTATAATAAACCTGAGGGGGCTTTTAAAGCATTATTTGTTTATATCTTGATTTTTATTTTTTTATTTTTTCAAATACAATTTTTTTTATCTAAAATACTATTAACATGTTTTAATAGTGTTTTAACCAATTTTGATAGTTCATAAGTCTTTAAAAATTAGAAACAAATGATTTTGAATATAACATCACTTGCATGCTTAAATTTACTATACGGCATTAAATAAAGAGTTGAAAAATATACATTAAGTGTCAAGTTCAAACATTTGAATACTGATGAAACAACTGAGGTAGAAGATATTCAAAACTCCTGCTTCAACGAGAAGCACTTCGTCGAAAAACTAAATCAGCATTAAATGTTTGTTTCATTAAATTAGGTATGGTATGTTTTGATATGCTGGTTTCATTAAATTAATTCATTACTAGGTATGATCGAAATTCCCAAGTATTTTACGTAATAAAACACATACCGCACTTGCTGGCTATTATTATAAAATACACCTAACTGCTTGTTTTTCAATTCCAAAAACTATATTTCTTCTTTTACATCGTTTTAGTTTTAACAAACTTGAAAGAACCACATAACATTGCGAAGGGGAGAAGGTTCAAGTGGCCGATAGTTACGGCTGGTCCCGGTCTGGGTCGGGTCCAGAAGTTGCCGTCGCCTGGAGCCGAGCCATCAGATACAGCCACCGAGACTGACTGT
The DNA here is from genome assembly GCA_035578135.1 of Flexamia atlantica. NCBI lineage: Eukaryota > Metazoa > Arthropoda > Insecta > Hemiptera > Cicadellidae > Flexamia > Flexamia atlantica. The sequence continues at coordinate 58,876,732 of JAQJVK010000003.1, forward strand.
TGAGGCCGAGCCATCAGATACAGCCACCGAGACTGACTGTTGAGGCCGAGCCATCAGATACAGCCACCGAGACTGACTGTTGAGGGGTTTATGGTAAGTGCTGTGCGGAGAGCATGTGCAATATAGAGCATAAACCGATATGTTACATTACAATGACATTATTACACCTCAGTGCTCGGTGCACTATACCGTATAACTACCTATTCCACTTAATGCATGTATTAATTTACACAAAGCCAATAATTCTGGATACCTCTTACTATGTTTGTATAGATACCTCGATCAATAAAACTGTTAGATAACATAGCGACTGAATTTACTGATCTTTTACGTTAAGGGGATGTTTAATAATTGAAGAAATCTGAACCATATATAAATGTAAGATTAGGTCAAACAATAATTTATTTTAAAGATCTTGTTTTAAACAATCGTAATGCCACAAACCGAATTTCTAAAACAAAATATTGTCCTCACAAAAATGGTGATGTTCTAAAGTTGTCCTCATTTTTTAGTACTCCCTGTCTCTAATATACTACTATAAAGTGTTTTGCAGCAAAGAGATAAAACTCTAAAAAATATATAAATGCAAAATTAATTAATTTAAAAATTATGTTGACGTCATTTCTCTGAATGGTCTTAAACATCGTGGGTGTGAAATCTAGTAAATCAGTAGTTAACTACAATAATATTCTAGGGTTACTGGTTTGCAATGTCTTTGGTATCACTTATAAATAAATAATTCATAACTTTAAGCCAGATTGGGTGTTCAAGCTTATATCAGGTTTGACAAGGTAAAAGCGGACAAGAACATTATTTTGATATATTACTAGACAAATAATAAAAAAATATCAACATTCTTAAAGAAGGCCCCTGCACTATTTATGGATAGTAATAGGTTCTCTTAAATTCAACATTAGTCCAAATTGGACGTAAACACAAGCTTACATGATTCGTTTTCAATGAAACATGCAAGATTGTGTTCACATCCGATTTTGACTATTGATGCAGGCAAGAGAACCTATTATTAAAGATTACATCTAGCCTAAAATTTTCAATCGACAACTTAAATACAATAAAAATTATTAAAATGATGGGAATTGTTACCCTCGAAAATGGAATAAACAGCAAGCTGAACACAGAAACATCCCATCTCAAGTTTCATATGGAGTATAGGGTGAACGAATGCCAGAGTTATTGAAACCATCCTTTTATCTTCTTCCACTCTACTGATCTCATTTGGCGAAAAGTACTTTTGTTACATTTGTATCATAGGAAAATCCGTTTTACTACAAAAACAAAATCACAAATAGATATGATTTTCATTATAAAACTACTAAAAACCATATTATCGATTCAAAATTTTAAAAATTTTAATTCCATTGAAAATATTTCATAGCCTACCAAACCAAATAACTAAAATTAAAGAACAATTTATTTATTAAATCACATTATCATGAAATTTATAAAAAACGTACGATAATAAAAGTTAAAATGTATTTGCTTTTAAGTAAATTTTTCTTGAAGTAATTTCTGCTCTGAGTCATAACTAAAAGGATAAACGAAAAAATATTCTTGAAATGTCTAGCCACTGATCTTGATTACCTACCTTGTTTAACTGAGTAATTTAAGATATACTTTTACTTATTAAAATGTTACTTTAAAAAAATAAAACTTTTTTTATTTTCTTTCTTTCTTTGTTTCATCTTTGAGTAACATTAAAAAAATTTTATTAAAATATTTGAATTAACCGTCGTAATTGTAATTTAATTAATTTGATTCAATATAATTTAATATCAATTGAGAAAAACAGAAATTAGGGGTATTTTGTTTGGCAAATCTTGTATATGTTGACTTATTTATGCATGAGTAAAAACAATTTAATAAATAAAATTTAGATTATGTTATGATAATATTAATTAAAATATAATTATTTATATTCTACATGATAAAGTTTATACTCTATACAAAATTAAATACATACAAATAAACCTTATTACAAAATTATAGAATATAGTAAAAGAAATTTTTTAAACGTTTTTGCACATAGAATACGTTCAATTTGTTAAAAGTCAACATATTTTGTTGATTATATCAGCTTAAGATTGTTGTAAATTACTTTATCTAGGAGTCTGTAAGTTCTGAAGAATTCAATTGGCGTAGTAATAAAGAGTAAAAGCAAAGGAAACATCAAAGCTTTCATCAAAAAAGGCTTAAGAGTTTTAAACAAAGTTCTACTCTTTGACTAATAAAAATACTACAAAATGATTGACATACTTCTAGAATAACTTAACCCTCTACTATAGAATATATAATTGTTATTACATTTGAAAAATACAAGTCACCATAATAACATGTTAGTTACTGTGAAATAATTTTTAAGTATTATTTTCATTTTTCTGAAATTGGCTTGGAAAGTTTTATTATAATTTTTTTAATGTTATAGTCTTATGTGAATCAGGACCTAACTGTTTGAAAATCTTGATGTTGAAAGTTTCGCTGAGTTGAAAAACATCCAAGTACTTTAAAAAGTAAAATAAATCTTTAGTTGGAAGAAAGTACTATACTGGTATTAAAAAGTAAAAATTTGAAGAGTTGTTTCTGGAGTCAGCTTCCATTGGTTGTTGGGCTATTAATTAACAATCCTGTCTAAGGAACGTGCCAACCTTAGTCAGTAACTAGGCTACAAGATCGCGCCACTATCATCACGATCATCACACTTATCCTTCACTCATATTCAGGGTAACGTCCTCCATGAGGTACCCGTCTTATTAAGAATCTTAATGATAATAATGATAATGTTGATAGTTAATAAAATTCCCAGGGAGAAAGTAAAGGAATTTTCAGAAAATAGATCAGCCAGAGAGATATTCGCTGAGAATAAAGCCACTAAAGGTTTGTGGAGAGGAGAACAACTAACTGAGGAAGTTACGTGTGCTTGGCTTGCAGTTATAAGTTGGGTATAAACAGCTCACTTGCTATTAGCATAATTTACCTAACTAACAGTATAAACTCCACTGAAATAAAATTATTCAAAGACAAATTGCGAACATTGTATGTTATTTTACCACTAATTAAGCCGTTTACGAAATCTTTTTAATCCTGTATTAACGACTGGATGATACGTTAATTATCTACTGAATTTTTAAATTGTTCAGTACAAGCTTAAAAGCTTTGTATGTAAGTAAAATTTAAACTGTTACCATATTACACCAAAGCTCTAATTAATTTTTTGAATAATTTCTACCCTTTTGAGTTTATGTTACTTGAATAAAACGAAGTAACATTTTAACAAAATAATAAAAATATGTCTTTACATCCGAAGCAAAACCTTGTTGTCTAATGAATATAAATGATTTTACTGAAAACGCTAGAAATGTGTTTTGATTTCTTTAGCTGCTCACTTATGGTCTTGTAATTATATATATATATATATATATATATATATATATAAAATATTAATTATACAAAGAGGCTTAAAATTAAATATAACATAATTGTTTATTTTAATTGTAATTTTGCGAAATATTGATAACACAACAATTAACATTCGCCAGTCTTTAAAAATAAGATTGTTCTACGAAAATAGCCTTACAAACTAACGACTGAAACACAAACCCCGATATCCTTTTGTGGTTTCGTACGGAAGTGTATCATCATGCAGCTTTATTGCGGCCATTTCCTAATAAACGGCTCTCTAGTCAACAAAGGCGCTTCAAAGTAAACTTTAGTGGTTTGAAAAATTGATTAGGGATTCAGATGCATACTATTATGATTCCACTAATACTTCCCATGTTATTAAAAAGCCATTAAGTAACCTCACTTTTTCCATTGAGAGGATGGTAAATTGATTAAAATGTATTATTCAGTGTATGTGTAACTTTGATACTTAACTACAATAGTAATTTTAATATTTTTCTGATATTTTATAAATTAGATCTTAGGCAAATTGGACCTATTATTAGTTCTCAGAGTTTCAAGACTGGGTATAACTTTTTTATTACAAATATAAGTTTAATGATCACAACACACTTCTAAAAGCAATTTGAAGTGCAACTGCTGATAAATTTTAAAAGGGGAAAAGAGATAGGCCTAACAAGTAACATTAAATGCATTCCGGAAACTACTACCCATTGATAAAATCAATGTTTATGCAACCTTTTCAGATGGAAACCATTATTAGTAAGATAACAAAACCAAAAATGACAAGATGGCGTTTGATTGATCAATAATACTCTACAGAAATATTCTCTTTCCCATATCTGCCGTAAGGTCACCATCACATCACAAACCTGCAGATAAAGTGTTATTAACAAAGGGGAGAAGTACATTCAAAGCCCTCTTTCAGTATCTTTTTTACGTTTGAAGACTCGTTGTTAACTATAATGCTTTTTTAAGGAAAATAATAACGAAAGCTGTAATTTCCGTAACAAGATTAAACCAGGGACTTAAGTAAAGTAAGTGATCAAAAATAACTATCAATATATTTTACGTTTCTATTTCCTCAGATTTTTTGGAGTCCCTAAACGTTACAAATGTGACATGTAGCACAATGTAGTAAGATAATAACCTGGATTCTATTAGGTGTTTTGTATGAGGTTTTTTGTCCGTTAGTAAAAAGTAAACATAATAATAGTCTAAATTTAATTATATACCTCTATTACCAAAAACAGGACTAAAAATGTATGTTATACTCCCAGATTACTACGAATACCCACGAAAGGTAAAGACGCACAGCCCTTTATTAAAGCTTTCTAAGTAAAACCCAAACGAAATCTATTTATAAAAACTTTGTGAATGTATTTTCAAAAGGGAGCACAGGTAGCGGTGACATATCCACTTTCCCAGGCCTTTGTGTAGCAGCATTGTATTCGGCTTGCTCAATTTCACTTTATTAACCTTTACATGCCCGGCAAAATGGAATTTGCAAAATAATAGGACCATGTTTACTTAAGGTCTCAGGAAAATGGGGTTGCGTTCTATTGTGTGGAACTGGGGTTGAATGTTTCTTAGAACATCTCTTAAATTTCTTAAACCCAGGTCCTTGACTAAAGAAGACAAAATTGTTTACAGTATTGAGTTTGCGCAGAAAAGGTGTTATCAGATAGGTCAACATTAAAATCTTCCACAGACTGAAAATTTAAATTCTAGAAATTTAAAAAAGAGGTTTGCGTTTGTATTTATTTATTTTACGTTTTTTTGATGTGCTTCTAAAATTAAAAAAAAATAACCAGCTACTATGAACACACTTCCATGATTTTATTTATTTTACTTTTTTCATTTTTACTGCACCAACCTACCTACCTGTTTTCTCTATCAGAAAAAAAATTTTGGACAAAGTTCAATTTAAAAATATAATCTTGTAATTAAGTAGAAAATAAGTATTTCCCAGGCGAAGTAAACACAAACTTTATTTCTTTAAATAATGTGTTATCAATGTAAAGTTACAGTTTTACTTGTTTTCTAAGTTAACTGATACCCAACCATTATTTACTAACATTTTCTAGCAAACACCACAGTCATGAAACATTTTAAGAACTGCTCAATAAAAAATCAGTAATAGTTGTGCGTTAAACCTCAGTTAAGTGCTATGAAGCCCACCACTCACGTCACATTTGGTTAAGTGTGACTAAAAGCCTTACATTTGTGAAAATATCGATGTTGTCAAATAACAGATTGTTATTTGCTGACGAGACACAACTCATGTTGTATAAAATATGACCAGGCTGTTAAAAAGTTTATATTTTATCAAACATAAACTATGAACCGATTTACTGACCATAAATTATGATTCATTAAATATAAATCGGAAATAAATTTAACATGACATTTGATATTAAAGTCAAGTGTTAACTGTCAGTTACGACACTAATTACACTGATTCAAAATATGGTAATTTCGCTCCCATGTCCATTTGAATTTACATATTCAAAAGACTCACTTTACAGTTTATAACTTATTATGAAAAGATATTTCACTGGTATATCCGATTCACATTAAAGTTTCCTGGATAAATAAACATTGAAAAACTTGCAAATAAATTGTTTCAGAAATTTAATTAGATTTAATTGTCTATTTTGTTTTATCAAAACCATATCTGACACACATTCATGTCCATAACGGTTTACCCGGTTATGAAAGGACAATTAATGTAACGTTGTGTTTAAGCAGGCCTTTGTGTTTTTATGCTTTTTATTGTAGCTCCATCAGGCATTATATTGGGTCATGTATTGTAATATAAAGTGACGACTGTCAATGCATTTATGTTGAATGTTTCATGACAGTAAATTATTTCTAATTTCGGACAAAAATGTAACAGAAGCATGCAGAAGGAAATCTTATGAAGAGAGAATAGGAAGTGACAGTGAATTAATTACCGCCTCGACGGAACATATTTTGCCGCGTTAACCTGTTACAAATGATCGCTGGGGGTAATTAATTGATCAGCCTCACAAAGAGACCAGGACGTCATTAGCGAGGTTTGTATTTAAAAAGTTTTACGTAAAAATGTTTACATTGAGATGTAATAAATTATTTCATTACATAAACTGCAGATTATATTAACAACCGGTGGCTGATTATTAAAATGTTTATAAACTGTTTTATCGGTAAATTAGAAGGATATTTTAATATAAGAAACTTAAAATATTTAAGTGCCATAAACTAATGGCATTAAATCTGTAATATATACGACAGTTAATGCAATTTAAAGAAAAGAAGGTTAAAAATATTTTGTAAAATAAAGTACATAAAAATGTTACTCTCTTTTTTAAATATAATAATTTTTTATAAGAAGAATAATTGTGTTTTAAAACTATTTGCTTCTGTCCAAATAAAGTAAAATATTCTTTAGTAAGTTGTTAGATAGCAAGATTTAAGCCGCGTATAATATCTCAATTATTGTTCCGGCATCAAGTCGCCGCTATATGAGTTGCTTTATTGCATATTTAGCCTCCCGCAGCGCCTATATTGAGCTGCTCTGATTAAACTTCTTCCTCATAATTAAGATATTTGATTTATTTTACTTCAGAGACGACCAATAAATTGTTAAAAAACACAAGGGCTTATAACAATCTGGAGACGGCTTGGTATCGATGAAAGATTTCAAATTGGTTGGTGAATTACATTACAACTTCTCAGGTACCTACAAGAAAAAAAATCAGGGGCAGATTCTTGGCTTAGTGGGGGGGGGGGGGCACGACTAAGAGAATATAATAGAATAGAATAGAATAGAATAGCATAGAATTTTTTGCAGTTCCTAAACTAAAAAGAGGAGGGAGTAATCTTAAATTCAATCACAGTTTATCATGTCCTTAGTTTCATTGTAAAAAACCGAATAAGGTATTAAACAAGTTAATGAAGATAGTAGATGTGCAAAAAGAATTGAAGAAAAAATGACTAAATTTAATTTCTTGATAGCAGCACGACTCTTGATTAAGGCGTCCAAATTTTAGCCCAAGTCTGACAAATTTCAAATCTTCTACTAAACATTAATTCTGCTTGAAAAAGGTCCATGTTTAAAAATGGAATTCACTAGAATTGGGAATCCTTCAGAAGAGTAGGCAAAGAGTAAGTCCAAAGTTAACATTTATCAACAGACATCATTCAAACAGAAACGCAAGGACAAGATGAAAGTTTAAAAAGCTATTAAGAAAAGGACGAGAATCATGTCAGGCAGCTAAGAAGTAAACCATAAACTCACGTTGAAAGTGTGTTAGTAAAAGCACTGGAATTAGTTAATGGGGTTCCAAAGTTGTGAATTAAGCCAGAAAAGCCACTAAAGACATCATGTAGGGTTCCACACATCAACGTTTTACTTGATAACTTCCTCGACCAAATGGTGAACAAAATTTTTACGTGGAACCATTGATTTTAAAGAGAACAACTCACAAAATACGGTAAGAAAAATTAGAATGAATAGTTTACTTTGAATAAACTTGTTCTCTGGTTTCAAAGAAAAACTGGTTCCCTTAGCTTGGTACATTAGAAAAGTCTCCTTAAATATAATTTTGAGAATTTACAAATATAATTTTTTTAATTGGTTACGTTATAATTAAAAATTATATCTCAGTCCAATACAAATTTTATTTCTGGAGTACAATTTTGAGGTTTCACAATTATATCACAATTGGCAAGATAACTGACAAGACAAAACATTACAAATTACTAAATTAAAAGCAATTATTTACCATCGTCAGTCTGCCCATGAAGTCGTAACAAATGTTACGGCCGTTTCAGCATCACTGTGCCATCCTCAGACATTGAAGTTCAGCCATAAGGCGTCGTTAAAATATAAAACTGACACAACACAAAACACATTATTTAAAAACAAAACACATTACACAAAACACATTATTTAAAAAACGAATTTTACAAAAACAGGCCTGTTCAGTACCGCACATTTCCATACCCGAGCACGCAGTCGACGAGGCAAGGATGATTCCAGTCGACTGCGTGCTCGGGTATGGAAATGTGCGGTACTGAACAGGCCTGTTTTTGTAAAATTCGTTTTTTAAATAATGTGTTTTGTGTAATGTGTTTTGTTTTTAAATAATGTGTTTTGTGTTTGTGTCAGTTTTATATTTTAACGACGCCTTATTGCTGAACTTCAATGTCTGAGGATGGCACAGTAATGCTGAAACGGCCGTAAAATTTGTTACGACTTCATGAGCTGACTGACGAAGGTAAATAATTGCTTTTAATTTAGTCAAAGGAGCAGCTCAGGGGCTAAAAATATGGATTTTATTACAAATTAAGCGTAAATTAACGCACAAAAATAATAAGTGATAAATTTTAACAAAAATAAAACTTTCGCCTTAAAATTACATGCATTACATTTAAAAAAGTCAATTTCTGCCAGCAAAGTGATAGGGTCTATTAAAAAAAATACGCAAAACAAACATTTACTTTTGAATCTGTTATTACATCCATACAAAAATGATTGAAAGGCCATGGTCTAGTCAAAAAAGCATGTACATGGACTTGCCTATGCAAATGGTGAAGAACATAAACCCATTTTTTATTGCTGACAGGATCGCTGTACTCTCAATAAAATTACATAGAAAAAATTTTCGAGCAAAAAGAACATGTTGGGTATACATTTTTGAAGAAAAAGGCTTAGAATTAGGGTTTCATTTATAGTTTTCGAAATTCCAAACTTGTTTTGTGTGATGGTTTTGGGTGAACAATTGCGTTAAATAAAATACTTAAATAAATAGAATTTTTTATATGATTACAAAATCCGGATCACAACACAATCTATGATGTATACAATATACATTATATTGTATCATATTGTGTATTGTATGAGATGTATACAATCTTCTTTAATTCATTAAACATTACAAGAATAAAATAGGACCTGTAAATTATTCAATAACAAATTTTACAAAGAATATAAAGATAATATAAATAAAAAAAATATCATAAAAACTGACAAACACATTCTGACACAAATAACATTATGCCACAGTGTAAGACTTGGTTCTCGATGTTTCTTTTAAAACTATTTACAGGCCTTCCTTGTGGTAAAAGGTGTTTAGACATGCAACTTTAATTGCTGGTTTAAAGGTGTTATATTATTCTGAACACTTAAAAGCATAACCACACATGCTATAAAGTAAATTTTACAGTATTATTGAAATAACATACAAAAACTACCAATCAAATTGGAAATTAAAAAATATTTCTCCATGTAATATTATTCAGGCAGAGATAAAAAAAATTTAATTCTATAAAACCAAGAAATATAAAACAATTAATGAAAGGTAATAAACTATAGTATCGACTTACTAAAAACCATTTAATATTATTATAATCAAACCTTTCATTAGTTTGCCTATATCACTAAACAGCATTGTAAAAATAGTCAAAATTTTAAAAACTAAAATCATCCCATGTAATTTAATTGATCAATATGATTAGAAAATTACATTTCATTCGAATGTTAACTTTGATTGTAACCGGAGATACCAGTTAATTATTCTGACGCTAAATCAGAAAGCCAAGGTAATTAAAAATTAACTCAAATCACACAGTTAATCGATCATCACCAGTGTTATTCTTAAAAGAATTTTTAAATCAAATGTTGTCCTAAGTTTCATGGTACCGTTATCAGATATGAAAAAGATAAGCTCTTTAAGTGTTTTACAAAAATTTGTTTCGAATCAAAGATTTTTTTATGATACAACGTTACAGCAAAAAAACAGTTAAACACAATGTAAGGTCTAAGTGTAAGACAGGGCCTAATTCTTCACACACTGAGAAAAATATCTTAGAGGAAAAGCAGAGTTTTTGCCCCAAGTATAGAATCTGTACTCGCAATACGTAAATAAGGACTTGGCTCACGTACAGGAGTGTTGTGTCTGGACCCAGCTCAATGACTCGGCAGAGTTTTGGGCATTTGTACAGACGCAGGACTCGCAGTCCTTCTTTAAGAACTTTTTCTCTGCAATTACGCTCGAACTGCCGTATTTGCAAATAATCAGGGAATTTACCGTGATTTTAAGGGAAAAACATTAAAGTGACGTCATGGATGGTTTGTATACGTCACAAAACACGTCATAAGTTTATTCATGATTGCTTTCTGCCTGCAGCCCACTGCATTTACGATAGGCGTAAGGATGAGAACTTAAAATTATTTCCATGTGATTTGGCAAAAGCAGTTTTACCTTGTTTTAGTTCGCACTATCATCAAATATTTTATTTCAGTCGAATAAAATGTTTTTTAACTAAATCTGGATTGATTTTAAGTCTCTTGTGTTAGTTTTATGTTTGGGATTGAAAATTTACAAATGTGATATAAGTTTGAATAATAACATTTGGTTTCTATAATACAAATTTTATAAATGTTTTTTTACAGATTTACTTACTGTAGTAACATTGAGTAAATGGTAGTAAAACGTCTAAAAGAATACCAAATTTCCAATTTTTCAAAGAAAAAGCTTCGATTTTTGAATTTTCAGCAGTTGCTTAGGTTAAATATTGTTTTATTTTTAAATAGTTGCAAGGACGCATTGATCATTTTTAACCCTAAGATTTATTTTATCGGCCCAAAGTTTACACGAACAAATTACCAAAAAAAGTGATTGCACAGTTTAAATCCTGCTTCGATTTTAATAACTCAGGGATTTTTAGCAAAGTCTTAAACAAGATGAATTATAAGAAATAGAATGCAGGTCGAGTATAACCTTGCATTGATTTGCTGCCACTTTTAAATGTATCAAATAAATATGTCAGGGCAATAAATTATAACTATTAATGGTGTAAATACCTTGTACTGTCAAAGTGATCCTTTTTAGTCTCATATTATGGGCTACGACAGTTACAATCTCAGAGAGATCTTCCTCAGGTGATGGAAATCAAATTTCATTCCAGTGGAAGTCGTCAAGAAGCATTAAAAACCATCATGGCACATACCCACGTAGCACAAAAGGATAGACGCACACAACGGACAAACATTACTTTTTATAAACATTACTTAAATTCCGCTACGATACCGGGAAACACGCACAACACGTACGGAGGGCTAGTCTAGACTCAATTACGCAATAAATTGTCACTGTAGAGAAGTACCATCAGGCGTAAAACTGCACTTATCACTTCCTCAGGTGCTATTCAACAACTACATTCGTCAACGGGCAGCCGTAACGCAGTGGATATAGCAGTCTTCACCTGAACATACAAGTCAAGAAACATCGGGCGTGGATAGAGCTTGGATGGGTGACCGCTAGAATGACCCAGACATTTTTTACTGATTTTAAGTCAAAAATACCGGTAAATGCAGAGACTAGGCAAGTCACTGCATAGAAATCGGTTGTATTTTACGAGAATAGGAATGTATATTCTGTGATAAACTGTGGTGAAGGCAAAATGAATCGCAGGATATTCTGAGAAAAGTCTCTGCAATTACGAGAGCAAACTCTGATTGGCAGGACTTACAACCGACAGTAATGACGTCATAGCCAGTGACGTCATAACTATGTAGACAAACTAAGTCCTGATTTTCCGTGTGGCGGCCTCACTGCCGGAGCATTGAGCCGGGTCCAGATTGCAGTGGGTAACCCGCACACCCTTATTTACGTGTATTTTCCACGTATTTCAGGACTAAATTTTTCTCAGTGCATTAACAAAAACAAGTCAACAGTGAAACTGCATCAAGTTCTGATTGGGAGCCATCGTAATTAAAGTGCCATGATTACAATTTAACAATAAAAAATTAATGGGTACTACAAAGTTAAAGTTGTCTCCAAAATTTGTGATTAATTTTGGGGTAGTTAAAATATATTCGGGTACAGAGTAGAGCAGGGTTTCCATGTGACAAATAACTGTTAATCCCTCTTGTTGTTGGTTAAGAGTATATTTTCAAAAAAAAAATTATGAATAAAATAAACAAATTTACAAAGAATATCGTAACGTTTACGAGAATCAGTTCACTGCGGGAGACGGTCTTGTAAAGCACTGCACTGCAGTCTGGCTGCTACGGCACGGTCTATCCGTGACTGACTGGGCTGAAGCGATTGTTGTTATTTATATCTAACAGAGAAACTTTATTTCGTAAGAATACTTGTCAATTGTTAAGAAAAAGAAAAAAATTGATTTAAGGTTGTTCGGTAACTTTTCACTGGAAGAAAATTCTTTAAAGCAACTATAAATGTTCCACAAAATAAAATGCGAGTTGTAAATACTGAATGCTTATTGGTAAGTGATTTATGAATACTGAAAATTAACATGTGCTCATAGTCCTTGCAGATTGCGAAAATCGTAAAACTCGATGACCGAAATGCTACTAGTTACACATGATTTACTGGGGTTGTAAATTCTTCACATTCGTGATATGAGAATGGATTTTATGTTAGTCGACGTTAGTCACGGCCGTGTTAGTTGTCGTTACGTGTAAGGGTTATTACGTAATACTTAAAGCATATCAAACCGTAAAAATCGTAAATTACACATATTTGATCCACTGTTTCAACTCTAAGTCCTGCATATTCGATTTAGAACAAAAAGGTCAATTTCGTATTCTGCGAGTAGAGGCGGCCAATGAAGCATGAAGTGCTACGTCATGTCTCATCGGCGGGTTGTGCCACTTGGAGGCCCGCCAGAAAACTGAGGGAGGGCGGGCAGCATGCAATAATGGAAATTCACATCTCTTTGAATTAATAGTAAAAAAGAATATCCTGACTGTTCCTGCCATTAGAAAACATTAGTAAGCAGACTTATACGCCTTGAAGTAAAAGTTCCACCGTGTCGCAATGCCGTTATTACGTAATACAGTAAACATAATTATGAGTAATGGAGTCATATACAATTATGTGTAGTCAACGTAATATTATTATTTTAACTACAGTTTCGACTTCCACGAATATTTTTCCAAGGCCAAAACTGTAGACCGTTATAATCCCGTACTCCTCAATTACGTGGTATATGAGTTTATGTAGTTTTGGCCAGAGATATAAATTTCAAATAAATATAGAATAACTTTGTGGAAGTCGAAACTATAGTCGACAAAGTAAGTTGTAGGCCTACAACCGTGGGATTGTGACGTCATATAAACCTACTTGGTATTGATTTACTAATTCTGGAAGGCTTCGATATACGATATAAATCAAATAAACCGTGCTGTGAGTTCAAAGCGATCAAGTTAATATCCTAATGATCATTTCAAAGCAAAGTGGGGAATAGATAGTAATAGTTTTCCTAAAATAGATTTTAATGCGCTGGTAAATCCTTCCTAGGGCTTCGCATGCATGCTCACATTGTAAGATTATCCTCTACTGCAATGGCTTTGTGATCCCAAAATACATAAGCTACATCAGCTTAAGTTTATATCACAAAGTCAATTGTTATATTGAAATAAGGCCATCACTATCCTGTGATTGATTATTTATAGTTTGAAAGAAGAAAGCGTTAAAGTTTACTTTGCTTCAAAGCTAATTAAAAACTAAAAGCCTTTCACCACACCAAGAGTTGACCATATATGAAATAGGTTTTAAGGGCTTGAGTAAATTTATTTAAATTAAACCTAGGGGTATGATAGGAAAAAGGAGTCTGTGTAAAAAGGTTAAATTAGGACCTAAATATATATAATTTTTAAACTTTATTTGGACATGATTGAGTACGCACAATGTTACATCTTTTACGACACGTATTAAACCATTTATAAAATATATTTAAAATAGGTGTTTCAAATTGTTAGTACAACACTGAGCTTATAAGTATAAGTAGTTTGTTTGAATCTTAATAATAATGCGTTTTAAGGAACATTTTCGTAATGTAAGGTTCCACAATTTTGTTGGTTAAATTTTAATAATACAAACAGAATATGTTCGATTACAAATTTTAACAAAACTACTATAGTCTTAAGCGTATAACAAAAAATGGAGAAGAATTACCCAATGCAGTCTTAAACAACTATATAAAACTAGCAGAACCCGTGGCTTCGCTCACGATAAAAATTAAAGTCTAACCTTGATATGAAGAATCTAGAGGACTGAATAGAAAATATTTATATCAAGGAATATGTCATGTAGAGATACGTTTCTTTTATGGCGGAATGTAGCATAAAATGTAGATACCACAGTAGATAGTGAAGGGTTTCTTTTCACCGTTATAACTCGAAAACGGCCGGACTAATTTTAACACCAAATGTGTCGATTTTAAGGTACTTCTTTGTAGATTTACCATTACGTCCATGGATTGCCTAGTAGGGCATCAATTAAGTACAGTAAAGGGCTGAATGTTTGAAACAGTTATGGTGCTATCTGTGGGCAGTATTTCAAACTCGATTCACTTAGTTTTTAACTTAAAATATGGGCGGGTAGTAATAATTTAAGATCAACCACTGATTGCAGCATTTATTTTTCCGTGAAAAGCCGGGAAACCGTCGAATTAGATGAAAAAGGACTTTGACAAATTATTGTAACTGGCATGATTGTAATTAAAAACATAAAGGCCGGCATAAGGAAATAACTATAGCTCCCGCTGCCTAAAAAGATGGTACCACATAATAAGCTTATGATTGAACTATAAGGTACGAAACTAAACCAAATGTAACTTTTATATAGTACGAACAACCTAACAAAATCATCAAAACAACCATAAAACTACGATAAAAGGAATCAAATTATAAATCAGCTGTAACAACGTATCCGTTTGTGAAGCTAATATGCTTGATTTAATAAAATTTGAAATTTAAACAAAAGGTCATCCATTACATTAACATGGGGCATTTTCCAAGCTTCAGCTCCACCAAAAACCTCTAAAAACCTCGAAAATCCGTTCTAAACCGTTCTTGGTGAATGCCATCACTCTGTAAGGAACGTCCATGCAAATTTTCAATGTTCTAGGTTAAGTAGTTTTGGCTGTACAATGATAGGTCAGTGGTATTTGAAAAAAATGTAGTAGAAAAGATAGTATAAATATAACTTACAATTGGGGATTTGAATAATTTATAAATTTTTACATAAATAGATCAAAGAATCATATCATTTCAGCACATTCTGTTTGTGACTGAAAACCACTGTTCTTTTCTCTTTCCATCTTACCGGATTTAGTCTCAAGACTCAGCCACAAAATACAGTATGCTCTTCACGTTTAAAACTGCGTACGTCGAATTATACGAAACATCAAATCATCGGACAGGCATAGATGTAATTAAAAAATTATTACGAACGCCTCCAGGAAAAACGATAACTCCCGCTACCGAAATATAGATGGTGCCACTTAACTAATTAATGGTGGATTTTATCTAAACTAAATGTAACCTTTATACAGTACATAATTATGTCCTTGAAACAAATCAACAAAAATCAATGAAGCCATGATCAAAGAAATCAATTTATTATCATCTGTATCAACGCATACATTTCCGAAGCTAACTACCAGCTGATTGTTTTATGAACGTTAAAAATGTAAACAAAAATCGTCCAACATACTTTTAAATGGGAAAATTTAAAAACTTCGGCCTCCCCAAAAACCCCTTTATACTACGAATTTTGTAAAATCCGTTCTTAGCGGATGCCTACGCCCTAAAAGGAACATCCATGCAAAGTTTCAAGGTTCTAGGTCAAGTAGTTTGGGCTGTACGATGTTTCCACTGAGTGGTATTTGACAAATATATAGTAGATTTAATTAATTACTTTTTTGAAATTATAAAAAAATATAAACTTGATAGTTTTTTTAATGCAAGAGTAATTACTTCAACAGATAGAGTGCAGAATAATAACCCTTCGAAGAAAAATTAATATTCTGAGCCTAGAAACATCATGAAAGTGTTTGCAGGAAGAATGAACGGCAATCAAAAGAGAGGGTTTAAGGCGAGTTTAATGATGATGGAGAATTGCTCCGATTTAACAAAAGTTATTCAGCTAATCTGTTACCCCGCATCGTTGTGTAACGCCGAGGATTGCTGGAAGAAACCTCGTTCAAACATTGTTATTCCAGGTTGAGTTAGGTCGAGGTTATTAATTTATTTCTATCAAATATTTTTCTCATTTTTCTTTACCTCTAAAATCTTTAATCATGGATATTATATGAGTGAGTTGGAAACATTGTTCAGTGTTTAGTCACCTTTAAAAAATATTTAATGCAGAGTATTGACTTTCACTGTAATAACATGATAATATTGGAGTTTTTCATAGCATTAACGAGGTACCTAAGGTACGCTTAAGGTTTTATTTAACTTAAGCGTAAAAAAATTACAGCTCATGCTAATTTGTAGCATATATCGTTTATATATTTTGAATCATCTCATACTTTTCTTTGGTGTAATCAAACATCCTTCTCCCTCCAAGATGGCCATCCCTTTATTGTATCTAGAGGTACGATACCGGCAGGTCATTAGAGGTATATCATGCCCCCGACCACAGTTATGGGGGTCGCCTAATCAACAGCCTGTTAACCTACGTTACGGCCACATACGTCATTACTTTAGCCCCTCGTGGGTTCAAAGCATCCGGCTTTGTTAATTAAAACTATTAACAATTATTTTAATATTGTATTAGTTTTGTATAATTATTATACAGTTTTTATGCCAAGGAAACACATTAAGTGGCCTAACGATAGAATAAAATGTCATTTTTCCAAGATGAACATTAAAAATTCACAAAAAATAAAGAAAAAAATTAGACTTTGCATTTTACAAGAAACAAACCGTCAAGTGGAGCACAAGCATATAGCATTTATTGCAATTTATGTTATTCTTACATTATCTAAAAAACGATTATAAAAATTTAATAACAGACCAAGTGATTGTTGGTAATCTTACCTTAAATATCAGAGATGTTCGACAACAGTTTCAGGACTAACTTGATTCTGATAATTGTTAGGTTAGTTTTAATTTGAAGAACAGGCTTAGATATGAATATATAATTTGATAACGGTAAGATGAAACAAATTTATCTGACATTTTAAAATAAAAAGTTGAAAGTAGAAACTGGGATATTTCTCTAGGAAAGCGATTTTTTAACGTTATATGTTAACACAACTCTACTCTCATGCCCAACGCCGAAATCAAGAAGTTGATGATGAACATCAATTCTTTAGCGTTTCTATACAGACAACCCTTATATCACGAGGACATTTTCACCATAACACAATCCAGAATGCAATTCCATCCCGCAGGAGTGTAGGGAAGCGAACACGGACATGTCCTGGGTCCTGAATGTCGGAAACCCGGGACAAGGAATACTGATGAGTATGGAGAGGGTGGTGACGAAAGGGGCGAAATATGAAGACACAAGCAGAAGGGAACACCTACTACGGGACAATAAGCCAAGACGGGGGACTCCTCATCAATACATCTCGTGGTAAGAATGTTCACTGAACCGTTGAAGATGAAAAGTTATGACTCAAGCAGAATACGTAGATCACTTTAAAAATGTCGTAAGAACTTAAATATTGTTATAATTCTTTGAATTACAATCCATTCATAAAGGTTTGACATAGGTAATACAGTCAATTTAAGTTCACATTATTTTGTATTTAAATTAATAGTAGCATAAAAAATTTCCAAGTAACTTAAAAGTTATGAAAAATAATATATTTTTGAAATAAAAGGAGATGCGAAATAAAAGTATATGCGTTTTTAACTTATGACCGTTATATTAAAAATAGACTAATTCTATTCCAAATACGCCTATGATAAGCGGTTTTCCAAACAGTAGCCATTGACAAATAACTCAAACTGTACACAAAGCTATTCTGCAGATTCAATACAGTAACGGAGTCGAATTCGATTACAACGGCGAGTAAAGCAGCGTATTTGTATTGACACTGATGTTATTTTCAGGAACACATACATGGCTGAGTGCTGGAAATACATTGACAGTGGATATTGCTAACTCTATTGATATAAATGTTCCCATTTCATCGTGGATTAGTTCACTTTGATTTGTTGTTATTTGAATGGTTTTTAATATAAATGTTATGGATGGTTAAATTGAGTCACTGCAGATTTACGTTAAATACAAAATTCAAACCGTTATAAACTGAATGAATGCACAAATTATTGTTGGGGGTTTCGTTTTATGACGTAATAATAAATTAACCTTATCCAATTTATATAATTTTGTATACACAAAAATATCCGTCAATTCAAATCTCTTAGTACATCAACTATTTAGTTACTTAAAAGCTGTTAAAAGACGAGAAAATCTTAATGTAAAGTAAACAGATTTGGTCATTGCGATTCAATTTTAGAGAATCCTTTAGCTAATTTTGGTTTGTAATAAGAGTGAAAACATTGAGATAAAAATCTGAGAACACAATTTTTATTTAGTAAATATCATTTTGGTTTCTCCATTAAAAGTTGTAAAAACGTTGGTGGAAACAAATGTTATTTATTATCAATAAATTTTTGAAATTTATATCTGTATATCTATCTAATAACACTATGATAATATAAGGAAGAAGGTATTTTCTAGCAGACAGCAAATATCCTAAATTATAAGGCATTCAGATCTTAAATTTGGTATTTATACTCCTCTTGGGTCAAAGAACTGTTTTACCAACCCATAGGGTTGCGCCCAGCCCTACGATACTCCAAAGTTGCAATGTTGAACTATTAGCTTATGAGGTTGTCATAGTAACTCATAGTTAGTTGTCAGAGTTGAGTATAGCGTTCTCAATCTGCGAAAACGCCATATAGAATATATTTAATACATTCTATCAACAACGTTAGTGACCCAGTTGATTGGCTAGTATGGTAATAATTTACATACTTTATTCAAAATCGCCTACTTCTCCCCAAACAAACAGCTATTCATAATAAATCTATTTTACATTCAATACGGAAGTACTAAATTTTATTTTTTACCCTAAACATCCGGTCAAAGAGCAATACAAGTTAAAATGTCAAGACCAACTCTAAATTCAAAACAATGCGTTTTCCAAAGTATGCTTTTAAACAAATTACTTTAAGTACAACACTTGATGAAACAGAAGTTAAATTGCTGCGCCGGCTTTTTCAAGTACTGGGAGGAAAGTAAAGAAACGAAAGCAGCGGGATCAGTTATAGCGTTTTCAGGCTGCAAATACGCCACTAATGGTCGGCGGGAGAAAAGAGTTCAGAAAAGTCACCTGAGTTGGGCGCTTGGATTGCCGATGCTTACTTACGACCTACTTTACCTGCACTTTTCCACTTAATTTACTCAACTTTTTAATGTTCATTTACTTTCTAAAGGTTTTCGAGAATTGGCTTCCCTTTAATTTTTAAAAGATGTTTTAAATTATTATTTTGTTAAGTAATTTTTATCTTGCTTGAATTTATTGCGTAAAACTTGTATAATTTATGAATAAGCATACAGCAGTGCTCAGAAATGAAATAAATCTTAACAATGAAATACCTCAGTGCCATAAGTTACGAGGTATTTCGATTGGGATCTTTATATTTACGATAGTATGCTATTTTTTTCTGTTTGTACAAGAATAAAGTAGAAAAAAGACAATTTAAAAATGGAAATAACTACATTTTGTTGAAAACCTACAATAATTTAAACACATTTTTACATGTGTTACATGAGATTAATTACAGTAGAACCTCGATAAGAAGACACTCAATAACACAAAAACCTTATAAAAGTGCACTTTTTAAGTTCTCTCGATACTGTAATGGCACTTAATGTCTTGTTAACACGAACCTCAATAAGAAGACTCCCTTGATAACGAGACTCTTTCCAGAATCCCCTTGAGAGTCTTCTTATCAAGGTTCTAATGTTTTATATGTTTTCCAAGACTAAAACGTTGTGCCCATGATTGAAACGACAAGTTTCATTTAAAACTTTATTAAATTAAGAACAACCTCAGACATCTTGTTATTAAGCAAACACATGAGCAAAAAGGAAAAGTTCTTTTATTATATACTATAGTAATACGATTAAACAATAAACTATTACTTAATTTTTGGCTACGCATCACTATAATAAAAAAAAACAAATTGTTTTTAATAATGAGATATATTTTGGTCTTGATTCAAAGACCATCAGTCTCAATGATAAGGTTATTAATATCTGATAACTTTATTAATGATACTGATGATGGTCTTTGAAACAAGACCGAAATTTAACTCAAAATTTAAAAAAAATTATTTTTATTATAGTGATGAGTAGCCGAAAATCAAATAATAATAAGGCCATCACGAATAAATCATACAGTCAAGAGTTAAACAATACACGTCACGAATAAAATCCTTAGAATCTGATAAAACCCATGAAATGATTTTTTGTAAAACAACATTTAAACTAGTAGGAATATCAAAAGTGGAAGAATAAAGACGGGCTTCATGAGGCTGAGGAGTGGCTCGGTTTTAACAAAAGTTACGTCATCATTTAACTCAACCAGCGATCCGCCGAGTTTCAGAGGTAGATTTCCGGCTAGATACCCGAGCAGTCAATTGTTTCCGTATGTTTGCTTGCCGTTAAAGCTGAATTTGTAGGGAATACAGTCTAAATATCAAATTCTGTCTAAATAATCGTGCTTTGGTCCCTTTTTAATATTTTTCGGAATGTAAAACTGGTTTGATCTTGACAAAAACGTATAGGCGACGGAAAAAAACTTTTCACAATTGGGTTTTTATTGGCGTTGCTTTGTGTTGAAAATTTATATTTTGATTAAAATACGTACTGTACATGAAGTTTGGTTATTATTTCTATTTCTATGTTTATATATGTATAAATATTCTAATTTAAGAAAATTATTCACCAAACACATTTAAGAAATGCGTGACTCTAAAAAGAAAGGCAAAACTGAGTTCTAAAATAACCATTTAAAACAAAGTCAGTTAATGACCAGGCTATGTTGACAGTCTACTTTTAGATGAACGAGTAGCTTAGGACAAGGGATCGATACAACACAATAGAGTATCGGGCAAGGCCTATTATGAAGGTACGGCCCTTATGGTCGACCTATTATCGAGGTAGACAGTTATTAACACTCTGGTTGGGTATTACGTTTCCTGACGTCCATTAAAGCTGTGTAATGGAGACCTTTACAACATTCTCATCAGCGTTCTAAAAGTAGTTAAATATTTGTTAATAGTCTTGTAAAGCGAATTTGAATTGGGATTCTAATCTGAAGTGTATCAGAATCAATTGAGAGACATGACGATGTTTATCTTCAAACTCTTAACTGAAACAGATCTTCAATATAGGAGTGATACTTTCCAGTTCTAAAAGCAATCCCTTAAAACCCCGAATCAAGACAACATCTTTGATAAATTGGATTGTCCGCCCCTGTAGAATGGAACGGGAAATGTGCTTGTTTTGTGAATAAATTTCTCATATTTCACTAGCCCCCTACAACACGTCGCTTTGTTTTACGCAATAACTTTTTGATTTATTGTAGGAAATTCATGACATGGTATGAAAATGTTATTGCGTTTTTTATCTCATTATACATTTTCAAAACTGATGGTGCCATATTCGATTGGAGTTTTAATTTTAAACTTATTTATGGAGTGAAATAACCATGACCTTAAGAAGAGTTTAAGGCAAATAGTTATTGCAACCTACTAAAACTGAAATATGTGCAAGAAATACAATTTCAAGATATCTCAGATACATAAATCTCTATCAGTGGTCAAGCAAATGGTGCCATAGGAGACAAACCAAAGATTGCAAGGCACACTAGACTATTTAAATTAAAAAATTAAAATTCAAAAGGTTTATTTTGTCTTCTTTTTTATTTTCATACACAATTCAAACTTCATCAAATTCTATTGGTATAAGTAGCACTACCAACATTATATCGTTATAAATGACAATAGCAGAAATTCATCAAGACGACTGTTAACTGAAATTAGTTTATATGATCCTAACAACGTACTTGGAAGATTCGATATCATCGCTGTTGTCAGATCGCCAGCGGACAAGGTTGGGTGGTGTGGAGGGCGTTACACCATCAGACTGAATCGCTAACTGGGCAACTTCAATTTAGATACTACAGCGGACTGGCCCACGTGATCTTACCTAACCTTAAATTATGTTACTAAAACCGATCTTAATCTTATAGTCAAATGTTTATTCTCAATCCTAATCTGATTAAAAAACGAATGAAGGTAGAAAATATTGCAGTAAATGTAGTGGACCGTATGGTTTAGACTTTAGTAATATGTTAGCGAAGTTAGTATATAAAACGTAAACTTTCAATCACGGCAAGAACTGTTGTAAATTATCCAGTTATTCACTCACTTAAAATTCAAATCCAGACTCGATGGGATGACGTAAAAGCTTTAAAGAAAGTCAGACATAATAATAACATTAACAAATAATATCTAAAACACGTTCTCTAAAGGATTTAAGAAAAAGTTGTTTAAATATTTTGCCGATATGAAAACACAGTTTCTAATCATCATTCATTTCAAAACTCAACATAGTAAACAAAGACCTTCAGTTATATGTTTTTGCAAGTCAGAACACTAGATGCCTCAGAGAATGAATATTAAAGTAGGTTTGACTTAAAGACTACATGTGGCTTAACCCATCCAC
Organism: Flexamia atlantica; assembly: GCA_035578135.1. NCBI lineage: Eukaryota > Metazoa > Arthropoda > Insecta > Hemiptera > Cicadellidae > Flexamia > Flexamia atlantica. The sequence continues at coordinate 58,899,711 of JAQJVK010000003.1, forward strand.
ATCACAAAACACACATCACTGGCAAGACGTCATTGACAGTTCACGTTGACATAATGTTCCAGTGTCACTTGTCACTGATTGTAGTGTGACAATGGTGCGTTGTCGACGTCAAGACCGGCCGAGTTATCTGATCTGGTGTCAACAATGGACCAGGGCCACAATAGCTTGACACGTTGTGGTAAGACCCAGTTGTCCACTAAACTACCACAAAAAACGTGAAGCCAGCGCTTCCTCAATTGCAAAATTAAATTATTTAAAGACGTTATATTAATCTCGATCCAAACAACGGTGGCATATAATGTACTTCAAATGGATTAAGTAATAATTGTCTCCTAGGTTTATCAATCAATCAATATTTCTATAAGATTTCGTGTCCTGGGAAATCTATTTTTTCTATTAGACAAAGACGGAAAGTATAATTATTACAGAATGAAGAAGCATTAATAAAAGTAAAAATGAAAAGACAAGTCATAGTGGGGTTGAGGGCGACCGAGGGAGGGTGGGTTATGACAAGACGAAAGGAGAGTAATTTGACGATGACCTTTAATGCCAGACCTTCGGCTGAGGGCTTGAATCACAAAACCTTTACAGAAGGAAGTCACTCGCTTCATTGTAAAAAATAGCTAAGAAACAATTTTCATCTCTATAACTTATGGCCTACGATTTGGGTTGGATGAAAAACTCGCTGTATCGAAACGTTAAGATATTCTCATCATATATACATTTTATTTATCATATATCGATTCTATTTTCTAACCGAGAATATGGGATTATTAATGTAAAAAAACCGCCAGCAGATGGCGGTTTTTGCATTTTTGAATTCTTCATGCGAGCATACGAATGAAATTTTAAAATGAACGTAATTATTACCAATTAATAAAATTAAAGAGGTTCCAGCAGTATAACTATTACACTTATCACATGACATTTAAAATTCAATAAAAAACTAGGCTATTAACGGCTGTTTAAAATACTATATATTAACTATTCCACTAAGTAAATTTATTCACCACTATATACAATTTTTTATTCGATATAAACTCAACCCGAGCACGCGCACTGATCTTCCAGTCAACGATCAAACAACAAAAATATAACCAATTAGTAATACGATGATCACTAAGGGAAACATAAGTTAAGCCAGCAATAACATCTCGAGGGGTAGGGTTAAGGGTTAAGCCGAGTATAATATCTCAATTATTGGCTCGGTATCAAGTCGCCGCTATATGAGTCTGTGTTGCTTTATTGCATATTTTGCCTCCCGCAGCGCCTATATTGAGCTGTGATCTGCTCCTGTGATTAAACTCTGCTCCTCATGAACCAAGATTACTTCGAGCAGTATTTATTTAGTCGCTGTTTTTATCCGTGAGGCAGAAAATCGTCTTAAGAGGGATAGTAGTATTTCGTCTGATTTAACTATTAATGAAAACAAGAATACCTGCTGTATAAAATACTTGGTTCTAAATGTAGAGTATAATTTCTAAAAATATATTATATGAAGAAGACATTGAGTGACTTTACTATTATCTAAATAACTAGGAGGCATTTAACTTAATTTAGTGAAATAAAAAATAAATTATTAAAAGTTTATTCGGCTTCGATTTTAACGTCATTACGTCAGCTTAATGGCTTAACACTCGTGGACAACAAGCAATTATTTTCACCAATCAAAACTGATTGTAGCAGCCATTAAACACGTGATTCCCTAGATTGGTGGTTTACAAGTAGAACTTCGCGGTTTTATTCGTTTCCATAAAAATAAAATTAAAAATAACGTTTATGATAACTTCTAATTATGAAGGCTAGTATTGGTATGAACATGTAAAAACGGTATCTTGGTAAATGTTCAACTCAGAACGCTCTATATTTCAATTCAGCTGAAGGAGAAAAGAAGTAGGAAATGTTTTAAATTTCAAAATCAATCCAAACAATTCACGAAATTTATCTAAAGAAATACATTAAAATTATTTTTAATATCTGCAGTAAGTACTAACATTAACTTTACATCTTTGTACAGAATGCGAAGTCTAGAGATATTTAAAGTCAATGGTACTAATAAAAACTATCGTATATACTAGTTCTTTACTATTTACTTATCCGAAATCTTCAAGTTATTGCAATGGAGATAAATTAATATAATAAAAGTATAACAATGTCACAATGGAAGTAATTAAAATACAATTTTCTACTTAAAGTTATGAGTAAAATTAATTATTAAATTATATTTCTTAGGGTTAGGGGTTACTGGTTATAAAAAATTCTCAAAACATTAAAATATTACTTGATTATATTCGAGAAAATTACACTATGATGCTTTGTTATATGCAGTTATTATTAAAAAAAAGCCCTCATTTATCACAACAAAACACGATAAATTGTGCTTTTTTTACAAGAGAAATGATAACGTTCATATAATGAATCTAGAGCACAGAGGGGTAGACTGCATAACTTATAGATAGTACTTAATTAAATCTTACTTTTTCCAACCTTGTAATACTTACTTCAGTTAAATTATCTGGTTATGAGTAGATTTTTATTAAGGTAGGCTATATGTTAAAACGTGTGACACTCTAAGCGATACGCTAAAGATTGTTTTTGTAAGAAGTGAGATATAATGAAGCAAGAGAACATTATTTATGACACAAAAATTTCACTTAAGTGTTTAATAGGGACTGCTTTATCGAGGGTTCATTACGACTTAAGCCGGCACTAAACCTGCTAAGGAGGTTACGGCGTTAACGTGATGGGATATGACCCTTGGGCCGCCTATTTATGGTTCTACGTATACATTAACAGGTCGTGATGTATTCATTCAAGATACGAAACAAAAGTAATAAAAACTAAGAGTATAAAAACGTATACTTTTAGCTTAGCTTTCAAAAAATGTTATAATTGAATGCCAATAAATCGGTTTCTGCTCAATAATAAAAGAATCACGTTTTTAAATATAAGTTAGATAAATAACTACTGCTAAGAAAAATATCTAAATTAAAAAAAATTGAGGACAAAGAAAATTATTGTATAACAATCAAAAAGCTCCAACTACATGAGCTATACAATTATGTGTAACATGCTGAAATGTATATACAGTATTTAAGCCATATAGTACAGGTATGCTTGTCCATTTTTCCGTGAAAAATTGAAAAAAAAACATCTGCAACCCTAGACAAAGACTGTTGCCGCATTAATGACTCATATGTATGATAATTACAATTCCTCAGATAACTTGCAGTAGCTATCAAACAACGATCTTACATCGGATCAGCTGGTAAATTTACTATAGACTTTAGAATGCACCTCCAACGCTCTGTAATCGGTTGATGGGTTCATCATAAACCGCTACATAAACTAATTTTGGGATTCCATTGAAATAAAAGACATGACAATGATGTTAAGTTGTTGTTAATTTTTTGTTGTGATCAAGTTATATTGTTATATAAACTGTTGTTTATGCTTTTTATAGCATTTTCGTTTTGCTGTGTGTAGTTTTGTGGTTTTTGTAGCCTGTGTAGTTGCTGCATAATTATTGTACTTATATTTTACTACAAAAGTTATTTTATTTTGTTCGTCTTCATAATGAAAAACTCATACAGTTTTACACTGCTCATGGAGTTGGTGGTGTAACTTCTAATGTAACGAGTAATCACAATTCACTATGCAATTGTGTTCTTAGTGTGCTATTTTATTGTAAAATGATATTTTATTACACTGTTGTATATGACTGCCTCAATGTACAATTACCAACTTATCCCTTCATCATTATAATTTTTGATTAGTAATAAACGAACTGTAGTTTAAGGTGATTGAATTGTATAATTCTATCTTTTTCAGTATTCTTGATGTACCTACATATGAAATTATATTGATCACTGGAATATAAAGTTAAAAATAAACTAAGATTATAAACCAAATTTTGTATGATCAGTGTAAAATATGGAAACGACGACGGCGTTTGGACATACTGTTCATAGTCTTCATGTTTTTAACATGTAACATGTTCATATTTCACATGCAATAGTTTTTTACTCACGATAACTCGAACTTATTATTCCTGGTACCTGCAAGAAAAATCAAAGTGTTAACTTTGAAAGCATCGTACAAAGATTGAAAACAGAACATAAAACACAGTTTAAAGTCAGTTGAAGTACAATATGAAAATAATTAATCGATTGAAAAAAACTCGTGCTATCCAAGAAGAAATAGAGAACATAGAAAGAAATAAATACCGATTGTAAGAACACATCGTACGTTCTGCGCGTCATAAACTTGACGGCCGACTTTTTACACCGGCGTGCTTCGCAGCTAGTGAGCTGTTGCGGCGAGTGGTTGTTTTGCCCTATTTCTTTGTCATGTTTAACTTCTGATTCAGGAAACATATCAAGTTTATTTTTATTGGTTACGTTTAGAAAAACTACAATGACCATTGTCGATTTTCTGCAAATTGACATATAATATGACCGTGAGAACATAAAATATATAACTGAATATGACCGTGAAAACATAAAATATATAACTAAATATGACCGTGAAAACATAAAACTGGCTGTTAATTTATATCGTATTGAATGTAATTAAGTACAGAGTTTAACTTGGCTGACGGTTACTTAGTATATATGACATTTTTTATGAATAGGTAAATATATTTTTAATTTCAACAAAATACCTCATGCACCTTTAACAAACCTTGCTGCTACCTTAGAAAAACATCAAAACTTTTTTAAAGTTGTTAAAAAGATACTGAGAAACCTCACATATCAGATAAAACTTTTCATTCAAGTCTAAAATCAATCACTGTAAATCCCCTATTCAACTTGATGAATCGGTTTTCTCAAAACCTCACAAGGGCGCAGGAAATGTGGTGTTTCGATTGTGAATAAATTTCTCATATTTCAAAATAATTCCCTGATTCCACAGTATCTCTGCTCTTCAAGTGCTACTTTAATGGTGTCCGTGCGTCCTTACCTTTGGAACATGGTGATATAATATGTTATTTATCACTCGTAACTAACATTAACACGTATGCTATGCATATTTTTATAGGTGTTAACTTTCATAAATCCAAAAGAGACACTAATACATCTATATTTTTATCTTTTTACTATTTATTATCAATTGTATTACGTATTTAGGGATAGAATGACAACAATGAGTAATAGTAGATGTCAAGTCCGGCCTAGCTGTTGGATATTACACGGTGCCAACAATGGGCCGGGCTACAATGGCCTTCTGGGTCGTGGCTTAACAGGGCACCACAATGTAGGCGGCAATAATGTAGGTTTACAGTAATAATAGGGGACATTTAATGTGTTGTTTAACAAAAAGAACTTGAAGATTTTTTAAAGATTTTTTTATTAAAGGGACTTTCAAAGATAAAAAGGCATTGCATAGGCCTAAAAGAAAAAAAGTTAACTAACATGTTTCATTCAGGGCCGGTAAAAGGGGGACGGGGGGCACATGCGTAGGGGCCGGAATCACACGAAATAAGTAAAAAAAGGTCATCAGGGGCCCGGGCTTTGCAAATAAAAATCTTGGTTTTCTTATTAGCAATAGCCTGCAAGACAACAAAGTGTACATTGAACTATAATATCCAATAACAGAATTTATATATTTCAACATACTTTGTTGTTAATTATGCTTGAATTTAACATACTTTGTTATATAAGAATACAATAGATTAGGTGAAATATATATTGTCCTTATAATTGTACATTCACTTTACAGTTCCCTAAACGCTATATTCAATAGGTTAATAAATTCAAAAGAAGGGAAAGAATAAAAGATATAAATTAAGACATCGTTATTGAAGCAAGCCAAATTCAATTTGTAAGCTTGTAAACGTACATTATTTTGTGAAGATGATGTTTCATTGTCATCATAAAATAACGATATTAGAAATTACATTAATGAAAGTAATAAAACAGCTCCGGTTTGAATTAAGAGCTAAACTCCCGATATTGTTATCATTAGGGTCGAATTGCACAATAAAATACCGCACTTTACCACTAAAAGATGGATGAACATCTGGGTGTTCCAGGGAAAAGAAAGTGGTAAAAACCTAATGGATGAATAACAGCTGCGGTATTATGGCTGTAATGAAACGTTTATTAGATCGTTTCCTACATTTACGTATCCTCGAAATAAGTTGTTTTATGAATCTTAGTTTAATTTGAAACGGATCATTTTTACTATCCTGACTCCGCAAATTCACATCAGGTGGAACATTAAACGGAATTATCTGTTTATTAAACTGTAAAATAACTCGTGCGTGAACCCCTTTACACTGACACTAAAGTTATGGTGCTAAAATAAAGTATTTTAAACGATTTCGCTCTTAAAATGTTATTTTAAGTACCTAATAAGAAATTCATTGCTTTTATAAAACCGACCGACTGAACGAACTAGAACAACCAATTTCTTGTTGAATAGTAAAATTAACACTCTTTTTCCTAGTCATGTTGGTTAACTACCGGTAAACTTTCACGATTTTATTTTTACTACTGTCACTAATACAGATGTAGTGTTACTCGCGCTTTGTACTCTAACAATACTTTATCTAGTTGTCTAATAGTGTATGAATTAATGATGTTCCATATCGACAGGTCGATGTTAGATAGCAACAAGATTAATTAAGGACCATTGCCAAGCTCTGTAATCTTCATACAGAGTTTCGCAGTATTTTGTTCTAATATAATAAAAACAATTACACAATATTGTCTTCTTAGTATTATCTTGTTAAAGGTCATTATACAGTTTTTTATCCACATTATAACAAAGATATTTTCTTTCTGTATTAACACTAAAACGTAAATCAAAAAATTTATTCTCTCTGTATTAGAACAAAAAGTAAATGAAAATAAATCGAATGCCTCTAATATATCTTGAAAGAAAGATAAGAGCGAAGGACAAAAGAACACCCAAAGAAACTACGAAGAACAGCAGACATAGGATAAAGGATTGATGGTTCATTCTAGATGTGTCCGGTTCAAATTGGGACGTAAAAGAACCGCAAATGTTGGACTGAGAAATGAGGACATCCAAACCCTAAAGAAATATCAGACTCCTTATCATAATAAAATCTGGAGATTGGTAATCTCTTATTTCTGCACGTCCCCAAATTTTTTGTAAAGAAAATTACATAATGAATTCGTAAGTTTCATTTGTGTAACAAATATGTTAAAATGTTCTGGTAAATGATTCTTGCCTAATTATTCTGGAAAATGATGTTGGTGTGATTGGTATAACTCCAAATAAAATTACTTAAATGGAAAAAATCTGATATTATTATATTTTATACAAACGGTGACTTTGTTTCATATTGAATTACATCAATAACACTTTTTTCTTTTATATGAAGTAAAAGTCTTCTTAGATTCTCTTAAATCAACCAAATCATTTCTTAATGCTTTTTGTTCTATAATATCTTAAAACAGTCCAAGCATTTTCGTCCTCGACAACAACGATCCAAACAATGAACATTCCCAATAAACAAATAAACTTAAATATTAAATCCGTACAAAATCTGAAGTCTCTTTCGGTAAATAATTCTTTTTTAAGCGCGATCAAAGTCTTTGGTTGAGGCTTCAACGAATAAAGAGTTTGGGCATTTGAATAATAAATGCCAAAACGCCACCTGACGTTGAGAAGAAAAGCAGTTGTAACAGGTTGATGGTCTTGTAATTGAAGTTAAAGCGGGGAATTAAAATCTTATAAGGCTCAATCTTAATTATCCTCTCTCTCTGGTTAAAACATTGTTATAATTATGTTACCAGTCTTTCTTGCTTATTAATTTATTACTTTTAAATTAGATTATTGCAATAAATACAATTATTTACTAAATAATCTACATCAGTATCTTAGATTAGATAGGACTAACGTTTACCTTATCACCTTATCTCGTACCTTAGAGAACGAGATGAGGTAAATTCAATGAATATTACAGTTGAAAAAAGGTTACATATGTCTTCAATTCACTCGTTATCTGTTTGAATTCCAAACAGATTACGACAGTGAACTGACGACAGTTTAAGATATGTAACCTTTTTTAATTGACAGTATCAATTCAGGAGTCTAATAAAGAACATGAGTATTCCTTCTGGATATTTACTTTTGATGGTGTAAATTTTATATACACAAATGTAATTTTTTAGGAATTTGTCCACTTATGAAGCCAAACTCATGGCCAGTTCAAACACCTTGGCTCCTAACGTTATCACACAACTTTCTGTTTTAAGGAAAATTTACAATGACGAAAATGTAACGATGGGTTTGAATTGCATTACTAACAGCAGCCAAGCAACAAATGCGCGCAACGTATATTATGGACTTGAGCACTTGAGGCACAATAAACAATTCTCAACATAAATTAAAAAATCAGATTCACATAAATGTGTAACGTTCGTTACACATTGATAACCCCGTCTAGATAGCGGTTCCAAGATAAGATGATTACTGAGGTAGCACCCAAGACAGCCTCATAAAGCGGGAAGCCAGAGAAATGGGGTATAAATTGGATTGTGGGCGCGCTGGGGTAGCGCGGGAGCTTGAACATTTCCCCTACAACCCCTCGCAGGCGAAACCCATGCATGCGATGCATTTTAGAACTAAAAAGGGTTGTTGGAGAAAATAAAGGTGGAGGGTTACATTGAAACGTTAAGGTAACCCGCTTTAATAATTGTTTGAAGTTGAAATTTAAGAAGCCGCAGTTGATAATCAGCGATCATCTAAGAAAACTGTTATCATATTGGATACAATTTTATTTTGTGTATAACTGTTTTGGTCACAAAGCAAACACTTGATTAAACCAGTCTCTTTTACCCGTCTTTCTCTTTATGTCCTGTAAAGATATACACCTGGGGTTTTGAAAGCACTACTTAAAAGAGTTCGTACAACCTTACACGGTACGCGGTGGACTATATACGTGTGTTTCGTGTATTTTCGCTCATGAAAAATTATTTACTAACTTTATTATTTAATCAAAAGTGGTTTTATTTCTTGTAAAATGTTGGGGTTTCTATGTGGGAGGCCGCTCTCTTGAGCAACTTAAATAAATGAATAGGCTTGCGAAGATAAATGGCATTACTGTATAAGACTCTCAACAGAAATCCCTAAGTACAGCAATACTCAATACCACCATTACTGTAAATATGAATAAATATACATATAAATATGTGTGCTGACTTAAAAATTCAATAAGGAAAAAGTAAAGTTTGGTAGTAGAAATAGCAATGGTGCGTGGCATGAAATATATGTTGAAAATAACATTCACTATCAACAAAGGTCTAAGTTTTAATTTATTACCTGCTGCTTTGTATAAACAATAATGAAATCTCAGTTTCGCATGAAAATTCTTGGGAAAAAGGTTCCTGAATTACACTCGACAGTGTAAAATAATTAAAAATACCTAAAAAAACCACTCAAGTCGTCTAATAATGAATTTTTAATTATTATTCGTTGTGAAAAGTAACTAATACTGAATAAATTATTTAACAATTTCCTGATAAACGTGAAATGATTAATCACTATATCTTTACGCTTGTTGATCTGGAAATACGAACAACTTAATGAAGATAAATTTAAACAAGAGAAGAGTTTAATTAAGATATAATTTTATTTACCTTAGGAACAATATTACTTGAATGAATCCCTCAGTCTTTTTAAAGCTAAAATATGAAAGGTAAATGAAGCAATTAATTCGCACTTCAAAACGTATATTTAGGTGGATTAATTGGCTATCATTTTATAGAATTTTAATTACCATACATTTAATGGTACATACAATGGTATGGTTACATACAATTTAATACATTCAACAATGCATTTGGTTAAAATATTGAAAAACTCTTATTGCACGGTTTACACACAACAATTTAGCGTAACAATATTAAAACAACCGAAACGTTTACAACTGCTAAGAAAACGAATCAAACCTGATTCATATTTAACCACGTCTAAATAAAGTTTTGGCACTTGCAGGGATATATGTATTGCTAACATGGTTTTCAGTTATCAATTGTTTATATTAATATTAACATGGTTTATATTAATATCGTTTTACACACAATAATTTTAAGATACAATATTATAACAACCGAAACGTTTAGAATTGCTTAGAAAACGAATCAAACCTGACTCGTATTCAACCACGTCTAAGTAAGGTTTTACCGTTTGTATGGATGAACGTTTTACTAACATGATTTTCAGTTATCAATTGTTTATATTAATATTAACATGGTTTATATTAATATCAATTGTTTCGGAAGATAAGTTTTACTGATATAAATTAGTATTTTTACACATTGAAGAAATTTTTTATCGAGTGATATCGTGAATGTGTTATCAAAATCCAAAGCCCAGCCTTGTCAATATCTGTATATCCCGTCCTATGACTGATGTAACACAATATGAACGCAAGAATGACATTTTACCCTTTGTAACGTTGAAACACGGCTCACTTAAAGTGAGATTTGAGATTAAATCACACAGAGATGGTTCCAATTTTTGCATTTTACTCGTTTTTTCTAAAATAGCGTCATCTGTCTAAAATTTTACTACATCTATTCGGGAATTCATCTTGGAAATTTGGTAGTATTTTCTTAATTTATATTTACTAAGTAATTAAAACCCATTTTTGGCTGTTCCTTCGACGGAATCGGAGATCAGGCCTAAAACGAGTGATATTGGCATAAATATAGCACGATGGCCACTTTTAGATACTTTTCTAGGTGACCATCATGATAATTTGCAATTCATGAGCAAAAAATAAATTGGGAAAAATATCAAACATGCGACAAACATTCCGCTTTTTTAACATTACTTAAACTGTTAGACGAAACACACAGTTAATAAAGGATATACCTCGTCAAAATAATTAATGGTCACTAACACGAAGACGTCGACGAGAAAATGATTGATTCGTGCGAGCCAAAAAAAATTGACGGGAGAGAGAAATGTTTGTTTCTTACGACAGTAGTCGGGTAAGTGATTTATAACAGCGTGCGATCGAGACAAGAAGGTTGATAAATTAGATATCTGAGGGAGCCGAATGGAAAGCGACTTGTATGTGGCTCGGGCATAAATCCACAATATCTCAAACCTACTCCCCCACTCGCTTTGTTCTATGCTATAATGTTGTGATTTATTGATATTAGTCAGACCAGATATGTGGGCGATATGTTTGCTTCCATATAACGGTTTCTTGATTTCGTATTTTTTTGTAACTTGATTTGTTTTCTATTTCATCCGACGAAGAAATACCATGTAGAGAGAGATGTATTTTATGTGTTGAGAAATGTTAATCCAGAAAGATATAGAGAAGACAAATGTCTGTATTTTTATTAGCTAAAATAAACACAAAGAACCAAAAGGAAACATTGTTAAAACTTAAAACGCACTGAATTGCTTGCTATGGGCATCCACCTTTAAGAACGTGTTGCGTCCCTAGTGTATAGACCACTTTACAGTTTTTATGAACTGAGTAAGAACCGTCTCTTTAGCCCAGGCTGGTCAGTCGGAAAAATGCTAAGTAACGTCCGCCAATGTTAAATGTTAAATGTAAATTGAAAGTTATGAGTGTAGTGTAAATATGTTTTTGTGTAAAAAGTAAATGGCACAATCAATCCGGCAGTGCTAGTCAAAGTTGCAGGCTTCAAGTATTCAAGTACTTCTAAGCACGGTATGGAAATGGGAATTTTCTTGGAGAGCATGACCCATTAGAAACCACTTGTACTGTAATGTCTTTTGACCTCGGTATTGTAGCTTAAAAGTGATAGTTTTGTGTAAGTGCTGTTGCATGTACTACTTGTTGTTCAAATTACAAGCCGATGTTGCTAAATAATATTAAATGTCATGTGAAAATGTGTATTTTTTACATACAATTTTTCCAACAATGCATGGATTTTAAAAATGGTAACAAATGGATGGATGCAAAAACGTGCGTGAACTTCTGCTCACTGAAAATTAAATATTAATATCAACGTGAATATAATTTGTTGCCCACGCATGCTAGCAATACGACTGCAATATTATAGTTTTTAAATAAAGGCTTTTGGACAGTATGCTAGAATATGTCCACTAATGTTCAACAATAAAACGGCTTTAAGTGGAGCGAAGAAAGAGCTATTTTAACAAAATGTGTTGCAAAGTCTTCCAAAAGATTGCAATGAACCCGAATACATCCTACTTAGAAAATTTTGTATTAAAATCATGTATAACAAAAAGTAAATAATGGAATTTAAACCTTTGGCCTAAATTCAATTACACAATATGGCAGCATCATCCGTTCAGATCAACATTACCAAGCTATATATTCAATGACATTACTCGCTGTTACAGAACAACGATATCGCGCTCGCACCTCGACTGCACCGCTAGTGTAGTGGTATCATGCAAGATTCCCATTCTTGCGACCCGGGTTCGATTCCCGGGCGGTGCATCATGTTTTTTATGATGCTTTTTACGAAGACATTTAAAGTTTAAATATTTACAGTTTGTAAAGGTCACGTTTAAGAGCATAAACCATCATCGGAGGGTTATTGTTTGTTTAACAGGTTTTGTCACTGCTTTAAAAGAGAAAATGCTTTAAAAGAGTCGACATTTGAAGTGCAGACATGAAACATCCAATTGTGGGTGGTGCTATAAACTGTACTGATATGTTGTAATATTCTAAAAAAACCAAGAACTTATAAAACGATAGTAGAATTTCTTGAACCATTGATGGATTTTCATATTATTAGTTTCAAGCCGAGGTGAAAGCAAATACTTACGTACTGAAAGCCCCATTCTTCGAGTAAAACGTGTTTAATACGAGTAATTTATGCAATATCTTAGAGGAAGTACAATTTTTTGGAGGAAATTTAAGACACATAATATCTTAACAATACCTTACAGAACGATTAGTTAAGTAATTTCTATTTAAATGCGATATCTAAATAAAAACACATTGTATGAAATAATAATGTGATTTATTTGTACATTCAACTCTATTATAAAACGTTCATTAATTGTGAAAAAAGTATACATACGGGTATGGAGAGTAATAACAACTTCGTTTGATAGGATCTTTACGCCACGTAATAGACTCACAATTAATTGTAATACGAGGAAAAAAGATCAGTACTCAGAATATCACAAGCTTTCTAAATTTGAACAAAAACTTAAGTATGCAGGGCTAAAGTTCTTTCAACTTCTACCGCCTAGCTTTCAAAACATACAAAAATTCTCAGTCTTTAAAAAAGAGCTTAAACTTTTTCTGGTGAAACAGTGCTCATATGACATTGAAAGTTTTAAAAATAAAAGCACTACATAATCTCCCAGCTCTATCTCTTCCTCTTTTCTCTTTTATCATATTAAAAAAAAGCAAGGGAAAATTGATTCCTTGTCTAGCACCATGGTGCTGAAAGTAGTGACTCACTTTTGTGAGCACTTTGACCTGTCCAACTCTCTGCAAAAAAGGGACACGGATGGAATCTTCAAGTATGCAAGTATGCAAGTAAGTAGACCCATTGAAGCAAGGGCAATAGAAAAAAAAGAATGAAAAATATAAACCGTCAACGTCACCAAGGGTGAATCTAAGAGCCACAATAAGAAATAGAGAAGGAGACAGACAGAAAGAAAGGACGTAAACCGGGTTTATAGCGAGGGTTTACGGCGGAGACTCCGTCCTCCGGGCCGCGACAGAGATTGCGGCCTGCAACTGTTAACACTACCGCCCTGGAGGATTTTATATTCAAAAAAAAAGAAAGGTTTCTTCAAACGTTTCTAATTTCTTAAAAAATACTCGATTATTTTCTAATACTATAAAGGATTTACTTTGAATATTGTGGCTGACTTAGGGTGCATAAAAAAACTAAATTTACGTTTTTAAGTTTTTGTTTATTAACATAAACAACAAAGTAAATTGATCCGTGCTCATCTTTACTCGAAGATTATTAAGATTTGGTATTATTTATCGGTAGTTTTGGGGTAAATAAAAATAAATATATTAAAAGAGGTGTTTTATGGTTAAAATGTTTAATTGGGCTCAAAACAATGTCGGAACAAACTTGATTTTAACTTAGGTCGCAGACTTTCCTTAGTCTGTGCTTATGAATTTTTTTAGTGGTAGACGGCCAGTCTTTAAACACTTTTTTACTTTAAGAGGGTTCCCTACCAACAGCAGTTTTCGTTTTTCTGCGACACAAGCGGCGACATTTGGAACTGCGGCTCCGTAAGAGCCAATGTTAAATTTGTACACTTTTCGCCGCGCAAGCCGGTGCAGGGGTAAACGCGGTGTCATTTAGCGCCTCCAGTTCTTTAAATATAAGTTATTCGGATATAGCATTCTAAAGATAAAAAGTTGCAGAGTGTTTATTTCTTCTCCAAAATCGTTCATGCTCACTCATTAAAAAGATACATGGCGTTAACGTTGGTCAACTTCAACAGAATGTATCTTTAGAATACGTTAACATGAGCGATTTTGGGTTAGCAATTAACATTCTAAAACTCTTTATCTTTGAAAGGCTATGTGAAATTAAATTTTATTTTGAAAACTGTAGGCGCTAAATGACACTGCGCGGAGCGTGTTTTAGGCATGTTTTGGAGTAGGTAGGGAACCCTCTTAAGATTAAGTACAGCGAAACTTCGCAAGAACATGTTAGAACTCATACTAAAATGAAATATACATAGCTTTCTAATTTTAAAACAAATAAAATAATTTAATTCCCAAAACAGAGGAGCAAATAATTTAATGAATATATAAACCCGAATTAAACATTGCAAGGGTAATTTTTAATTACAAAACAATTTACAAGCCATTCCGACCGAAGGCCAGCGGTATTTAGGTGCAATATCGTTATTGCCATGTCAAAAGTAAAGTTAATATTGCGCTCATAACTTTATATTACAGTTGAGTCCAACTGGGAGGCGAAGAACAATACAAAAATAATAACAGGGCTTGTTACACCAATGTTATTTTTACTGAAGTTGCCTCGCTGAAAATTTTTTGCAAGAACATTTTTTGTTGTGTTGTTCGTTAATTGTGAAATGTATATATATTATGTGTTATGTATGTGAAATGTATGTATGTATGTAAAATATACATAAATTTTTAAAATATAGATATTTGAAGACCTTTTATACAATTAGGCAGGTTAGAGTTGTAATTGGGCATTGAATGATGTTCTAACACTTAACAATTGGTGACTCAAATGATATTTAGGTTATGGACTTTTTTTCCAATAGAGTTGCTCCTCAGCAGTAATAAGAAGTATTAATTAAATAAAAGTATCAATTATTTCAAACTCCAGGAAAAATTCAAATAATAAGCCAGGAAAATTTCAAACTCAATTGCTTGAACATTATATGACTCGCCAAATTATGTAGCAGCTACTTTAATTACTTTCTAAAATTTCAAAATGTTTTCTTAAAACATATAACCTGTGATTACATTATTTAAGTCTTCTGTGTAAATAAATGATGCAGATTAGCAATTGGATCATTCTTTGCCTGCACTCAAACATAAAATAGAAAGGTATATGTTGTATTCTTGTTATTACAAATACAAACTTGCTCAAAACCTGAGATCCTTCTTTCAATGATAAAAAGGCATTTTCAAACAAAATTCAAGAGAATTGGCATACTGTATTTTAATCACAATTTTTCGTCAATTAGTTGATAGTGTTTAAGTGGATTTCCTGAAGCGATAGATTTTAAGCAAATTCAATGTCGAAATTGTATTAACGTGCAAAATTATTAAAAAAAATAAACACTTAAGATTTTATGAGAGGGACGAACAGTTTTCCTCTAAATCCCTAGTCCAAATCACTTTTTATTGGTAGCCCTTAAATCCTTGGACTTGTGCTTGATCCTTAGAAAATGAGGCTCGGAAAACAGTACCACAAAAAATATTTAAATGTATCAAAAATGCTTTCAACCAAAAACGACGAAAAACAGTGATAAACAGATAACACTATATCCTTTAATATATTTTTCATTGCTCCTAAGAGAAATTTACATCACGGTAGTTATTTAGGACTAGGAAGTGCGTCTCTACTGTCTTGAAATTACGCCATAACGTGATATGAGGAAAATTCTTCGCAACTGGCACTGTACATTATGCTATTGAGCAATATATCACGCTATTTAATATATATGCGTCTTTTCCAAGGACTGCTCTTTATTTACATAAAATTGATTTTGAGAATCTCATGATACACCCGCTTACAAGATTTCCTTTGAAACAATTTTTACGGTAAAAACGAAATGAAAACATTTTTACAAGCATTTTCTCGTAGCTAGCCATGCCTGTTTATGTTTCTCACACGGTAATCACGGAAATCGATCAAGAATTAAATGTGTGGTTGAGATTAATAAGCTCATTAGGTTACATTAGGTAGGCAAGTAAGGTTACACAGTAGAATCTTCAATAATGTTTTCGCGAATGCTAAAGAAAAATACCAAATTGTCAATATGTATTTTAAAAGGAGAGAGTGTTGGAGAGAAGGAGAAAGAGATGCCGTTAACACATTTTAAACCTATAATAGTATTTCATGTGCGTACCAACATATGTTTAGGGGATGGTCTTTGTTAAAAAAATAGTTCAAGGATCAGACAATGAATACCACGTTTTCATGTATCTTTTGTCCTAATATTTTAAAATCATGTCTTTGGGTGAACGCTATCAACTTAAAACTACTACTTAAAATGCATCACTGAATGAAAAAAAACAAACAGGAAAACCCTATACGATAAACCGCAACAATAGGTAATATATAAAAACTCTGATGTCACCATAAACTAATTTAGAAACCGAAACCGAAATGCGCAATTTCAAGCAAACTGAATGTAGCTGAACGATAAGTAAGAAGTTATAAAATATTGAGATTTTTAATAATTTTAGGGCAATCAATCTATGACACGACCAATAGGGCAAATTCATTACTAATTACCATCTCATTCACGCTTCATTTAGTGGATTAAGGTTGGGTTCCTCTGTTGGAAATCCCTTTTTTACTATTTCTTACAACAATTTTTATATGTGAACTTCTAAAAATAATTCTTTTATCCATTCCTTGTAACTTCTTGTTTTCTTGCTATGAATTAAAAATCAAAACAAAAATCAATATTGACAAACAAATTATAAAATGAGATCCAAGGTAAACGAACAATAAATATTAAACTGCAGTATTGCGTCTTTCCGTTTCGAAATTATTGAAATATATTTACAAAATGATTATCAGTAAATGATATTGCAGATTGGAATCGGAAATATACTGTTAGAAGCTGTGTTTCATGTAACGAATTCGTAAAGATGAGAATCTAATGATAAGTAACATCTGGCGACCGGGGTGGCTTCTTAATGTTAACGATGCAATGTTTACAGATGCCCATTGTTCTTTTATAAAGTTGCTCGCTTTGAATACTACAGAAATTTGTAAAAACTGTTTTAAACCTAGAACACACACATTTACTATATGTGTGGTAACATTATTTTTTATAACCATAACCAATCATTGTTTCATATACAACATTGAGGGACGTTTTAAATTGGTTTCTAGACTAAAAATCATTCTGGGTAAAAATTATTTGATAACACCTTTTGGTTGATGGGTAGGAACTGTTATTTTATTTTATAGGACAATAATTGTATTGATTACTACCAAATGGTTGTGCCATTATTTTTTAATAACATTCAGCTAAACACGATGAGTGAAAACACACTTTCTGTTTTCTACCACGGGTTTGAAGTCGTCACGAGTAGTTGAAGAAGTTTGCTCAAACGTATGATCCGTTTCGAGGATTTTAAGAATCAAGAGGCTTAGTAGCAGTTATATAACCTTTTTTCGCATCAAAACAAATAATTATAGTTTATTTACTTTATTCATTGTGGCCTCAGCCAAGGTACTGTCGATGAGACGGTTATGGTTAGTGGAATAGGAAAGGTAGATTTAATTACATTACAACCTAATCCTTATAACGCAACTAGTTCACAAACATTTCGTCGGTGTAAAATTAATGCATATACATACTAAGTAACGTGGCAATTTTATGAGGAACGTGTTATGTGAGCGTGTCGTCTAATAATTAGAAGTAGCTGGATATTTGAAAACTATTTGTTAGGATTCTAGTTTTGATTGTTACAATTAATTGTTCAACATAACCCTTTTTTCCTGTATTGAAGGCGTTGAGCAAACAAAAGTGAAATGATGGATTGTCACACACATGTAAGGCGTGTCGTCATTTACACATAGTTATCGGTCTCTTGTCATCAAACAACGGTGTTGACAGATTAACAATGTCGTCGTAATACGGAGTGCTATATCTCCGGGACACATGTTACAGATATTTTTAAACCTAGTGAAGAAAGTTTTCAAGTTTGGATTATTCCAATCAAAAGCGGTAGATATTTTGTTTTGGGTGAGAAAAATAATAATTTTGGCAAATTAATACAAATTAATTGAATTATATAATTTGAAATCCTTCCAAATACAAATATCTGACTGAAACCGGTTTTTCTGGTAAACACCTTATCTTTAATATGTGCCTCAAGAGGTACTGTAAACACACGAGGAGAAACATTTTTGCAGGTGTTGCAAAGATAAGTATAAATTATATAAAATATATATATATCTTTAATAAAGGAATCGCAAATTACTATGGATTGTTAATGAAAATGTATTAGAGAGAAACTAAATATAGTCGTGCACTAAGGAAGGTAAAATTTACTGTAGAGAAATTAGGTTTTATTTGCTTTCTCGAAGGCACATCATTGACGCCGTCGCACCATAGGAAGGCCTTCTTCATTTCCGTCCCATTTCTTTATTCGCCCTCTACCGTAGAAAGCGTGACTGTCGGCTTAGTTTGTCTTCAATCATTAGTTTTTTCCAGCCAAGCAGATTTCACTTTCACTGCACTTTTCCAATTGTCACGACCTGAGTGTGTCGTGGATATAAAAGAAAGTTTGTACTGAGTTAATGAAAGCTTGGCTTGCATATTTCAAAAACATATGCAAGCCATATTGTACTGAGCTATTTGCTATATAACAATATAGCAAATATATAGCAAATAGCTCATCAAAACGGGTTGGGTCAGGTTTTTATGACTGCATGGATTAAAATAGTTTCCTCAATCTTATGTATTAACCAGCAAATTTTATTTAAGTTTAATTAAAACGTCTGTAATAAAATAAGTTTCTAATTTTTCTTTTTTATTGAATATATCCTTTTATTGCTCCTCTCAACACATGGACGAGTTTGAAATTGTAGAGGATCTAAAAACTCTTAGGCAGAGCTTTTTCTATTTATGTTATGCTATATATTTGTTTGAATAACAATATTTATCATGTGATTTAATTTTTAAAACCTTCTTTATATATTTGTTACGTCATATTTAACCGAAGACTTACTGATATCAAAATATGAGAGCTTTAGTTTACCAGTTAATTGTTCGTAAGCAGCTGCGAACATTATTAATTTTCATTTGATGAACGTTTATGTATCCTAAAAAGTAAGTAAGTGGTAAGTAAGTGGTGTAGTAAGTGGTAAGTTTATGTTTCCGGTTGGTAGCATAAGTATTTTTGAACGTAATTCATTTTTATGTCTTTTTTTAATTAAAAACAATCTGTTTTGCCCATTTCAAGTCATATTCAAAAACGCCCAAATAACAAAGATATACAAACCTTATCATTAAAAAACAAAACTTTCTCACTTTTACACATATAAATACTCTTCTTTCAACACATATATCTAATTAGTTTCGAGAGACTGTTGTCGCCGACACAAGCAACTTAAACAACTTCCTCGCGCGCACTTAATGAGAGTATTACAAACGTGATTCTCCCTTTGGAGCGTTTCCAGTGGGCGCGGGGCGCGAGGAGCGGCACAAGGAAAGGCCTGGAGATACAATTTGGGTCCACAAAGGGGCACAAAGGCCGCACGTCGTCGGCCGCCCTCATATTACCTCCCGGGTTAGTTACTCTAGGCCTTAGTCAATGGAGGTGTGTTTTAATTCAAAATAAATTCATAATTAAATAGGCTTTTCTATGCAAAAAGTTCTTTATCATTGTTCAAGTATCGAAAAATTAAAATAATTGTTTTTTTTAAGAAGTCGTGACAGGTCTCACGCCAGAAGGATGGTCAATCGAGACGACGTGGGATGAAAGGAATGAATGAAATGAAAGATAGTTATTGTTTGAGTATTTGTTTACAATGTTTTCTGAGTTTTTTGGATTCAATAATTATTTTGATGGTCCCGACTCTGATAACATCATAGTTTTTAGAATTTTCTTGCTCAAGAAATTGTGCTAGTTCTTCGCCTTTTCGAAAAAATAATTAAAGTTATTTTTTATTTTAGAGCTATTCCCGATATGAATACGGGAATACTGTAATTCAGTCGGTTTAATACTGTAATTCATATTTCTATATAAAACAAATTCACTTAATACAGTCTCAGTATTTATTTTATTTGTCTGTAGTTTAGTTATTCTCTGGCAGGTAAGGTAAACTTTATTTATCTTTTTTTACGTTATTAGCTTTTTTGTAAAATTTATCGAAATACAAGCTTTGAGTTATGTTGTCAGCACATGTCGGATGTGGGATCGAAGAGCAGTGCTACCGGAATATGCTCAGTGTTTATCATTGTACACCTAATCCATCCGCAATGCTGCTACCATAAAGCGACCGCTTTAACAGATTGCTGCAATAGTTCCATCTAAATCTACAGTTCCTTTTAAAAACTAGTATAAAAATTCAGGACTACATAAAAAATTGTAAAGCTTACGATTGGGAAGTTTAACGTTGTTAAAATTTATTGTTCTTAGTTGATACTGCACAACTAAAAACTCAGTTTTAGTTTTATTTCAGTATTTAACTATTGATCATAATGGCTTATCGAGCGTTAAAATAAATAATGATTCGGATAATTTTTCGAATATTTAATAGTGCGACAAAACTTGCTCAAGGACGGAAGTTTGGAATGTGGATTACAATAAGCCGTGTACATTATCGTAGCCCCAGAAGAGTGTTTGTACAAGCAATACGAGATAATTCATGCCACCCCTAACTCAAACTAATTTATACCAACACTTGAAAGGACTCGACTTGTGAGTAAGGAAATATTTCCCATGACGTATTTTTGAATAACTTTATGAAATACTTGCATTTTCATGTGAGGTTTAGTAATTTAGTACTTTTAATACCGGTACTTTATACTGCAATAGAATATTAAGCTACTAGCCCCGTAAGTACTATTTTACCGTACGAGCAAATTATTTCCCGCGCGAGCCGCTAGGCAATTGCGGAATTTTCATGCGATAGGTAAAAATTACCGGGCATGTGACGTACGATACTTTACATCATACTTCCTCAGAAAAATATGTTTGCTAATCATAACGTATTCCTTACATAAACTATTACGGCTCTAAATTCTTCAAACCTAGCTTACAATAAACAAAACATTTGCTACTGCTACCATATAAGTGCTGCTAATAAATTCCTCTTAGGTCACCAAAAAACATGCATTAAACTTCGGTTTACTGCAATCAGCTGATTGTTCTAATTTTTTACCTCCGTTTCCTTACCGTGCAGTGATCGGCGAAGAGTAACTTTCCAGATAAGATTAACGCACAAAAAACAGATGTTTCTGTGTAGTATGATGTAAACTATTTGTAGAATTGAGCACGAGGTACTTCCTTGATAAGCCAAACATGAGGTTTAAAATGAATTAATAAAATTCAAAATATATTGCAGGTAATGTTTTAGAATTATTCATGAAATCTTTAGAGGTAGATTAGAAAAACTGCTTCATATTGCTTGTTGTGATAAATTAATTGTTTATATTTACTGGGTCAGGTTAATGTCTTGACTTAAAATTAAATAAATTAATTGTACCATTCAAACATTTTGTAGATAAACTTTGTACATGTTGTATGTGGCCTATTAATGTTCACTTTAAGAAATCGTATGAATTGTAAATGGTTGTATAAAACAAAATATCCAATTAAACAACTATTTATAAGCTTAATGTAAATAATAAAATACCCCCCTTGCAGCAGACCTGCATACTCAGCGAATTTCAAATGCAAAAAATATATTTCAATCCAACATAGCGAGATTTTAAATTTTTTTGAAAGCTCCATAAGAATAACATGAGGAAAGAGTATGTAGGTTTGCTCTACGGGTATATTAAAACTGGGTGGTTTTAATTCATTATTTAGTAAATCTGAACTAGAAGAAGCCATTTACCAAGTTTTATCAAGATATGTTGAGAAATACGCGAGATATAGAATTTTACTTATTCCCCATAAGGTTAACATTGGGACAACGTACTGTGTTTACCACTTTCAATATCTCGGTAACCAATGGACATAGAGCAGTGATTCAAATTACTAAATTGTTTGTTTTTGAGCTGAATTCAATGGTGCCATCAAAAAATCGATAAATTTTATTTTTCTATGTAAAAAACTCAAAAAACTCATTTTTGGGGGGGTTTATCCCCCTTTACCCCCCCTTCCGGTGGTCCGATTGGGCTGGTTAACGAACTCGTCCGAATAATTACTACTTTACAGGTCTGAGCCAAATTTCATCCCGATCGGGCCATTTTTACGGCCGCTAAAGACACATAGTTATACATATATGTATGAAAATGAACGAATAGTGTTTTTAGCTTCTGGGGGCCCCAAAACGAAAAGTTATCATGGTCTCGGGCTTAGGTCTTACCATGAGTACTTCGGTAACAGCTTCTTCCCTATAGGGGAAATTTGCTAACATGATATATTACCTAAATTAGAACAGTTTCAATAGAACTTTATAAAATCCATAAATAATCCACTCATTTCTTTATATTTGTCAACAATAGCTTGAACAATAAGAGGAGAACAAACTGGTAAAAGAGGAAAAGCATAATTAACAGAGGAAGGTCACTTTAATTAAAACTGTTTCCCCTATTCAACTCTATAGCGGTTAGCCTCATTCATCTATTCCCCTTAAAAACCGTGGCAATTATTTTAACGAACTTATTTCTAAGTTTTGTTGTTACAAGAATCTCCGTCTGTGAGCTGGAGACAAACGTGGCTTAAAAAGGTACCGTGACATGCTTAAAAAATGATACGGAAACCGCAAAGTATACCAAACAAGAAATATGTGGCTCGTGCGCTGGTTACATAAAAGGCATGAATAATCTGTTTCGCTCGGAGGTGTCAATACCGCAGTTATTGTCCAGGGTGTAAGGGATGAATAGGTACTGGAATTGGGTCATTAGTTACCTGACAGTGATAATTGCAGTCTAGCCCGCGTTACTGCCTTTGTTGTGTAATGTGTTCAGAGGAAAACGTATAGTTCTCTTTCGACAAAAAATAGGTTTCGGGAATGGTATTAATTAAATACACATAAAGTTTGAATGATGATTGGACATTCTGTAAAACGTTTAATTGATTAGAATTTAATTGGTATGCAAACCTTAGGAGTGAGCCTGATAAGGATTTACTTTATTTGCATTATTGTACCTGCTCTATAAGTTGGATAAAAAAACTTAACTAATAAGACAAATTAAACAAAAATAATAGACTTCACTTAACAGTAACCCCCACGCATTCAAATTTAACAAAAGTGGAAAATCAAGCATTATTAAAGCTTTACACTTGTACAGCTGCGCTTACACTTTGTATGAGTTTAAAACGTAGCACATAATGGATTAACACATAATGGACTACCAAATCCTTTTTTAAGTCATATATTAGTAAGTTCGCACACTCCACATCACGCTTCTATATAAAGAGATTAAAAATGTATATATCCTACATGTAACATCCTATTGTGATCAACACATTTTGCTAAATACATTTAATTAAAGTTGACAAAAATGGTTATAAACATAGTTATAACTGATATTAAAATTTGTCTGTTTGAAAATATAATAGACTACATTTTTATAACAAAGTGACATGTTCAACATCCATTTTTAATCATGGTCATATAGTGATCAGCAAAAAATACAAAATGATCACTAATTTCCTCAGCAAATATGTTTTGTCCCTTTATATTTGAGAGATTCAACATCTATTAGCACTTTTAATCAAACTTAATAATTAAATATAATGCCATATTATAAATGTAAAAAGAACTTTTACATCTTTGAGCAAAAATAATCGAGTTAAATATGTGAGTTCAATAAAATAAAATATCATATTCTATTTAGTTGAAGCATTCCTTGGATATTTATTCGCTCGGCAAATCAACTTATATTTCTGGACAGGCAGACGGCGAGGCGACGATTGCAGCATTGGGTTCAATTGGGGCACAAAGCCTCCAATAAAGTTGTTACCAAGACAGGATACCTCGTCTCGCCTTCTTTTTCTTCATTTTTTTTATTTCCCCGAGCAAAGAGTTTAAGACCTTAAATTTGCGCTTAAGTTTTCTTTTTCTTGCTGATAATTAAAAGTAAATATAACTTGAATAACCTTTACTTATATGTAACTTTTTTAGGATTATGAACTGTTTGATTAACAAACTGCAAGAACGATGACAAAAAAATAATTTAATAATAAATTAGGTGTATGAAATAAAAATAAAAGGTGCATTTTCCAAACTTACAGTTAGCCGAAATAACAATTTAAAACGTATACGTTTTTTCCTAGAAACACCATAATTTGCATTTTCAACCTGGAACAATTTTTCTTACTTGTCCAATGTCAAGCAGAGGAAGGCCTCTTCTTTCTCACACTTGAACTTTCACCGAGGAAATTACATTGTTCGCAAATCAGGAACGGCGGATCCTCTCAACAGCTCTCACTGCTTTCTCGGAATCAAACGGTTGGAATCGCATTAAAAATATTTCCGTCTTTAAAACAATATTTCCCTGTTCATAGATTTTTTGTTACCTTTTTCTTGTGTTGGAAATAAAAGCTTGATTTAGACCAACCACACGAACACATCATAAAATTGTAGATAGGATATATATCAAGTAATATTCCAATTAGTTAAGTCGAATTCAAACCGTAAATGGTACCTTCATAATTGTTTTATACCGAGCTTAAAACTACTGAATACTGGCAGAAATCTAATTGCGAAATCCTAAACAGGCCTGTGTTAAGAACTAGATACTCGACAATATTGTAAACGCCAGGGATTTAAAACTGGATTGCAGGTCTGTGAATTGGAGAGAAAAAAGAAAGTGATACAGAATTGAAATTACGAAAATATAGTTTAAATATTCTTAATAATTTTTTATCACACTTTTCTTGAAAATTGTTCGTTAAATACAATAACGGAAGCACAACATTTTTCGCCATTGACGTTTAAACTATAGTTTATCCATTTAAAAAATAATAATAATAAATTACCTTCAAAACTTGTGACATTAGGTTAAGTAGGCCCATGAATTACCTGAAACAAATATAAATATTATTAATACAGCTTTCTTTAAATATCAGTCTTTTAAACATAATCTAATTGTTAACCACGTGTCTGTGATTTAATTAATCGTATAACAATAATTTCAAATAGATTTGCGATCTATATACGGGAAATACAAAATGGTTTGATTAGTTTTTTGATCTTTGCTGAGTAATTTGTATAATTTTAAGTTAGACGACTTTTAGAAGTTCTTTAACTCTAAATATATTTTACAAAACTATAAAATTGTTAAAAAACTACAAAGGGGTTTCTTTTAATTTTTACTTATCATCAAATTAATAATTTTATGATAGGGTAAAATAATTCACCTAAATCGTTATAACGGTGATCAGTGGGATTGTGAGCTGATTAATAATCCATGGAACAAAACACTGGCCTCCGATCATTATAGTTTCAACGGGTTTGATCACTAATGAGCGCGTTATTGGGATAAAACCAAAGCCAAGTTGTTTGTTGCAATTCCAATTGATTATGCCTTCGAAACAATTACAGTCAGATTGAAAACCGCAGTCAATAAAATATACAGTCAATGTTTGCAAAGCGTTTAGCACCGAATGTAAATTTCACATCTAAATGAAAATGTTTGTTTATTGAAAAATGTTTATTATTATTACATAGAATTAATTGATAATTATTTCTGAAATATTGTTTTTTACCTTTAAATATTTCCAGAAACGCATCTCTTTTCCCACTACTGTATTCATATACAAAACTGTATTATCTTTGAAGATGCAGCCACTCTGAACATTCATGAGTTACTTTTATTGACAATAGGAATCTGACGTGTTGTTGGCAAAATAATTACACGTACAAGATTATATCCACACATTAGCTTAAGGGACAAAAAAACTGATGTTGAAAAATTAAAGTCCTCTAGTTTTTTGTTTTCTTTCCTTATCAAATACAGACGATTAATGGATTGTGGCGGTTCAAACAACTAATAAATTAATCAAGCCAAAATCTTCAGGATGACAGTAAGCAGTAATTACTAGGTTTAACAGAAGAGTTACTGTGTAACAACAGTTGTGCAGTAATAATGAAAAATTTTATTTTTTACTTTTCTAATATTTACGTTTTAGCATTGCTTAGGGAAATTTCTCGTATAAAGAGGTCGAATAACTAATTTATCATGCATACAAAACCTTAAAAACATTGTTAAGGCGACTGAAGAATTACTCAGTTTCAGCCGAATATATGATTACTTGTAGCCTTTGTAGCCACAAATTGTGTTCCTCGGTGTTCGTTTCGTCCTAAAGCTTCCTTCAGCCCAATTCCGAGACACCATGCCATGAGAGAACGTCATTTTTCAGCGCAAAGAAGTTTTTTTTAGTGTTGTAATGCAGTATTTTTTATACACTCAAACTGTAGCAAAAAGGGATATGTTTTTTACCTCAAAATCACAAACTAAGTGATTTAATGAACATTTTTAATAGAGATAACGCACTTACCAATTATTGTTGAGTATGGGCAACTTAGGACACGTCAACGAAGAAATGCTTTATAATGCAATAATACCAAATTATTTGAGGTAAGATAAAAAAATATGCTCCTGCTTTTATTATAGTTCTGAAAATGAACGATAGAAATGTTATAACTTTGGTAAGGGGTAACTTCAGAAAGATCCCCACATCACTAGCCTTCTGTTTTCTCGGTACCATCTACAGTATTTTATAGAAACATTAAACTGACCTTCTCGCAAGAAAAAAGAATCACAATTTTTTATAGATCAATTGAACAAATCAGGAGCCTCACAAAACGTTTTTGTGGATGAAACGTTGGACTTTTACACTAAAAAGCTGATAAAAAGTAAATGGCATAAAATGTATTTAAATTCAATTTCTTTATTACTTGATAACCATTGACTTGATAAACCCCCCTCAAAAGCATGAACAGATGGACGATTATTAATAATAATATAAATGTTTTTTCTATGATTTTTAGCTTCTAATGCTGAAATACATTTGTTTAGAAGTCTAATGTAACATCATCACGTGCAACCTCATAGTCTTTTTTAAATTCCTAATAACCAGGCCTAAAGAGAAAAACATATATTCTTTTAAATTTTCCTTACTCATTCTCTGTGCTAGGGCCCATTACAATGAGGTCTTTGCGAATAATATTAGTAAACTATCCCATAAGACCCTACGACTTGAGTTAGCAATATTATTATTTTACAGTTCATAATGAAATAGGCTCCACGTTTCGTCCACATTCGAATTTGATCTTTCGCACGCTAACAATAAAATAAAAAAAATTAAAAGATTATTACAGTATATTCCGGAGGTTTGCGGGAAGGATTACAAATTTATGCGGGACTCACACCCTCCAGACCGCGGTCCTTGATCCCATTTGTAATGGCACCCGAGGGTCGATGCGGTCTTATGGGGGTCTTAAGAATTACGGAGGTAATTGCCCTGCATAATCGATAATTTCATTCGGCGATTAAAAGAATAATCTTGTATGATAAAATTAATTACATAGTAAAAAGATATTTTAGTTATAAAAGTTGCCCCAGCAGGATAACGAATTGAGATGTTTTAAATAATACTTATAGAGTTAATAGTATGATAATAATTATCAATAAAAATTATTCCTTTTATCTGGAAGGTCCTTTTTACAATAGTATTTTTGAATGATATAAAACGTACACAAATTTGGAATTGTTATGTAGCAAAATGTTTGCTTGCATTAATGCTTTACTGTGAGGGTGCATTTGATACGAAGTTTTTTGGATGAACTGATAGGTTTTTTCTACCATTGCATCAAATTTAAAAAGTATTTTCCTTTTACGTTTGTCAACGAACCGATTTTAAAATCATGAGTATAAATGAAATCTAAAATGTAGACCTAAGTGAAATTAATATACCTAATTGGTTAACAACAATAACTGGAAAATACATCTTGGCTGTTTGCATTGAGTCTCTGATAGATAACCTGATCAACATTCTATTGCAAATTTTCCTCTAAGTTTAACAGCAACCCCACGATCATTTAGGTCAAAATTTCATACACATATTCCAGAGCCTTTATTTGATTTGACCAGAGTACGCTGTAAATAAATATAAGTAGAGTACATAAAAGAATTAATGAGTCAATAAGCCACGAGGCGCAGCTCAAACTACATGTCGCAAACCCTTGATCCTGGTGCCAAATGAAAGCTCGGACTTTTATAATAAGGATGGTTCTGCTTTGATATCTTCTAAACGTGTAAGGCTTCGTCCCAGAGCTGTTTGGAAAGGTTCCAGTTCATGGTTTTTAAAGTGCTCTAGGTTTAATTTGTTTATATCCTATGTTCATAGTTTGAACTTGTTCCAGTGGTTAGGCTATAAACATAATCCCGCACTTAATAATTCTACGAGAAGAAAATCATTTTGCCGACCAAAGCCTTAGTTATAGCTTGTATAGTTTTATCTCCAAAAGTCATTTTACTAAGACTAATAATAATAATTTAATTTATCATGAAAATTATCAGTATGCGATCGGTTTTGCTCAGGATTATCGGTCAATAAATGTGGAACAAAAACTGACCACGTTGGCAGAATTTCACCAACGCGGGTAAACATTTGCCGAACACACGCACGCCACAGAGCCACGGGTCAAGTGATATGAAAAACAAATACGGAGGAGTTAATCCTTTGGTATGCTAGATATTTTACTACGCAGTGTAATTATGCGTTAATAAACAAACATTATAAACAATTTAAGTATTTTGGTCATTCCAACCGTATAATAAAGGCCTTTTTTCTTTCAATCCTTTGGTGGTTTTGCAATATACAACTAAAACTCGATTCGTATTAATAAAAGGTTTAAAAATATGGCAACAAGATTTTAACCAAAATAACAACTGAGTACCTAGAAAGCGGACGCTATTAAAAACAGATTTGAATTTGGAAATTTCTCATAACAATGAATTGGGCGTGATCTCCCCATTTAACCAGATCAAGTTTATAGTCAATGGCTTAGGACCTCCTGTTCTACTGATAGCAGTTAAGGTCGCTAAAGTTAAGTTATATATTTGAGTGCGAAGTCTATATTAGGATTATTGCAACCCTCATTAAATTTGTCTGAACAGCTATTGGATGACTTGATTTTTTTCTCTTGTAAAACAGCTATACGAATAAGTTAAATAAAAGCTATAATATAAGCTAGGTATTTATTTCAGAGAAGTTAGACGTGTCTAAAAAGTAATAGATACTGATTAATAAGTAATCCTTGAATAAATAATTAAGAGCAGCATAATTATTTCAATTACATAAATTTTTAGAACTTTTCAGGTAAAATCTACACTTACATTACTAAGTAAAGTGAGTTTTACAAGTAATAGTTTTATTACTTTAACTACATTATTATGTTATAACACAATAAACCTATAACAATGCTTATTGAAAGACAATTTCATTTGTTACAAATATTAATAAATAGAGTTAACTCAGAGCTGCATAGTTTGCCGGGAAATCCACACGACTATTTACCACAAAATGACAATGGAATGAGGTTCAGTTATATTCACATACACGTGAAGCATCCAGTGCATCCCAACAAAACCAAAACATTATTGCTTTTGCCACATTATTACATTATTAAATATATAATTTGATTATGTACATTTTTTAAAGATTTTTTTATCTATCACTATGGCAAAAGAAGCTAAAAATAATAAAACGTAAAGAGATTACGCCACTAATAAAAACCTTCTCTCGAGTACCAACTCAATAAAATATACCGTTCTTGTCCACCCCATTTAACTCGGATTAATGTTACAGGCAATTGGCTTTGGCCTTCTTCTTCTCCTCCTGTTTCGGATTTATCGATGGTTCGGGTTTTTGTCATATAAATTATTATAGCGGTTCATACATTGTTTTTTAACTTAACCTCTAGGTAAAAAAATCGAAAAATGGAAAAAATTACCGAATCACTCCAGCCAATCAGGTTACCATCAGCCGAGATGAAACTTTCTAGAAATATTTCAAAACTACTGAAAATGCAACCTCTAAAGCTGAATTAATAATTAATGAGGCAAAAAGTAACTGAATATTCATAACTTGTAGGGTGGATATTCCTCACTGTGGTCTACTGGTTTAAATTGGGTTAGGTTCTAAATGACGAGTTAAAGTTGGTCAACTTTACTAAAACATCTAACAAACTTTTCCTTTAGTAAAAAGTGCAATTAATTATCTTGAAAAGAGAAATATCGGTTAATAATAAAATACTTTGATCAAGAGAAAAAGCATTAGTGAATCTTGTGAAAGTTATAAACTGAATCCAACCAAGACTTGGCTGATTCTTGGCTACTTGGAGCCGTAGCAAAACTAAAGTATAATATCAAGTGTACGGTATCCCACTCGTTTCAAACTCAAAATCCAATTGTATTAACATTTAAATATGCACCTCTGATGTCCCGTAAATATGCAAATAATTCACGGGTCTTCGCTCACAACGTAAGCACTTAGAAGTACAACAATCGACAATCACATTAAGGTGAAGATGTTTAAAAGACTAGTTCTTTCGACAAAATCGCCATCATCCCCTCACTTTAGCCTTGACCCTCTTTTACTTGTTCTTTATACTTCCTACGACGCCACAAAGAACTCTTTGAACTCACAAATAACAGTTGGGTGAAAGCAGCCACGACAATATTAGGTCCGTGTCTCTCAGAATCATTGTTTAATGAGAAATGCTCTGAAAGTTGAGCACCCACAACGCTGGTGGGAAAGAGAAGAGATTTCTCTCGGTCGTGAGGCAGGAATTAGACAGTATTGTGCCCGAGAGTTGGCGAGCCGCTTTGTCCGAAATGTCATCCTCTCAGACGGTAGCGGGAGATCGGTTATGACTCCAAGGGTCATTCAAACTTGGGGGTTTCTCCACGGAAAGAAACTAAAACTATGGCTAAAAAGAGTTGATATTTTCAGTGGATCGTGTTAATAAATATTTACAGTAGGCTTAGGTAAATGTGTTAATTACTTTTCTGAGAAATCTTCGTGTACCTTGACTGTAAAATATAACATAAAACTTTATTATGTGCATGAATATCGTCGAGTAGATGAATTACTAGAAACAACAATTCGTAACTGTGATTCGAACTAACAGCTTTTAGCTTTAAATTTTGAGTCCGATCAGAGAATTTTTAAGACAATTGCTGCTATTCAACATGAAATCTTAATTCCTGTAACTTAAAATTTCTACTTCAAAAAATAAGCTTCAAATTTAAAACATAATAATAGAAACTAAATTATGACGTGGAAGTAGATATTTTCTTGTAACTGAATATTCATCGCTAAACGTAGTTCTTGATTACATTTACGGTGAAATATAAACTAAATAATGCACTGCAAATAGTAGAACTGCAATTATTAAAGCAGTTGTTGTGTGCTGTTGTTTGCAATTATCATCGGAAAAAATTAATTAAATAGAAAAAATAAACCGGTATTAATTATTTCAACTGGATATCTATCTACTAAAGTGGAAGCACAAGTAAAATTCAAACACAGGAGCTAGCGTTACTTGCAAAGCATAATGGCGTGTTGCACATGCAATAACGTTTATTCAAATTGATAATACATAAACCAGTCGACCGCATGGTAGTTTCATGTAAATATGATAACAATCCATTCTAATTAACTAATTTCCTTCTCAAAAACCGTGTTTAGAAATAACCTTTTTTCATGTAAATCGACAACAACACGTATCGACAACAGCTAGAAGCTGGACATTGTCGGATGGTAGTCATTACTACCCAATCGTTAATGGGAGGATCGACAAAAAAATGACCCGGATCATCATCGTTTTCACATATTCTGTTATCAAATAATGAGATATTTATCAGGCTAAATTATTTTCTGTCACAACATGATTATTTTTGAAAGGGCTGTTTATTTTTATAATCCAAAACTTTACATTACTTTGTATATACAGGTTACTTATAAGAGGATGATGTCCTAAGGTCATATTATTATTGAAATCATATTTATTTTAACCAATTTACGATGATTCTCAGTATTCTATCTTGAAATATGTATTTAAAAGAATAAGGAAACGCCTGTAAATATATTTTTTTATATCTGAATTTACGTTTTAAAATTCCAATTTCTTAGTACTTGTTTGAATATAAACCTACTTGGCCAACTTATTAACGTGAAAGATTAACATGTGAAGAAAATTAACTAACAATTAATTTCTTTATCATAATTACTAAACCAAGTTTAAAGTCAATGTAAGAATTGCCTGCACCCTAGCTCAAAATCAAGTTATACCAGAAAAATTTATGTTAGGAAACGACACCAATATGATTACCAAATTGTCATCAACATAAATATTAATATGTATACCAATAAACTGTACATTGCTTTAAATTGAAAATTACATACAGTGTTAAATTAATTATAAGCAACACTGATCTTGAATAAATTGTAAAATTTTGTTTTGTTTTATTAAGGTGAACCCTAAGGGGCATTTTGCCTGGATGAGCCAAAATTATTCATCGGAACTTTCCCGATTTAAGTTAAGATAAAAATAAACATATAAAGTGTAAATTATAAGCTGAATGTAAATTTATAACAAGAGTGAATCAAGTTATTGTTTATTTTAAAAAGTTTAACATTGCTTTGAACTTGACGTCAAGCTTCTGAAAAGAAAGCTTTGGAAACATCTTACAAATAATATTAACTCTGAACCACTAGAATCCGCCACAAACTAAGATTAAGAAATACACGAGATATTTCCTGTCTCTTAACATAATTTTTCTAAAACGTCTTTCAGTTGAAGAGGAACATAGCGCCTTATGGCAGAAACAGCGTACAGAAATACACGCATCGCCGACTACAGATTATCTCTCGCTGCTTTATATTCCCAGCCTGTCGAAGCGCACTTGAGCACATCTTGAAGCTACGAAATCATTTCGCTATAAATATATTTTCTTTAGAATTTTAAGTATTCCATAAATATTAATGGTGTTATTTTAGAAAAAATAATGTGCTGGTGAAAAGTAACAACTCATCTGGTTCTGTAATCCACAACATTCATTTAGGCCTATCTGGGATGAAAAGATTGGGTCCAAGTTTAAGTTAAATAGCTTATCTTTATCCACAAAGTTACATTTACACGGGTAATTTTTTCATTCCCTTACTAGCTGATCAGCCGGTTTCACCAGTGGAAAACAGAAAAACTTTCTTGGATTCAGGATGTAATGTTTTATTTCATTTGTCAAACTTCATTAGGTTGCCATGACAACGTCATAATCTTCCCTATCGTTTAACTTTGAAACTTCGAGGTACCACTAGACGGAGCCCTGAGGAAGTTTTGAAAAACCCCTTTCTTAGCGGATGCCTACGCTCTAAGAGGAACGTCCATGCAAGTTTTCAAGGTTCTAGGTCAAGAAGTATGGGCTGTATGATTATAGATGAGTGGTATTTGACAAATATACAATACATGTCTCACTGGAAATTAAATATTCTGTTAAGCAATTCCTTTAAAACGCTCATAAAAACTCAAAGTCGACAACCACAGATTTTTGTGTTAACATTTTGAGGATGGCACGCTTTTTGTATTACTTAGTGCTACGTTTATTTACAAGGGAACCGAGAACTTCTACTTGCTAAAGTTTCATTACATAAATATCTATGAATCAACAGTTTGTGTGAGTATGTATCACATTAAACTCCACGGCCGCCGACACCCCCACCTCCGCTCTAGGAGTGGCTCCGTCTCACTCCAGTCCAGTTTTATCTGGTGTTTATCAATCCGTAAACACTCCCAGTGCAATTACCGATCCGCGACGTCATCTGCATATAATGCAACTCCTACACAGTCACAGTGCGACGACCCGCCCGTCTGACCGTGGTGGAACTGTAAACAATGGAAGAGCGGGTAGACGGTGATTAGTTATAAACTGTTGTTAAATTGGCATGAAGAGACAGGTGAATGGAAGCAAGATGAAGGACAATATCAAGTTTTTATAAATGACATAAATTACGATGAGCAATTACGAAAGAATTATGCAAATACAAAATACAATAGTAAATACAACAATATGATTCGTTTTCCATGAATAATCATTGGATAAAATATGGTTTTAACCGTTTTTAGTACATCAAAGCCGTTTGTTAAAAAAAACTAAAGACGATCAGATTTGAGGAATGTTATTAGAGCTAAGGGAATTCATACTACTTAATTTGTTAAACGTGACAAATTTCCAATACTAAATATATTTTTATTAAAATATTCATATAGAAAGATAATTAATTTAACAGCTAAATGTAATTGAAAAATATATTTACCAAAAAATATGTTTAAGTGTAATGCCTTTTTAAAATAATCGTTTGTAAACATAACATGGCTTTTCATTTTCACGAAATCTAAATTAAATTTTAACTATTGAAAAGTGAATTAAAAAGTTATTGAAGCTTTAATTTTCGTACAGTATTAATTTTAATTTATTTTAAGGTATTGATAATATATTATTTTGTGTCTCAATATCGCAAGAATAAACCTTCAATATAGGTAGCTATGAAAAATAATTTAGAGACCACCCGGCACCCAGCTTGTAAGTAAATGAAGTTAGAAGTTAGTACCTCCAACCCTCTGGTGGTTGGTTAATAGACCAAATAATAACTAAAGGAGAGACTAATGATCTTTAAATATTGTATATCACAAATTTAAACACAATGTGTTGATTCCAAATCACGTTGCAGGGATTTACAACACGTAAACTGTCAGATCGGCGTGATCGGACAGATTCATTAGTGGGAACATGTCGGCAACAGGCCCAGCAAAGCCCGTGTTGACCCGCCGACACAAGCCTGTCACAACCTTTAATTGCGACTCACCCCTTAATCCCTCTGTTCTGGTAAACCAAAACACAAATTATTGGGGGGGGGGGATCGTAGGTTCTAAAAATTATAGTTGGTTGAAACTTTGGATTTCTTTAAAATGCATTTTAAAAGGTAAGGTTAAGTTAAAATGATGGCATGTGATGGCTTAATTGAAATATGATGATCAAGTAATGTTGTATCTAATAGGATTTATGATTATTTATTAACTAAGTTTATTTAAGTAAAAATAAAACATAACCAAACAAACATAAAACGTTCAATCAGGCTTTTTCAGAGCACGCTGAGCTTTACTTGAATTGTTATCGTAATTTTTAATCTTCTATGGAAGAATGAATCGAGTTAAACTTTAATTAAAAGCGAGAAATAATATATAAACACAAACTGTACAAGAAATAATGCCGATGCACTGGTACAATGTACTGAAGCTACGCAGAGAACACATCTCTTCATCGACAAGTAAACATTAAACACTCCTACAATAGTTTATTTTTTTATTTATTTCACTTATGCAAAGTTAACGCTACAACATCTCAGCCAATAAGAAGTTTATTATCTTTCCTACGTTTTAAGATTTAAAATTGGCGATTAAGCATTAAGTGATTTAAGAGATCATTTGAAAGCAGGGTCTTTAGGAGCATGTTGAATTTCACCCCATTCACATTAATAAATGTGTACCAGGTTTTGAGTGAGCCATCTAGAATCAAAAGACCCCCTAGTTATATTGAATTACCATCAGTAATAATTAAGGTATCTGGATGAGGTAATATATCATTTTTTCATTAACATTCTGGCTCACCCAAAAGTAGTTACAGAAGGGCCATAAGAACGGGAAGTCAATTAATTATTTATAAGTAATTCAAAGCTAACAGTCAGCTCTTGGACTTCGGTTCAAGACATCGCGGGTTCGTTTCCCGGCATGCCGACAAAATGTTGAGAGGTTTGAACAGTTTTCCCTTATAAGCGTTGGAATATACAGTATATTCTATCAATTCTGTTGGCGTTGAATCAACAGAAAAAAGAGAGCCACCTATTTAGAAAACTCAACTTTCAACACAATACTAAGACCGTTATTTAGGCACTTCCCCACAAATTCCCACAAACTTCCCCTAATTTCCCCAGATTTCCCTCCTATTCCCCTTCATCCCTCCCTGCGGCCACAGTACATGCCGAGTCCGAGTCCGAGGGGTAGCGCTGACAACCTAATCTCTATATCACAGTAACGGCGCGGAATACGCAACGACACGGCATCAATTCTCGCCCCGCGCTATTCGCTAACAGGCCCACGGGGGTAGTTATATTAATTTATGTCCAATCAGGGTGGATTCCCTTCTTCCGCTGCCCTTGTGTGTCTACTGCCGCGGATAAAGAGGGATAACCGTCCGAGTCTGTTTGCAAGGGGAGGAGGGGATAAATTCGGTTTTGTAGTTATGCGAAAACGAGAGATGACAGATTTGGATGAGTCACGTAAGGCGGAAAAGGATAATGCCTGCCATATGTGACAAAGTTCAGTAATGAGATTGCATTTTTCCGTCCTGCCTAACTGTATTCTTTGTGTCGATACTTACAACAGTCTTGATTAGCCCTTACCAAGCCTTAAATCGATTTCAGAGTCACTTGTATTAAATTTAATAAATTTTTTGGAAATCAATATGGGGTTGGTGTTGTTTATCAAAAGAGCTAAATACAATACATATTTAAAGTGCCGATACATAAAAAACAACTTTAAAGCACTGTTAAGCGTAAAAATAAAGGTTTCATAAAAAAACCCTAAGATATGAACCCCCCCCCCAGAAAGTATTCAAACTTTATTCATAAAACTTGTCCTGAATTCTTTTAAGGGTTGTCCAATTTGTTAACTAAATTCATTACATAAAATGTGTTCTTAGTTTTAGGGCTTTTAAATATAAGGTGCATAAAAACATGAAGCAACGTGAAACAAGAAGCAAAATGTATATTAATACTTGTAATTG
The DNA here is from genome assembly GCA_035578135.1 of Flexamia atlantica. Taxonomy (NCBI): domain Eukaryota; kingdom Metazoa; phylum Arthropoda; class Insecta; order Hemiptera; family Cicadellidae; genus Flexamia; species Flexamia atlantica. The sequence continues at coordinate 58,936,890 of JAQJVK010000003.1, forward strand.
TAATCATAATGATGATAATTCTAATATAATTTTTTTTTGTCATGAATAAAGCTTTGTTATTATTACTATTGTATTTCTTACAGACAAGAAAAAAACTGGCTAGACGTTTTATAATGTCATAACAATTTTTTTTTGCTAGTAAAAAGTGTAAATATCGATCAGAACCTTTTAAGTGCACTACAGTGCTTCAGGTGTTACAAAAAAGTTGCCTGCAAAAAGCATTAAAAATTCAAAAGCTCTTTACTGCATCTGACCCTTTCCTCTTAACTACCGGACGTTAGTAATTACGTTTTGGATTCACATTCGCACACACTTTAAACATTAATTACTTTACCGCGATGCATAAATATACTTCAAAGGTTACAGCGATAATGCACGTTACTGGGACCTCAGTAATGGGTCACTCGAGATTTTAACATAATTTATCTACACTACAAACTTTGCAACCGATACACAACACGTTTTTAATTAGTAAAGAAACGAAAAATATTATTCTATCTATGCTGGGTCACTTTCTCAATACACCCACATGGTCTGGAACTGAAGGGTTCGCAACAGCTTTATTTAGGACGTTAAGAACTTGTCATGGGTAGCGTATTTTCAACGCTCTCCGTTTTATCGACTACTTCGCATTCTATTAAAAGGCTATTTAAGCTACTTTTTTATTTGGTTCGTTCTGCGAGATTTTCCTATTAAGAGGGGAAAATAATGCAATATAATATTCCTCTTTTGAGATTGATTTGGATAATTGAATTTATTTTGAAGATATTTAGTTTCTCAATAACACTATCGAACCTTTGATTTATTTTATTAATTTATTGTTAAGACACCACGAATAGTTTTTTTGGTTGTTGGTTGAAAGTGAGAATGACTCTAGTTGTCATGCTATACCAATTATCATATATTTTAATAAACGAAAGCATCAATTTCCACTTTCTGAGGACAAACTTTCGGAATAAACACGGTGCAATATTTCGCATGTTCAATCCTATCGTGACATTCCCTAGCACGGGAATTATTCATTGTAGAGAGCAACTGAATTGTTTTGCGCGATCGATTGAAACGATACCATGTAGTGGAAAACAAACAGTTAACGTATGAATATGCATTATTCAGGTGTATATTTACCAAATCACTTACCATATTTATTCCCCACGAAGCCAAGTTAACAGTATTAAACGCTTCGGCCTTCTTGATAAAAGAAGTTTAAGATCACTTAGTAACAGCAAATCATGCATATAAAAATAATATTCTTACGAGTTATTTACTCACATAGCAATATGAACAATATAACAGCTACTGATTAATGATAATTTTACAATTTTATTTATGGCGAAATTGGACTATGCCTGGAACGCGACCCGGTTGAAAACATAGTGTGACACCTTTAGTCAATTTACTTAAATGAATGAGTTTCAACTATATTTGAAATTTTTTAGGCTTACTTACTTAACAAATTAAAATTTAAATTTGCAATATTCAAAAAAGAAATAAAAAAAGTTCAGATATTAACAACGTTCAAAGCGTAAATTACGAAATTTTCCTTGTAATACTAAATATAGAAAATTGTGCAATGAACTGATATTTAAATTAGTTAATTATGTTTCTATTCTGGTCAACATATGTCGATCGAGAAACATTTGGTGTTTTTTTATTGACGATAATAATAAGGATAGTAAATTAAAGTTTTCCCAGCATAAACGTATGAACTAACGGTTTTCCAAGTCCTACATAAACATAACCGACCAAAGCGTATTTAAAAGGATGAATGAAGCAAATGTCACTGTTGCTGACCATGACTACAAGTTGACTCAACTCTCGTTACTCAGTACATAAGACTAATTTTAATTTTATATTTGGGCTTACGGCCGGTCTGGGCCATGATATTTGACTCGACCAATTACTCATTCATATTCCAGGACCATTCTCAGAAGCCTATCGGTTGCTAATCCAACATGTTGATCTTCCCGAATAATTTCCGCAACGAAACCTTCGTCTTCGTAAGGTCACTTCCGGACAACACAAAAACACGTTTATTGAAGACTCCCGGGAAACTGATAATTGTCGGAAGAAGACAACAGAGTGACGCCGCGACAATAAAGCCTAACAAAGGCTCTCCGATCAATTAATTGGATTGAAGGGGACCGACGAGGGGGAGGGGCGAGGGTGTGCAACGTTGTACACGACAGGACGACGTAGACAATGTCAACTGACGCCACACGCGGCTGTAGGTGTGACGGGCCTTTGAAATATGTATAATTCGGTTCAAACTACGAGGCTAGGGACAGTATGTAAACTAAAAGCTAAAATTAGCATTAGTCTTGAGGGCGGACTAGCTCTCGTCATTTGACTCGGACTGGACAGGCCTAGTGTTGGAGGAAGGTCGGTGTTTCTAAGTTAATACTGACAGTTTTGTATAACGTTCTTATGGAGATATGCGTTTGAAAAACAAACATGTTTCGAAGTTATCAATCACGAGATATACGGAGATATCTCCCCATGGGGATGAAAGGGTACGAGAGTGCGGAAGGGGTTTGTTGTTGTCAGGTAGTGAAAATTTCGGGAAGGTGGTATTTTTCAAGAACAGTAAAGACACCGAACCTTATTTTCTGCTTTTGTTTCAATCAGATCATGACGTGAATGTTTCGATTTTACAATAAAATTTTATATTTTAGTAATGTTTTATTTTGCCGAATCACGTTGACAGTTGAAGAAACATAACCAGATAAACATAAACTTTTATGTTCAATACAAATAAGTTTAGGGTAGCTTATGAAATTTTACCATATTACATTTCGGAAGACTTCTTAAGTTCTAATTCAATAATGCAAAGTTACGCCATACGAGTTTAAGGATTTACAAAGCTAAAAAGTGTTAATGTATTGTGCGGGGATATACTCGTAGTTCAGGACTCCAAGCTAACCTTGTAAGACAGCACCACTTCCCGAGCTATGTACGATGTAACTTTAAATAGCCGAGTTGAAATCCTACAACAAATATTTATCATAAAATAAAGAAGAACTCATTTATTCATTATATTAACGTGTTAAAAAATAAATCAAATCTCTTTTACTTTCATAATTGGAGCAAAAGCCTCCAAAATATATGTATCATGAGGTAACATGGAAAAATCTGAATAAAACCCTACCCTCCACTTTACTTTACTTTGGCCAAAATTTACCCTTCGAATCGAATCAATCACGGCAACAAACTCGGTAAATTGACTCGAACGACGCACACTTCCTTCGCCCGAATCCCCTCGTTTGGGCCGAACCTCAGCTGAAGGTCGTTACAGGGGGGGGGGAGGGGGGGGAAATTAATAAAACACGGACAGGGGATGTAAACAGCGACGCGGCGCGGGGCCTTTTAGCAAATTGCGGGCTCACCCCAAATTGATGCCACTTGTCACTTGTCATAATGTATTCCGAACCATTACGCTTGTATTGGATACTCGGATTGCCCCCCCCCCCCCCCGACCCCAACAATCCACTATAAACCACCCCAACGACAGCTAGGGACGAGGCTGATTGATAACTTCAAAACATGTTTGTTTTTCAAACGCCTAAACGAATTACGAAAAGGCCGCGATAAGGGTGCTGGTGATGGGCGATTTTGAGTTCGTTTCGGTTTTGTGAAGAGATGGGCTGTTTGCTGAAATACGTGAAGATGCGGGATTTTAACAATTAAAAGTATCTTTTTTTGATTGAAACCTTATTTAATGAGAATGTTTTACAATCAAATGCTTCTTTATTCATTTATTTTATGATCTAAAAACATTGAAGGGTAAGATAAGAAGGTGAAATTGTGTATGCTTGAGATTCCGATCCAAAAATCGATTGTCTGATTTATTAGAAAACGAAAATTAAAAAAAAAAACTAATAAATAAAACACGGTTCAGACAGTAAGATTGTACCAGTCCAAAATTCCGATTAATTATATCAAAATATTAAATGGGCGAATAATAGGAAACAATAATGTTTTACAATACAACCATATTTGTACTGTTGTCACAAAGGACATAATAGAGATTCTTTGAGGGAAAAAAACTTTCGTTACTGAAAAGTTTAGTGTTATGGGGTGAAAAATAAAATAAAACCTAAAGGGAAGATTTTTAAAATTAAATTTAGAATAAATTAAAGAAGGATGAAATTAAATCAAGAACTCTAAAAATTGTAATAATTCATATCAATGCTTAAACATTAAATGACTAGTAGGCATGTTGCAGATTGAGAATTATTACCCTATATTGAGTTCGCGAGATTGTCTTAATGAAAATACAACTAGCATAGACCTGTCGATAAACTAAACGGCTACCTGATGTAAAACCAACGCTTTTCTCATAACTCGAAGGTAAAAATAATTGTTTTTGGTTGATTTTATTTTGAAGTAACGATCTTCTTTTGGTGTGATTAAAATTAGTATTGAATAAGAATTTAGATACAATAGTTATAATGACCCAAGTTAAGTTTATACTTAAAAAAAAGAAAAACCTATTCCCATGAATCAATAATACTACTACAAGGTACCACAAACTACATAGATTACAGCTATAAAACACGTGTTATTATGTACGTTAAATAAATGACAAAATCTATTGATTCAAAAATGTTCGATCAATTCTTTTAACTTATTGGAATAGCTCGAAATTCACGAGCAGCCTATAGCGACCTCGCTGGAGGCGAAATGAGCCAATTAAAATGGCCAAACGGAGTTGACAAGACAAAGACGTTCACAAAAGACCATCGGCACTTCTTTCATTACAACGATCCATTATTCACTATTGTCTTGACTGAAATTTCAATTCCGCAAGTGAAAGGAGGGAACTGACTTTATTTCACGGTTCTTTCAAAGGCTGTGGCTAAGTTAAATTTATAATTCAATGCCAACGTGAATATGTAAGCTTTGGGAGGAATTTATTCTCAGTGAACTTAATGTAATGCAAGGAAATTAAAAAAAAAGTTTAAATGAAGAGAAGAAGTGAAAATAACATTTTCAGTTTGCAGTTTGTATACTTAGGTTCCCTTTGTTGCCTTGATGGACACTATGTTTGAGTTTTCCTTTATAAAAAACTGTGGCTGTGTTGACTTTCCTTTGATAATATCTTGTGCATCCCAAGAAATTATTTTTATCGTATGTTAGAAAATCATTTTTCCTCCTGAAAATACCATATTTAATTTTGGGAAAGAGTTAGTGCCAAAAGACTTGAACTATTTAAATTTGGCGTGATATTAATAATAAAAACTAAAAAAATATCAATAAAAAACAAAATTACAACTTCCTAACTTCAAAACCATTTTAGGGATCCAAAACGAACATTGTGAAGTAACAGAGCTAACGGCAAAATGATGAAGATTTGATTTATGTTACTTGTGACAAAATTCAAACATAACGTAAGGCAACTTCCTACGATAAAAACTGATCAGCAAGCCATAACTAAGAAAGGCGTACTTTGATTGACTCACAGAAAGTTCCTCAGCAAAACACCAACCTGAAACAAACAACAGACACAAATTACAATCAAAATTTAACTTTAATCACACTTATGCTCCTTTGGCACAACTTAACTCGGATTTTAAAATAATTTACTTTCCAATTTCTAATTAACCACGGAATCCCAGCTTTGTGCCCTTTAATCCCTCAGTCGCCGCCCTGCAGGCTCCTAAAAGAAGCCTCAAAGATGAGGATTTTGTTAGGGGAACTGTTAATTATGAAGCTAATGCATTATTAAAACTCGGAGGGAATCCCCACGCGCCACGCGCTTCTGCTGCTAAATACTTAATCCAATTTGTTCAGTTAAAATTCAATGAGGGGATTACGCGACATCAGCGCCTCCGGGGAAAAGAAGGGGAAAGTTGGGGAGCGAAAAACACCGGTTAACCGCCGATGTTGACAGTGTCGTGGTGTCGTGGAGGGCACCGGGCGCCACAAAGGTGAAGCTTCAAAAGGCTATTGTTTTTTTTTTTTTTTTTTTTTAAGAATGAGATAATACGTAACAAGTTCTTGCAAAGACAGAGTTTCAAGATTGCCCTTAACTTTTCGTCCTGATTTATTGTAGTTAATAGCCATGAATTAAAAGAAAGTTCAAGGTTCATTGACGATTTATAAGGAGAAAGAAATAAAGACCTTATTAAATAAACAGTTAAGATGATACATCCAAATTTGTATTTTTATTTTGGTTTATTCATTTGTTTTATTTCATTTGAGTATTGTATCTCAATAACTTCCAAATAACTTATGTTGGAATAAAACATAGGTACTCCTTTATTTTCCTGCAAAACGTCCTAAAGTAGTTTATGTAATTCAAGCGAGTAAGAGGGTGTGGGAGAGAATGCGCAACTCGTTTTTCTCTTAATGACGAAAATAGCTACACACGCGCAAAATCAGTTTCTTCCTTCTTTAATAGTATATGTCAGAAAGTCTTTGAGAAAAGAGGGAACAACAATCAATGATCATTTACAGACTTTCGCGTCATTTCGTCAAATATACGATTGGATCGAAAATCATCCTTTCATTAGTGAATTTCTAAATAACTGTCCGTTTGGTGACCACTGTCTTATAGTAAATTAATCCTAATTAAAAATATTTCATCATCTATTAACTACCACAGCCTCCGACTGCGTTGATGTAACAACCACAGCAACTCCTGTTTACGCAAATACCCCACTGCACGAAAATGCTGTACACTCCACAACGGCCGGTCATCATAAAACCACCTAACATGTCTTGACCGGACCAATCTTCACGACTATGAGGACTAAGCTTTTACTAACGACTAACCTGGTAACAGCAATCAATACCAAACACAACCGTTTGTGCCAACAACCGCGACCATGTACAAGTCGATAAAAATGACATGGTCCAGTTCCATAAGACTGTCAATTTTAGCATTGAGCCTGCGGACGGCTGGGCCAAGTTATTTGACGCTGTCTATACTCCTCACTCAAGGAGGTGGCCGACCCCTTGCATTATTCATGTGCCGTAGGTTCTGTACTCCGTACTCCTGCGGACCGTGACGCTAGACGGCGTGACGGTGTACCGTAACCCTACACGGCTTTGTGCCTGGCTTTGTACCTGCGGGGTGCAAGTGTTAAATATGCATCCGACGGCAAAACAACGTGGCTGGTACCTATTATTCGGGTAAATAACGGTTTTGTTCTTGGAGATTCCGGTTGAAATTGTAACGAAGGGGTCTCATTGGTAACCAAACTGAAGAGGCTGGTAGACTAAGAAAGGAAAGAAATGGGTTTAAAAGAAGCCAAACAAGAAGAGAGTCATGCACAGCAAAATAATGCTGGTAATCATGTTTTATATACATCCATGAATTTATTATTAATATAATTATACTTTACGTTTTTCTTATAAATTTGTTAATGCTTGTATTGCCGAAAAATCATTTCCTATTTTGAATGACAAAAAGGGTTACTTAGCGATTGACAATACACTAAAATATAGATTTAGCGTTCTACAATATCTTATTCAATGGATTGATGGTATTATGTTCATTTATCTGTGGTTCATCGCAAAAATGTAAGAATTCTTACATCACTGGGTGAACATAAAAATGATAATTTAATTAGAATTGAGATGAATAAACAAAAACAATTACCAAAATATGCAAAATTGTTAATTTTCATTATTTCAAACGCATCTTCACTTCGGAAGATCATTAAAAGAATACGGCAATTTTTCAGGTCCAGTCACACTAGTCATCAGTAGGCCCCAAAACAGAAGTTATTAATGACATTGGAATGAAAATACAGACATGCTTGTCAAATCCAAAGGCAATAAAGACGCATGCTTGTCAGATCTGATGATGACTTCTCAAATTAGAAAATAACTCTTGTTAGTCGTCACATCAATAATAACTCTCAGGATAACGCTAAATTGCTAGACTGAAATCCCAAACGGGAAGTGTTGATCACCGAATACGTTGTTTACCGATGGGGGAATCATTAGAGTCGTTTTATAAAAAAAAAAAAAAAAAAAAAAAAAAAAAACCAATGGATCTGAAATATAAAACTTAATTTTTAACCGGCTGCTTTAAAAGAATGTTTGTTAAGAATTTTATATACAAACAAATAATCAATGATTATTGTTTTGATAAATAAGCTAAGTTTTACTAAACTAGGAGTTTTATCAGTTCAAATAGTGTCCACCAAACACTAAAACTCACACAGCCGTTTTCAGCTATAAAACTTAGTTTTTGAGAAATTCATATTTTTTGAGATTTTTTTAGAAAAATGTCAATATCTTTAAAACTAAATATTGTAATTAAAAACAGATTGCGGCATTAAAGTTTGCGTAAAAAACTAGTTCGAAATGATGGGTCACGATACCAACTTCATATTTGAAATAACTTATTTCATTTCAAATTGGCGGATCCAAGATGGCGGCCAAAAAATTTACGTTGGTGAAAGTTAAGTGTAAATCGCTCAAAAATGAGTTATGGTCGTTATTCATCACTATCTAGCATTATTTTGTGGTTAAGGGCCTATTTTATCAATTTGTAATGTTTAAATTGATTGAAAATAAATAAATTAAAAATATCCATATCTTGAGAACCAATTGAGATATTAAAAAACGGATTGCGGCATTGTAATCAGTGTAAAAATGTAATTCGAAATGATGGGTCACAACACCACTTTTACATTTGAAAAAATTATTTTGGTTCCAATATGGCGGATCCAAGATGGCGGCCAAAATTGGGTACTCCCTCAAAATGAAGTACTAACAACCCAATAATGTTTGGGAGTGGTGTGGAATTGATATTTGAAAAATATAGGAAAAGGTTAGGGGGGGAGGCTATTATGGGACACCCGGTATGTTATTCTCTATTGTTCGGACTACCACCATCGATAAGTTGATTAATTCATTTTATCTCAATCACATTTGCGTATGTAAAGTCCACAACCCCTGCGAGAAGTGCTTCGTACTCCAGCTTCCCGGTCCGGCAATGCATTATTCATAAGGCCGGCCAAATATTTCGAACTTCTCGGCATTAAATGGAATGGACTGAGAGTCGTAAAATAAACATTCAGATCTCGTAAGTATTTTACAGCTCTCCTCCCCTAGAGGACTCCCCCGCACGCTCGCCCCCGGGGCAATCTACTGCACTGTGTCTAGCCTATGTAAATGTGGGCACACCGTAAAATGATACTTCCGTGTTATTTATTTGTGTATTTCAAAAAAATTATGACATAAAAATTCTTAAATACAATAATAAGTACACGAATGTTTCAAGTTTAAGTAAAGTTTAAGTACTTTGATAAAACTGTGTTTGGCTCAAGCAATAATACATAAAAGTATAGCACGAACAATAAAAACCTATATTAATGATTCTCTGGCACACCTTATGTTTGCAAGAGTTGAGCTTCCTCTCTACATTTAACTGTGTTTTATCCTTTCTTTCTCCACTGGAAACGTCGACGAACTTAAGGGCAAAACATATTATGCTGAAGAACATAAAAGTTATTATCAGGACACTGTCTAGTTATTTATTTTCGCACGAGTACCTTAATTGCTATAACATTGACTTGATAACTTATATCATCCAAAGTAAATGCATGTATCTCTCGCTTGATATGATGTAGAAAAAATAAAGGCATGTATTTAAAGGGGAAAATGATACTAATACCAAAGCAGTTTTACGATATTTGCAATCTTTAATTCCAATTTGTTTGTGATTATGAATCCGCTCTTTCCTTCCACGAATAAAGAAACACACATATTTAAATATTAAAGAACTTTTTTTTAATATTTATAAAACCTGCTAAACTATTCAAACGTCAATATTCAATTTTCCAACGTGTTTATAACATGAAAAAACAAAAGGTTTATGCTAACAGAGATACGTAAATAAGAATATTTTTAGTTCATACAACAATATTGCCTATTACAATACTGCCAATGATTGTTCTGTCTTGGTTCAACTTTTTAATTACCTTAAAACAAAAATTAAATTAAATAACCAATAAAACGTCTGCAGCATTATTGCCAAATTAGATTAAAAAACCGTCATTAAAATTAAACAACAAAGTTACAGTAAAAGCTTAAATTTAAAACCCACTAATCACGAAAAAACCTTTCTTTACACATGAATAGGCTTTATTTCCTTTTCATTAGTAACGCAGCGTTGAAAAGATCTTTTATCCTCGCAAACATCGAATTTCGCTCTACGGTAAACCGGACAGGCCTGCAGTTGACAAAAAACTTGAAAAGACTTTTCAATTAATAAAAAAAAGGTTTTGTAACAATAAAAAGTATTATTAATAATAATTCTTATTAGCTCGTGTAACATTAACTCAAAAAAGGACACTGCAGTTGCTGTATTACAACTCTTATAAAATAAATTTCATACGGAGAATTTTGATGCAAATAATATTTAAAGCATACTATCGGATATAAATAACTTCTGAATAACTGTATTGAAATTTTTCTCCTTTCATTTGGAGGAGGGAGAGTTCATAAAATATTACATAATAAGTATTTCAATGTCTGAAATGTAAACCAATCTCACACATGTCCTTGTAGTATATTTTTGGACAAATCACAGTCTGGCTATATAAGGCAACTCGGGCAACTCTCGCACAAAGCCGAGTGCATGAGTACTCGGAGGTCAACTAAACAGACTAACAAATGCAGCCGTAAATAAACGATCACGAACACAAAGACAGTGACTTGGAAACGCTGTTTTGTTCTGATGTGACAGCTAACTTCGACCTGAACTTATTTATTCATTAAAAACGTAATCCTTCTTTAGAGTTGCTGGAAATCACAGTTTGTTCAATAAAACTTCAACAAAGGTGCAAAAGCCGCCGTTTTATTTGACTTCTTTTACCTTGTAAAATCCAGACAAATACAGTACAAAGTCAACGTGGGTTGTAAAACTCTTCTCCTCCACAACTACCTTATTTCCTGATGTCAGGTATGACGTCTACTTTGCATTTCTTAAAAAACTAAAACCATTCAACACATAATGACGTTTATTGTTTCACAAGCTGCATGAGGTGTTGGAGTATACAACAATAAGCTACATTGACACGCTGAGGATCGTATCCAGCAAAAACTTACCAAAATTTTTGGTTTTAAACTCTATCCATCTCTAAGGGTAGAACGCTACCCAAGAACAAACATACTTTAAATGCACTCCATTTTCAAACCTATGTTAAGTTGAGGTTGCGTTGGCGACTCGGGTAGGCAGTTAGTGATGATTTTTTCCGGATCGCGAACCTTGAAACTGCTTTTAAAACCAGTGCTGACAGCTCAACTCTGGCTGTCATTTAGTGGACATTGCAGCATGCTAAATAGGCTGGCCACTTTACGCTGCCCACCGTTTGACGCCTTCATCCGTTTCTCAATTTGGCGTAACTATTAAGTCAACGCGTTCATGTCATACGCATTAATGCATTCTACAGGAAAACCGAAAAAAACATGTATCTTTTCAGTTTCCAACTTCAGAATCGTCCAGAAAGTGTATTTAAACTTTCGAAAAAAAAAACCTAAATTGACTGGAAACAAAACGTTTATAGTAAACTGTTGATTCATATTTTCAACAATAAAAACATTAACTGGCTTCCTGGGGTAGTTATGAATACATTTAAGTAAAGAGATTAAAAACCATAGACACTATTTCTTGTTCGGTAAAGTGCATTGTCACTGTAAAGGTTTCTGTGTTCGACTACTTTTCGTACCAGTCGTAGTTACATGTAATAATTGTGTTTTCTTTACAAAGAAGAAGAACATAGAAAATATACGTATCTCCTGAAATCTAATTTCAAATACACCTTCATAAATGCTAAAACGTATAAACAGTTCTTAAATATATTCTTATAAATCATCTTTTCCCTTTTAACCCAACATCAAAAAACTCCTGATTTCAGAATATGTGACGTTGTGAATTATTCATTGTGACAACCACTCCCTTCGGGTTAGCACTGAATTATATTTCTTGGCGTAAGTCTTCGCCTGGAAAATTACGACAAAATCGAGAAAAAAGGGGGAACTTGGAGCGCGTGTTGAGACACTGAACTTTTGTTTATGGGGGAAAGACGAGGGGAGGCGATGATGGGAAAGTGAACACCCTCCTTGCGGAACAGATGAAGATTGGAGAATATGGAATGAGTTTGGAGAATAACACTAACCTTACAAATTTAATCATGTAGAACTCCATAAAGGGCAAAATGAATTGTGGTGGAGTGTCAAAATCACTATAAATATAAAATGAATATGCTAAATTAGAATGCGATGAATCAAATTAATAATAATAATAATAATAATGTTTATTCTCACAAAAAAAATACATTTCAATACAAACATAATTCAGACTGAGAAGGTCCCCACATAGGCAAAGCCTGTGCGTGGGGGCCGAAACCTTAAGAGTCTCTCAAACTAGGTCAACTAATATGTGGAGAATAATGGCGAAGTTTTTAATTAGCACCAAACTAACTAAAATTAAGTGCAATTATAACAAAAACTGTTTTCATTACATTCGAGCTACAAAAATAATTTAATTACATGGAAAGGGCCTGTGTCTGTAGGAATTAGGGCACGAGGAAGATATTCCATCCATCTATACTTTAAAAAGTTTCTCCAACGAGTCTCAAAAACCACAACAAAATTTTTTTATTACAAGGTATTTATTTAATCTGTAACGTTTTCTTAAGGAAATGTGAGGGAAAATTAGTGTAGCTGATAATAAAAACAAAAAATTTAATCCAACGAGGGAGAGAGGCTAACTGGGAACAACCAAATTCCCGTTAAACTTGTTTGCATGATCATTTACATCCACCACATGACCAAGGTCATTTAAATGACACGGGAGTTTATACTCCCGAGTCATTTAAATGATCTTATAAATGCGTATTATTGCTCGTTGGTCCACGAGGCTCATGAAAATAACATGCAGATCTGTGAAGTATTTTGCAACCTCTCTCCCTAGTTATAACTAGTTTTGTCATGTACTATTCTAAGGCTACATAGACGCAGATAAGAGTCGGAGAACATTTTCCATATGATATTTTAATACGTACCGATAGTTCTCGATAAGACAACTGTAAAAGGGCGTACTTCAGGAATATAAGATTTATAAACCAATACAAACTTTAAATTAACATCAAATGACGAGCAGTAACTCTAAGAGCAACTTTGATCACTTCTATCGCTGAATGGACAGTAATTAGTTTTAGCCGTCGTCCTCTTCAGTTGCGAGGACAGTCGGGCTTAATTGGAGTTTATCTTGTCACCAAACTTAATTTTGAGAAGAAAAATTATTTAAAATACATTTCCTCTTCAGTACCTAATCTTTCTTAAAAAATAGTAAAATCGTAGAACATAATGCTTACAGAGATAACCAAAGTAGAACTAATACAAAAAATGTACGATTTTAAAACGGATATCGGAAGCAAAGTAGACAAGTGTTTCACAGCTGAAAAGTGAGCTGGTTTCTCCAAGAAAATCGCTCTTAGCCTAGTTTATGGCCAATAATTGTTCTTAACTAGTTTAATTTTCCTAACTCTTCAACTTCTGCTGCATAACCCAACCATTTACTTGTATTATTTATACTTTTATTGAAATGGCGACCGACTTAGGTGCGTAAAGCCTGGTATAGGAGTAGGGATGAACCTCACTATGTTTTTGATCGCATTTAATTTTTCTTACAAAAAAAAACTTCCTTAAAACTTAAATAAGAGTGAACGGGGAAATATATTCTTAGAAGTCCTCAATAACATTGTCTAATCAATACTTCCGAAAACAATTTAAAATCAGGGACAATTTATTAATTGTATTGTTTTATCAAATTAGGCCTGATATTCAGCCCTCAAGAGAACATTATTCGTTTAAAACTTGTGTTAGATTTATAAAATCTCATTTTTCTGTTTTAAACCTTAAATTTTTTACTGTTGAAAATAGTTTTTGTGGACTAATTTCAGTAATGAAAGATGCTCCAATAGAGGCGAACAGAGTTGATAACAGAATTGCTCCGTGATCAGTATCCATTACTCATAGGGCCGGGTTCCCAAAGCGTGGCGTCCGTAGACCGCGAGGCTCCATGAAAATAAACATGCAGATCTGTGAAGTATTTTACAACCTCTCTCCCTTGATAACACGGCCGTGACGCAAACATACCCTCCAATCCCCTTCCGTGTCGTGGGGGATGAACTCGCCGAATACAACATTATTATGGGAACAAAATTTATTAAAGGAAATAGTTTCTACGTTTCCTTTAAATTATGTTTAGATGGTTTATAGTCGCAATTTGATATGATTAACCAGAACAGAAATTGGTAAATGTCGTCTTGACGGGCCCACAAAGCCGCCATTTCAGAGGAACGGTGACATTTAATTGGAGCCAGCCTGTCACCATCTGTCCTAATCTCTTGTCCGAAAACTTGTCTCTTCCACCCGACAAACATTGGATTACCGGGGTTGTTACAAATATGTTCTATACCGTATACTTATTTTCTGAGGTTACTCTTGATCTTATTGATTTGGATTCATACTTTTCCATTAAATACGCATTTAGTTGTTGGACGAGCAAGCTAGATTGTCAAAGCGGTTGAAGGTGAAAAATAACATCAAAGTAGACTTACACGAAAACTTTTAACTAGGGTGTTATTCATCTTCTGAACTGGTCTAAAATACTGATAATTTGCAGACACGATTTTAAAAATTAGCACCTTTAGATACCGGTATTGCCATGATTTAAGCAAGACGTAAGTTAGTATAACACTGAAAGCAAATTTTTCATAACTTCGAAAAGCACGGAGCCTGACAATATAGGTTTGTAGGGGTGAGGATGTCGGGCCCAGAATAGGGACTGGGGAGGGAGAATGCACTTTCCGAAGCATGTCCTGTTGTGATGGAAACAGGGGAGAAATAAACACGTCGCAAGTGTTGATGGGACAACGAAAACTTTCTCATCGACGGATGGGGACGGAAATGTTTAAAAAAATTAACGAACAGTTCCATTCCAACTGATCGTGGGTGGCCGAGCAATGATTAGTTTTAATATCTGGTTATTAAATACTTGCTTTAAGTCTGGGACGTAGCCCTGTTGCGTATTTTAATGGGAGATGAGTTCATGATAGAGAAATAGTCGGATGGAAACAAATTGTTTTAATTCATGGTTAGGAGTATTAAAGGCAAGTTTAACAGTAAAGAAAATACAAAGGTTTAATGAGTCTGTAATGAATAATAACTTCAATACAGTAAACCAATAAAATCTATACTGAAAAACAGATTCTCATCGAAGTTTTAATGCGAACATTGCAGTTACAAAACTAAAAATAAAAGGTCGTAAAAAGGTTTGCTTTTATTTAAAGCAATTTTTTAAGTATTTCTTGCATTACTTGTAATTGTATTCCTTTTAATAAGTCCAACACATATAATCAATTAATTAAGCATGAAATGTCTGTTTATAAGGTTAATTCGTAACAATGAAGAAATAATAACCTCATGAGTTTAACAGTGTCCCTCATGAGTTTTTCTTTAAATTGTTACATATCATACGATTCTTTTTGTTTCACCCTATTAATTCTATGTCACATTGATTTTTTTAAATGGCTCCAGCCTTTCCTGTATGAAAAAAGTTAAATTAACTTAACCATTAGAACTAAAAAAATTCGTAAATAAGTTAGGCCCAAAGAAATAATGTTGAACGAACAAGGAAATAATTAACCCCTACTCCACTATCAATGCCATAACGATGAAAATTTAAAATTATTACATTTTACTTCACATTCCGTCTAGAGTATTATTACTTCCCAAATGCATTGTTATCAATTCGATATACAAGAAGGTCCGGTTGTTCATCAACTAAAGTGCTTGGAGAGTTGCTATTTCTGGCCATCAAATATGATGGACTGACAGCCGCAACATAAATATGTAGATATCAAATAGGCATTTAAAATAACTCCTTAACCCACCGATAGCATTTTTATATAGCCTGGCAACGTAAATTAAAATGTATTTATAACTTGAATATATTACTGGATCGAAATAACTATAATTGGAGGAAAAAATAAACATGTTACCATAACTTCTTATTTGTTACTGCACAAGAAAATCGTTGTTTAGATGTAGGTATTTATGTTTAGAGTCCGAGTTTCGCACTACCATTCAGGAAACAATACAGTAAATATTATATTGATATCAATTAATTTACAGTCTTCAAGTTTTTAAGTAATCTTCTTTGCTTTTAGCGAATTTCCCCTATAGGGAAGAAGCTATTACCGTAGGTCTCATGGTAAGACCTAAGCCCGAGACCATGATAACTTTTCGTTTTGGGGCCACCAGAAGCAAAAAACACCATTCGTTCAAATTTTATCGAATTTCCCCTATAGGGAAGAAGCTATATATATATCTATCTATCTATCTATATATACCTATATATATGTGTCTGTAAGCACGATAGCGGCCGTAAATATGGTCCGATCTTAATGAAATTTGGTACAGACATGAAAAGTGGTAATCAATTGGACGAGTTCGTAAACCAGCCCGATCGGACCATCGGAAGGGGGGGTAAAGGGGGATAAACCCCCCCCCCAAAAATGGGTTTTTTGAGTTTTTTACGTAGAAAAATAAAATTAATCAAATTTTTGTTGGCACCGTTGAATTCAGCTCAAAAAAACAAACAATTTAGTATCTTGAATTATTGCTCTATCTCCATTGGTTACCGAGATATTGAAAGTGGTAAACACAGTATGTTGTCTCTATGTTAACCTTATGGGGAATAAGTAAAATTCTATATCTTGCTTATTTCTCAACATATCTTAATAAAATTGGTTTGTGGCTTCATCTAGATGAGGTCTAATGTATTTTAGTCTAAAACCCCCGAAATTTCCATTTTGTGGCAGCAAACCTGCATAATCATTCCCCGTGTTATCCTTATGGGAAATTTAAAAAAATCGATATCTTCCTTATTTTTTACAATTTCTTGATAAAATTTGGTATATGGCTTCTTCTAGTCAAGATCTACTAAATAATGAATTAAAACCAACCAGTTTTAATATACCTGTTGCAGCAAACCTGCATACTCATTCCCCATGTTATTCTTATGGAGATTACAAAAACATGTCAAATTTTGCTATGTTGCATTGAATTATGTTCTTTTGCATTTGAAATTCGCTGAGTATGTAGGTCTGCTGCAACGGGTGTATTTACTTATTCGGCTTAGAATGTACATGAATTTAATAAATATTTCATGATTGATTAACAAAAGGCAGCTTTAACAGTAATAATTTATTTCGTTGTATTATTAATTAAATTTACGTGTTAAAAGCCTTGCATCGGTCTCTCAAGAATGCCCTGCCTCCCCAAGCAATTTATTAAAGTGTTCATTTTAATATCAAACAGAGCTCTAAGCATACACTGAGAAAAATATTTACCCTAGATGTATAGTGAAAACAACAAAATCTAGATTTTGGTTGTACCAGCATTATGTACGTAGGGACCCACCAGATTCTAGTGGGGCCAACATGACCACAACCGTTAGTTTTGTGTTTTACACTAGACGCGGAAGGTGAATCGATTTAACACTAGATTCTTGTTATTTACTCCAGAAGCAATGCTGCACCCTCAAGACTGTGTAGTGAAAGATTTTCATGACGTCATCATCCACTCCAGCTAGGCTGATTACATGTGTTGAGAACAGATTGTTTGGTTTGGCCAACAGTTAGGAGCTTGGGAAATGGAAAACCTCCATATCGGCTAGTGCGAGTTACTAGTTTTTCTAAGCAAAAAGGAGACTTTAATCACGCATTCAGTCGTCAGATGCTCTGTGACTCTGGAGACGTTCGGTGTGGTTATGTCATGTGTTAAAATAGCTAATCATAACTTGTGGTGTTATTGTTGTTTTATGTTCAGTAGTTTTAAGTTATTTGGCTCCAAAATTGATGAAGCACGAGGCCTATTTCTAAACATGTTTTACAATTACCAGTTACAAAGAAATCTGTTTGTTAATCATAATCATCATCAATAATATTAGTGTTTACAATTTAATTTTGTACGTGTTTTTAACTTATTGCATCTCGTTATCTGTACTCGTATTTCTAGATTTTGAAATGTTAGTTGCACAAATAACAAAGTTAATTTTATTTACTTAAACTTGAAAAACTGTTTACAAACGTGGCCACATGTTCATTGAATAACAAAAGAAGAAAAGAAAGAAAGTTGTTATTGTGTTGTGAGATATTTGTGATAATATGGGCCTGGATCATCATGGGTGAAGAGACCAGCAAACTTCTGGCAGACTTGACCATGTACAAAACTGTGAGAGAGCCATTAGATTAAGATTAATATCAGTTAATTATTCTCATGTCTAGGAATGTAGATTTTTGAGAGCCGATGCCAATAGTCATTGATTTAGTTTACAAACATTTATAAACATTTATTAAAATAACCAGCATTGCTGAAGAAACATGTGAAATTTATTCTTCATCATAAAAGAAAACTTATAAGCTAACACAAAGTAAAAAAATTTGTTTTATTATATTTTTATTATGTTAATTCAACCTCCTCAATTAGTATCAACGTATTAATATCGTAAATACCATTCCCTTTATTATTTGTGAAAGAAATAAACTTTTTTTATTAAGTGTGCGAGTATACCTTTTTGTTAAACTCTCCTAGACCTTTTTTATTGTCGTTTATAAAAGTCTTTCCTACGAACTACATCAAAAGACACATTTTTTTTATCTTAAGGACCTGACCACACTTAGCATCTTTTGCACAACAATAAAACGCCGCTACAGTTTTTTTTTTCAATGTGTTCTTATGTCTATATTTTTGTTGCGGCGGTTTATTGTCTCGCAAAAATCGCTAAGTGTGACCAGGCCTTAAGTACTAAATTATAGAACTTTGGAAAGATTTAAAGTGGCGACAGGCTGAAATCTATTTGAAAGGATAGCCTGCTATTTTTAGTATTAACTTTTTTAGCAAATCGTTCATTATTTTTGTTTTTTATAAGTCCATAATTCATCAAGCTTCTTTAATTGTAACACTGATTTAGTAAAAATGTGCTGATTAATTGAGTAAGTTAAAAAATCATTGAATTTTTATGACCTTGATCGGTCATTTGCCTGTAAAGCTGTGGAAGACTAACTTTAAAGAACAAATTTCTCTCTGTCAATAGTGAAGTTAAATATTGGTCTCCTCATCATGGTAGTTAAAAAATAACACATTATGTTAAAAATTAGTCAAAGTGCATTGCTAAATTGATGTGGTTATTGATTTCTTATTATTTCTGTTTTTTCATTGTGTCATAAAGTCGATGATACATTTTTCAATTTTCACTTCCTTAATGATGTTTCCAAATAGCTATTAGCTGTTTTCATTTAGGAAGTAAACATTGGTAAATTAAGCGTAATGTTGTTTAAATCTAGTACCTAACAATTTTTTTACAAGTTGATTTATGGGGCTATAACATGTCAATTATTAAAGTTTAGCAACTTTTCCCAGGTCAAATTTGTAATACAAATAATATTTTTTTATTAACACACCCTACTAAAAACTGGTGCAGATAGGGGCTAATAGACTAGTTTTCCTGGTGGGTCCAACAACCCATTGGTGCAGAACACAAGTTCGATATAGTGGGCCCAGCATGACAAGTAGGGCTGCCACCCTAGATTTTCTGGTGGGTATAACATTTCATTGGTGCTGAACACTAGTACTGCCTAGTGGGGCCAACGTTACAGGCAAGACCGCCACCCTAGATTTTCTGGTGATTATAACATTTCATTGGTGCAGAACACTAGTACTGCCTAATTGGGCCAACATTACAGGGAGGACTTAACGATGACGTAGCAGATGTGACGTCATTAAACATACCCTAGATTGGCTGGTGACGAACACAAGATTACTGAACCCTAGACTAGGAATGTTGTTCCCACTAGATTTCTGCATATCATGTCAATAACATTATTTAATGTTGTTCCCACTAGATTTAAGGAGCCCAACACCAGAAATTTCTCTCAGTGTAAAATAAATCTGTTTGATTTGGAGGATATTAAATACTTCACACTTAAACATACTTCAGAGATTTTTGGTAGTTTATCTATTTTAACATTAATGATCAAGGTATTCTGAATAGGATTAAAAAATGAATTTCATTCAATGGAAATAAAATAATTTAGCTAAATTTATAAAACCTTTCAGGCCAGTTACACAAAAATCTCCTCAGAAACATCTTAGCTTTCTACCTTTATATTATGACAAACAAAATGTAAAACTGTAGTAAACAAATCACATGAATGACGAGATGTTGAAAAACAGAATTCTGAAAGTTGATGATTTTTGTGACGTTACAACCCTCTGGATATTTAATCAACATAAATTCTGACAATGAAAAATCATCCGATTGATGAAAAAAACTACGTGACAACTAAACTTCACGTAACATTAAATAGTATGTAGGACTCAGTGACACGATAACACATGCGATAAGCCGCAGGCTACCTACGAGTCAGTTAAGCCCGGCACATTTAATTGGTGTTACATTAATCCTGATGCCAGTTCTCTGATAGAAGTTTCAGGAACTTATTTTTAACCAACAAATTATTACGCATATTTTTTTCGACATGTACATTTCTTGTACATTATTAAGAAGAAAATTCAATATAGTTCAGAAAAAAAAAATTTTGAATTAAAATCTTCAATAATTAAAACTGATTTAAAAATATATTTTTTTAATCACTCTTATACTACGAATATTATTATAGAATGAAACTGAATTATTGTAGCATAAATATCAATTTAGATGGTCCCCGTATAGTTGTTTTACTTAACATTATAATGTACGTATAAGAAATTTACTATTCTTCGCGACATGGTAAACAAAGCGTAAATGCGTAATGCTTTAAGTATGTTAATGTAGTATGTTCATGTTCTTATTTGAGTGATATTAGTTTAGATTTTTTTTTATAAATTAAAAAATAAACAGAAGGTATTAGTAAGGATTTGACTTTATGTGAATGATACTTTAGTTTCTTCACAGCAGAACCATATACGAATTATCAACGCAATGCATTTTTTCGTGCCCGTTTTTTCTAGCGACGACGTCAAGTTAGTTGGGCTTTTTGCAGCCAAAAATTGCACTGGTATTACTGGTATCAAAATCATTATTGGCTATTTCTGTTCTTTCGGACCTTAAGATTTGCTATTGACGAAATCTCCTTTGATATCAATGTAATATGGGTGATAAAACAGCCTACCAAACTTGACGCCGGCCGAAAAAAACAGGCACGAAAAAGTGCGTTGGGTTGCCAATCTTTACTTTACTTCTTCATCTGTAGTTTCTTCTAAAAACATTGTCAAAAAACAACCAGTATCAAATGAAACAATCATTACTTACGAATAAGCCATTGTAAATCAGCTGAATAATCTCCACCGAGTTTTAAACTTTTTTTAATGCACAACCATTCCAAAGGAATATACAGCTCCCAATTATTAATGTCCACAGAATGCCGTAAAAAACCTTTGTCGTTAGCATAGAAATAACTGACCATTTTTACTTTTTTACAACTCTTCAATAGCCACCTTACTAAGAACCATAAATACTCAGTAAACACCTATTAAACTTACTAAACACGCCCGTTTCCCAAACAAAAAATTAGACCTACAAATTGGATAAAAGGTCCTTACAGCAATGTATCATTATGAAATGTAATAATGTAAGAATAGCAAACTAAGTAAGTTTTATATTAAAACGGACCAGAGACATTATTATAGTGCGCAACCACCGAGTTCCTCCGGACCCTTCTACATACAGCAGGGGACGCGACTCAGCAACCCCTTTATTGCTCCATTACACTGCGTGGCACGGCTACGTCGTCATATTGCAGTCTGGATCTTATTAAACAACTTCATCCTTGAGCAGCATTACTGTCTATTTTTGCTGGTTTTACAGAAAAATATTATGAAATCGAGGCTGTGGCCGAAGCAAATAAAACTGAAAAAGTGAAATTTTCATTCTCCCGTTACTTTCCGCGTAAGTCTACCGCTATGTGAAAATTCTCCGGTATTTAAAATTAGAGGTTTATATTACTGATCAGCGAACTAAGGCTGAAGAGCGCTGGTTCGGTTTGATAGACTTATAAGTTTTTGTTCAAGTCTAACGCTAGTATATGCTTTAATTTTAGATATACAACTCTGGTCAATTTTTTTTTATTTCATATTACGTTTTTAAATAAAAGTCATCTAGAAGATTACAAATTCAAAAAACTCATTTTTGAGCATAAAATAGGTTGATTAGACATTTAAAACCTTTGTAACAAGGAATTAATCAAAGAACTTGTTAAATAAACAAATCACGTTTAGAAGTTATCCTGTTTTAATTTAGGCCTGCTTTAATTTTCTCCTATCTCAAGTTATGCAATAAAACTTTAGAATGCACAACTTCATTAATAATAGAACAAACTGAAAGAACAGTTTTGCACTCAATTCTAAAACATCGAAGTGGCTCTAGTAGTTGCCGCAAGTCTGGCGAGTTACGGATTCTCCACATAACTTCTCTTAACTTTTAATGGTTTTTCTCTTCCTTTCCTTAAGACTTTCCTCTTAAAGTAGTTATAAAAATACTATTTTATATACAACTTTAGCTTGGTTACAATCACTAAAAGCCACAAACGTTGCTAAACGTACGTCCCATTGAAATGTAACGAATCTCGATGAACTTTCCAAATGCAAATGGCTTTGGAAAACACGAGTGGATTGATGAAGATCACTATTCCTTTTTAATACCTAATTTTAGAGACCATTGTGCAGTTGCATTTTGCAACATGTTCAATAAGTAAAAGTGCATAGGTTATTAAACATTTCTCCAAAAAATCCGTTTGAAAATTTATTGTTTTAATCCTGAGTTTTACACTTCATAGCACTTTCAAGTTGAGCGTGGGGGGAATGAGGTATCTTTACTTTCGTTGTACGTGTTATCACATTCATTTTACGGTTGTTGAGTCCATAGAATGAATAAAGTTCACCTTCTATCAGATGTATTAGATAACATTTCAGCAATAACACAATTCAATGAAATTTTAATGTAATGTAATTGAGCATGAATAAAACTTTCAAAGGAAAACTATCTTTTATTAAAGTAAAAGCCCCATTCAATTACAAAATGAACGGTCTTCTAGTGAGTGGGCTGTAGTAACAGCTAGTCTTAAAATCAAAGATACATATGAAAACAAAAATATTGAAATAAAATACCGGACCTCACCCAGTACCCGGATTGTGAGGTTATGAGGGGACTGTGACGGGTTGTGGGAGGGGGTGTTAGGGGTGGGGGGGGACACTTTGCGGCATGCAGTGTTGTGCTGTTGTGGGGCGAGGGGAGAGTTGATGGAAAACCACAAAAACCTTCCTTCAAGACAAATGATAGCTTTAAATGCGCCCTGTCTCCCTAAAAAACAATTGCAATTCTTTTTCCCGCTGTCCGTGAAAAAGTTAACGCAACAGTTCATTTCCTGCGTTCTGCATCAGGGGATTTGGAGTTTAACGATCGTTTTAATTTCAGTAACGATTCAGTAATACTTCATTAACTTTTAAGTACAAGCGGATGAGACGTTTTAAGTCGTTAAAATCTTTTAAATGCCTATTCAACAATAGTTTATAACCAAATAGCTGTAATTTAATCGTTTCAATTATATGACCTAAATAAAAGTAGCCTATGAAAATCCCTTTCAATTAACTTTGTATTGAAAATATAACTCAGTATGATAGTCAAAAAAGAAATCAATTTTAAACAGTAAAAAGTGTACTTCTTAAAACTAATTAATTTCATTTGATATTAAAGTCATGAAGTCGCGGACAATTTTAAAATCTCATCATGTGGACGAGCTGGGTTACTGATTCGGACATTTAATTTTCTTTAAGTGCTTTTTGAAAGTTCCTCTTTGAATAAGGCATTTGGTAAATTTAAAATTCATTATAGGTTCTAAATAGAGAAAAAAAAAGATTTGGTTGCACTGTCACTACATTCATTAATCCGTTACTGTTAATTTAACATCTGTAGTGTTATCTTTTAATATTCCGTTCTTGAGTACTATACGTTGACTTAAAAATTCAAATAAACAATTCCAAAATTAAACTGTTCTTTTAATGCAAAAAACTCAAAACTTTTCACGATGAATTAAATATTATTAAACCCCTTCTCGGAAACAATTTACACACTAAACGAAACCTGTTTCTGTTTAAATTAAAGCTCGAAATATTCACTTAGTTTCTCTCAAGTCCAATAACGGCGGCTGCGTTACCTCCGCGCTCATTGCGTATTCCGCAGACATCAGAAAATAATAAAGGGAGAGAAAAGTTGGAGTTTAAAGAATAATTTTCCCCGGGGAAGGTTATATGCGCGTTTCCATCATGCCGCAACGACCGGCCGCTCGGCCGTCTGGCTACGTGCTTTTTGACTCCCCTCCGAACATGCCCAGGAGAAAATGCAATCTAAAAACTCACCTTTGGTCCTCGATTCAAAGAGAATATGGTTCATGAATTTTGAAAGAAAGCCAGGGTGTATGAAAAGTGGACGATCACCTGGGGTGGGTAGTCGAATTATGCCTGGTAGTGTTATAAGAAATCAGTGTTCACCGTGATGTTCGCAGATCCAAATATGATAAGCCTGCGTAAATGTTCGATGATCCCAAAATCCAACTGTGTACACCAATAATGCTAGTGTGTACATCAATAATAATGGACGAATTCTAACAATAGGCCAATCTCAATGATTACTATACTCCATGGGTTGAAATTAACCTTCCATGTCAAATAGACGTGCCCAGTATACATATTTGTTGTTAATTATAAAAATAGTTATTTATGGACCAGTAGACGTGGAATCTAATATGTTTTCTAGGAGGGTAGCACATAAAATAAATACTGTAGTTAGATACTTATAAAAGAGCTCCATTAGGCTATATCTATTAATACAAATTCAACATTGGTCCTGAAAGCTACATGAAGCAATAAACCCTGCAGAGAAAAGCGACTTGTGAGCAAAATTCTCATTCCCTTGGTACTTGATGAATTTAAAACAGACTTTATATCAGGATATATAGCTGAGTAAGATTTTATGGATCAAAGATTTGAGGAGAGTTTCCGCCCTGAAGATGTATTTTGTAACACATCCGAAACGTCGGCATTCACAGAGTTCGACAACTGCACGGTTAAGCCCAGAAACTCTCTGGAAAAATGTATTTCATGACTTTCTGATCACCACAATTAACCGAACCTAGACATCACACTACTCTGATTCATTACACGACTAAAAATCCACGATCACACGACTAAAAATCCACGGCTCATCGTATTGGGGGATGAATTAAACGCAATAGAAAAGTTAAGTAGTGCACCCAACAACCCCTCCAATAACAGCCACGGCGTAATGAATGAAACGGGATCTCAAAGGGGGTCGCTTACAGAACAAAAAGACAGGCTACATTTAGGCAATCATTTCTCAGTCGCGTTTTTTGTGCGTTTCTATCAACGCCCTTTCGCCGTCCTTCTTTGTCCCGCCGATATTACGCCCCCGAGCGGCTTCTCAGTGATCTCGACACTTAATGTTTTATCTCCGCGACTTTGTCTTGGAAAGTTTTATAATCAAAGAACAAGAAGGTGTATAATTCAATTGTAACTTGGTCCGTCGATGAATGATCAAGTGGGAAGTTATTTGCACTTCTATTGACATGAAAATTTCTTCAAATAGATTATTTTATGGACAGGGCGAGTTAAATGATAATGAGCCTAAGATATTTTTGTTATATTTTTGGTAGCCCCGGCTGTGTTCGGTGTCTTCTTGTTGTATTAGTAAGAGCTGCAATCTGTTAGTAACCATCGTAACTAATTTAAATTAAACCATATGTTTTGATATAAAGAAATAAAACCCAAAGCGCTTCGAAAATACTAGACATGGGTCCCTGAGTATCTCAAACGAGTTGCTAGGATCAGCTGATTCCTATTGTTAATAATTGTCAACTCGCCCGTCACTCGATTCGCCCATTTGTCAAAGCCGCGTCACATTGGTCAAGTTGACGGTCGAATCTAACTCGCCCTCCTACTCGACCAATGTGACGTGGTCCAAACGGACGATTCTCCCCTAAAAACCCTAAAAAAAACATCGAAACTCACGAACCATAGTTCACATCATGAGATTTCAAGTTTTAATTTGACACCGAGATGAAGGGTCTGCGATATGTTGTTTTGACTATAGCACGTAACTGGACAGTGCCCTGAAACATCTATCAATTTACTATATTTTTATAGATAGCTAGTGCTAGGTATAATTATTGATTTGATAATGGTATAACTGTTACCTATTTTATCTGAGGCACACAGATCCTGAAAGACACATGTGACTAAAGATTTTTTATTTTACTTTGTTATCTTAGTTTATACCGGTAAAATAAGTTTGATTAATTCTCTCTGAAATTGCTCAATATGATGTTCTTAAAAAGTATCGCTCACAATTAGAGTGTTAATCACTTTCAGCGCTTAATAAGGTGTAGATACACCTTTCCACTACGGTAGAGAACGCGTCATCAGCAAAGTATCTTATCAAAAGGAAGGGTGTTATCAAGTAACCCGGTGAGCGCTGTGCAGTGTAATCGGCTCCTGTGTGTTCAGCCCTCCAGCTGCGCACTTGCCACTGGCTACTGGCTGCTATCAGCGGATCAGCAGCGGAAGTCACGTGACTGCTGATAGCACGTGCTGATACCGCCGCCTGGGTGGCCTCAGCACCCGTGGGTGGCTGGGGGGGTGGGCGGATTGTCAGAGTTTGCAACACAGTGGCGGTAAACGTCTCCCTAAATAATGGTAACTCGGACTTACAACCTATCATAATTCAGTTTATGATGTTTGATATGCACACCCCCTCAGATTAACATTGGCACTAAATAACTTCTAAATTAGGAGAGTTAGTTACGTTTTAAAGTTCAACACAGCCCCAAGCTATTTATATTAAAAGATGAATCCCTCTATTATCTCTCAACGAGTTGATATTCATTCTCAATATTGGCAACAAATCCCTGATCTAATACATATATAGAATAAATCCTAAATATATTACAAATTCTAGAAAACAAAAAAGAGTCATATCTCTCAAATAATATTTGTTTGATGCATAATAGTTGTCTACAAAACGAAATACCTATTACTTAAACTACAGTACCATTGTCATTCTTATTTCAATAAAAACTAGAAAATGGGAAGACCTTTTTCTTCTCTTTTTCATCTAAATAAAAACCTATACTTAAGCACTAGTAATTTTATTAAAACACCACCAAACTCGTTATACATACATTTCATAGAATAAAAAAAAATTAAATACGAGGACCAATTTTTGCAACCCCTGATGTTAGGCTTAAACTGAGCAAAATCTTAAAACATCCATGTTTGTTTACTTGTAATTATCTTATATTATAAAGCCTTATTTCAACAGCTAGCACTACAGTTTAAAATAAGAGTTCCTGAACAACAATTATCCAGTTATATTTGTTAATGATCGACAAAGCATACTGGAACTTGTCTTTTAATCGATGTGATGAAAAATTTAAAAGGAAGAAAGTAAGAAAGCTATTACTAAGTTAGAGGGAGTCAAGTTGAGGAATCCGCAACTCCTGAGCAATCGGCTTGATGTAGCAAGAGGTGAAGGGGGAGGGAAAACCCTACGTAATCGTAATACACTGTGTAATAAGACATGACCTAGTATTCATTTATAAGACGCGTTAATTTTACAGTATAACATGACTTAAACGTCTATATTATTTGGTATTTAATTATTTTGTATAATTGTTGTATGATTTTGTATTTTATGACTATTTTGTACTTGATGTGAAACGCCGTTGACGAAAATTAATTTTAAAGGTTATAACATTTAGCTTCATTGATTTTTCATACCAATATACAATAATATTACATTCGTTAACAAAAACATTGAAAACAATTTCTCTTTTTTACTTTCTGAATCTAAATCATGAGTTAAATAGTAAGTGTAACTTGTATGATACACTCGTTAGTTAAAAAAAAAAATAATTGATGAATGCACAGATGAAGAGGCCTTAAATCAGTGATAAGTGAATTGTGCGAAAATATACCTGTTAAATAAGGTATAATCAACCAGAACCTAATTAAATAAACTAAACTTTTGTCCCACTGTCTGCAATATAAATATATTTGATATTAGTCAATAAAATTACAATAAAAAAGAGACCAAAACAGTATAACCTTAAGACCAATTTTTAGTACATAACCATTCACCATCAGTTTCGTTTAAATAACCACCAATAATTTCAATAACACTCTGAAAGCTCTGGTGGGAAGCTACTGAGTGACAGTGACCGCAGTGGTTGTTTGAGGGGGAAGGGAGGGGGGGGGGCAAGCGTGACGAGAAGCCATTTATGAACTACTTGACTCTCACAGGTCGATGCCACACCTGCTAAACGTGTGAGACTCCCGTACAACTCACATTCTACTTTATACCGGCTCTTTCTCACAACTTTATTGCCGATTTAGTAAAAGACTCTTTTTTGGTACTTACGGTTGATACTAAATATGTTATATATTTTATTTAAAACTGTACAAGGGAAATAAGCTGTGATTTTTGTATGCATTTACTTTTATTGATGGCACGATGTGGCTTGATTTTAAATAAACTATCACGTTTATAATACGATGAGACAGGCTTCCGTGGTCATGGTTTCGGGTGTCGACCACGATGGTGACGAGGTAGATGTAGTTGCCGACGTTTCGGACGCGATACAACTCTCCATTCTCGAGGCGCACTAACACTCATTCACTGGTCGGCGGGCCCTCTGCCTCAGGTTATATAGGCTCGGGGTGTCGACCACGATGGTGCCGGGGTAGATGTAGTTGCCGACGTTTCGGACGCGATACAACTGTCCATTCTCGAGGCGCACTAACACTCATTCACTGGTCGGCGGGCCCTCTGCCTCAGGTTATATAGGCTCGGGGTGTCGACCACGATGGTGACGAGGTAGATGTAGTTGCCGACGTTTCGGACGCGATACAACTGTCCATTCTCGAGGCGCACTAACACTCATTCACTTGTCGGCGGGCCCTCTGCCTCAGGTTATATAGGCTCGGGGTGTCGACCACGATGGTGACGAGGTAGATGTAGTTGCCGACGTTTCGGACGCGATACAACTGTCCATTCTCGAGGCGCACTAACACTCATTCGCTGGTCGGCGGGCCCTCTGCCTCAGGTTACATAGGCTCGGGTGTGGGGGAGGGTTGTTTACATCTCCCATTGTTTTCCCGGAAGGCGCGGCTGACCTGGGCTGTTCTAGAACACATTCGCATCTCAGCTTTTCTATATCTGGAACCCACGCACAACTTAGCTCCATCCCGTTATCTCTATTGTCTCTATTTCAACTGCTAAGTTGTGCGTGGGTTCCAGTTATAGAAAAGCTGAGATGCGAATGTGTTCTAGAACAGCCCAGGTCAGCCGCGCCTTCCGGGAAAGCAATGGGAGATGTAAACAACCTATAACCTGAGGCAGAGGGCCCGCCGACCAGTGAATGAGTGTTAGTGCGCCTCGAGAATGGACAGCTGTATCGCGGCCGAAACGTTGGCAATTACAACTACCTCGTCACCATCGTGGTCGACACCCGAAACCATGGATTCGTCTTATATCATGTTTATAGTTAATGCAACTGCTTTGAATGTGAAATCTATGTTCAAACTAAGTAAAGAAACGGAAAAAGTTCCATGTCACTCTTCCAAGGTTTCAATAATTTCGTGGCTCATACTCTATTACAATCATAATGACTCTATTACAATCATAATGAAGTGTATACAAGAGCACCTTCTGTTGTCAATTTAAACTATATAAATCCCTATTTGTTATTAAGCCAGACTTATATAGATTAAAACTGTCAAACATGTTCACTAAACCTTAAATAGGTTCAACTTGCTGCACAGCGATAACCCAATGTGAGGCGAACCCACTTACAAAACAAAGCGGCCCACTCCACCATCCTCGCAATATCTGGGCCGGATGGTAAGACATTAGTTTTTTTACCAAGTGCCGCTAATGTTGAACTACAACCGCTGTGAACCGTGTTTTTCAGACTGTTTACTTTGGAAATGAGCCAGATGTCTCCCCTCCCACTAACTAGGCCAGAGACCACAAATCCGGGACATAAAATCGGAATGTGGTGCATATACACGATGAAAATCATTATTCGCCCATAAAAATAGTAGGCTGCCAACCCTATCACGGCTTTATTGTCCGAATCGGGAACACGTTTCTTGGATGAGTTCCAGGACCATCCGGCCTTATAAATGTGAGCGAGGTAAATGCAGAAAATGAAAAATACGTAATTAATTCTCGAGGTTTCAAAAATGTTATGAAGTATTTAAGCAGTTAGTGATGCAAAACGTCTTTACTACCGTTACAGTGGTCGTTAAGTATTAGTAGAAAACTTCAGTTTATTATTTTAGAAGATAAAATGAGTATATTTATAACAAAAGTTGTTGAATAACTAACACATATATTATAAAAGATTCTCCAACGTCTTAAAAATATTTAAATTTGTTTATAGCCTTTACCAAAAATAAAACCTTTCATTTGGTGTTTTGGCAAATTCGTCATATATAAGAATAAGATTTTTTTAGGTTGTTTCTGCACTCTCAGGTACCACTCTCGAAATACTTGCTGGCTTTTTCAATCTGAGCTTAAAAGTCGGTCACCTGCAATCCGGCCTCATCACTGCACATTGTTCCTGACACTTTTCTGATACTTTTGTATTTTATTGGTAACATTCTCATCTAGTTTCTGTTTCTGAAAACACTTGACTTGTCGACGCAAACCTGGGCCTATGCACAGTCGTAAATGTGTCGATGTCGCATGTCGATGGCGCAAAGCAATCGAACCTTCTAATCTTTCATTTTCTAACAGGCCTACTTTATTTGTCGATTCGCTGGATGTGCTTCTTGCAGCATTTCCTAAGTCTTTACATATTCCTAACGTCTTTGGCTAAAAAAAAATTTCTTTAATGTAATCTAAATGTTTTGATTTTGATTTTTGCGGACATTAGCCATCTCTTAGAAGTAAAAATAATGTTCACGAGTTTCGTGAAACGTTAACTCAGAAAATTAAAAACACGTAATTAATTCTCGAGGTTTCAAAAATGTTATGAAGTATTTAAGCAGTTAGTGATGC